>LQNS02278097.1:5215751-5247171 GCA_001587735.2 Parhyale hawaiensis | reverse complement strand
TTTAGTGGAGCAGGAAAGGGAAATGGTGAGGTCACTGCAGCAAGTTGCAGGAAGCTGGGGAGGAAACGGTGGTAGTGTCGGAGCGGAAAAGAAGCAAGCGGCGACAAGATGAAATATTGCAGTTTCGTTGAGAGGTGAGCTGTTCAGTGAAATTCAATACACGGCAAGAGGCTAATACTGAAGCTTTATTACGGGATAATTTACGAATAATTATATCCTATAAACGATGCAGTGGCATCATAACATCAACAGTATGGATTGTGTATTTAAACATAATATCTATTCTTATCATGTCACGGTCTGAAAAAATAGAAAAAAATTAGGGTAGACTGAAGATATTTGGGAAAACCCATAAGCGAAAATTTGGCCGGGCTGCAGATGACGGTAAGAGTATAGAAGAGTCAGAAATCAAGTACCCTTTTAGCTTTGCCAAACTTGAAATATGAGTACTGCTGATTTGTGAATTACTATCTACAGTCGCATGAATTTTGATCATAGCTCTCTGCTCGCATCAAAGCTTCAGTAGTTTTGAGCTCAATATGTGCAAACTGAGTATAGGATGAGTGAAATAACTGGTTCTTAAGATATTAGTCAGAGTAGAACCACGAAGAGAAACAAAGAAAATGGTAATTTCTATGCAGTAATTACTTTTCTCGAACTACAATCTACCATCTGATGATACTTATCCTTTAAAACAAAAAATTTGGATTGAAGAACTACCACTATTTGTTAAGGAGATAAAAAATAGTCTATGCCAGCTCAAAAGGTAATAGTTCATGACTTCTTGCCGTCGGACGGGAGTGAGGATTGTGCAGACAAGCATAGCTAAACTTACTCCCTTTGCTGATTATTAAAGTGGCAGTTGTAGTACATCCTTCAAAACCACATCAGTACTGCGAATATGATAAATAAAAAATATTATCACAAAACTGTTCCCTTCATCTTTGACGGCCGGGTACGCTTATGTAAACATGTATAAGCGTTTGAAATTTATTAAAAGATATAGTTTTTTTTGCCAATCTTGCAGTGAGAATTTTTATTTTGGTTCAACCATTGATGCGTGCAAACCATATGATCCATATTAATACATGTGATGCACATGAAGTTTCCTAAAATGAAAACTAAAATTTATTTCATTGAAAGAATACTTTAAAAGAAATTCAAATATAAATGATAAAAAACGAATGGATGGGTGCACAGGAACGTTCGTTATTTTCTGAATTATAGCTTGATTTTTCGCTACAGGTTTCACATTGTATATGGCCAGATAGAAACGCCCACAAAAGTTTATGAAGCGATAACGCGTTTGCTATCGCTTACCATCAACACTTTGCGAAGTCCGTTGGTTAAAATGGTTAAATTATAGAAAGGACTTGCGCAAGCACATCATCGATCGCTTAGAAAGTGGAAATGGTTATCTTTACAATATGCAGGGAATAAGCCAATAAATGTTGTTGGAAAAATTAGAAAGTGAAAGAAATTCAATGCAGTTTTTGCTATTCGATGAAGAAATGGACGACCGGAAGACCAAGGAAGAGTAGTGAGAACTCATCAGCGTAAACTGCTCAAAAAGTGATGAGGAATCGCTTTATCAGACGTTTCAGAAGGATCTTAAGAATGCTGGAAGTGACGTCAGCGAAGACATAAGTAGACAGCTGAATCGCACAAGCCTACACAGTCAGGATCATCTAGAGAATTTCCGCACCTGAAGCCATAGCATGTTGAAAGGCGGCCATACACGTGTATGCTTTTCTTCAAGCTTCATGGTTCAAGTAAAACACTGATATATAGAAACACTAAAACTGATGGACTACATTCATGTTCAAGATAGTATTTTAATATTATCACTATAACGCGAAACTTGAGCAGAGAGGTCGAATATGTTCAGTTTAGATAAACGCAAATTGCGCTTAATTGGAGCAGCTGTAGCTATAAATGCAAAAAGAGAAAGAAGAAAACGGAGCCATCTATCGGTTAAAGATTGGCTATTAAAAAGGGAATCACTTTCTCATACAAACTTGCCGCAAAAAGTTTTGCTAGAAGGTTAGATTGGCATAATTATATGCTTAAGGAGGAACTACACTACACATTTCGGTTGAAGAAAACTGACGAAAAAACTTGAACACTGGGACACAGGCGCACACTTACTTATCGTTATGCAAAAGTTTTCAGAACGTCACGGACGACTTCAGTTCAAGGTTCAAGCTTCTGTAAGCTTGAACTTTGATATAAAAGTACTCTGCACACGCTCAAGTTAGCATCAGTGTTTTGCTTGAACCATGAAGCTTGACGAATAGCTTACACGAGTATGGCTGTCTAAAGACAGCCTAAAAATTTGTTGAAACTATGAAAACAAGCCAAGAAAAAAATCTGGGATAAATATAGTACCTATGGACCGACGAAAAGAATATTCGGAGTTTCTTCACGACACGGCAACCGGTGTTTGAAAGAAAAAGGAACGCTTACGACCCTATCAATGCCATATCCACGTTGTACCTCGGAGGTGGTAGCATTACGGCACTGGGGTGTTTTTCATAAAAAAGTCAGTGGTGAAATCGAAATCACCAGTGGAAAACGGATGGCAGCATGTATTGCGATAGAGCAGAGGATAATACCGGTGGTTGTTTGTGTGCCTCATATGCCATATTTGATCGTTATTGAAGTTTTAATATCGAAGGTTTTTGGTACAGGAAGGCACTAACTACTTGAAACCAGGCGCAATGTACGCGAAAAAATAAGTTACAACCATGAAATACATTCTTTTAAGCAAAACAAAAGACCATCCATACGCCAGCATAATCCGAACATTTCAATGAACACAAGGGGAGAGAAAACAGTATTACGCATCCAGTCAGCAGTAGCGTCTTCTCCTCGGCTAGCAGGGATGGCTCCGTGACCACTGGATTTGTGAGTGACAAAATGCAGTCCAGACAACTGAAGGTGAAAACACCCGAGCAAGCCGCTGACATCGTTAAGACAGGTTTACAAGTTAGACTTTTGAACGTTTTCTTTGAGCTAATGGTCCGAGTGAGTTGCTGCGTTGGTTAACAGCAGAAAGGCTTAAAGCTCTCTAAATTTGAAGGGCGAGTTCACATGTCATTCATATCAACGTGTTTGCTTATCCACTTGACTGAATGTGTTACTGAGAGCTAGAAGAGGTACTAAAGTGAAGTGTTTTTTGCGTTCTATTTCACTCGAAATTTGTAGAGATTTCCGTAATTTGCCTATGTGATACTTGCAGAGAATACTGATTTAACGGTTAATATTTTTATAACTTATAGTGGCGTACACAAAGTTGTGCTGACAACGATCCTTCAAAACCTTCGGACGAGTGAAGCGTTGAGATGAATGACGTGTAACCTCGGCCTAATGCACTCCTAACGTGAAGAGAGATCAGGAACATCACTAGTGGCATTCGCTGAGGTCAAGAGATATGACAGCTCACATTTTTACAAATCGGATGGCAGGCACACCGCCATGTTTACAAAAATACAATAAGACTTTCCGAAGCTTAGCTGAGAAAACACGTTCAACAGATTAAAACGCAAACCGGCCTCTGGAGACCCGGTAGATCTGCTTGAGGCCAGTCACTCGACAATAGAAAGATACAAGATTTCAGCTGCGTGTCCGAACGCATTGCAGGCCATGTCCGTCCAAAGAGTTTAAATGAGCAAAGGCTTTTTAGTTCTAATTCGCTCCAGACGTTAAGATACATCGGTAACTTTACTATAACCAAACCAGCGTAAGCAGTCTTTTAGGGGTGGGGCTGAATTGAACGCAGCAGTGCTAAATCTAATGGCTAATGCATTTTGAGTATTCGAATATCAATATAATTTTATCGATTGAGACAAGCTATACCTCGCTCTTAAGTGAGAGTTGGCCAAGTTACTTTGCGTTCTTAGCCACGCCTACCGGACTCCTTACGCTGGTTTGACTATAGCTACACTTGCTGAGTAAACTCACTTGACCGCTAACATTTTAATAACTTCATGGAAGACACTCATTTGTATTCACGAGGGATGAATAAAACATTCGGTCGGTTAGATGAGAAAATTTGTTCATTCGACTGAGTGTGAACTCGCCTCGAGAGTCAAGAGGCGCGCCGCCTCTCTTGCAAGATGAGCTCGACGTCGATAAGCCTAAACAGCTTGCGTGTCAATATCAGCTGAGCAATGTCAGTAAATGCGATTGTTCGATGTTAGCTGGTAATCCTTCCGTGTCGCTGGGAGTGGAAGAGAGGGTTATAACCTAGAACAACCGTATTGATATATTAGCTGCTGTATTACAGCTACAGATTTAGAATTCAATTCGCTGGATTGTCTATACAGGTCTGCCAGCCTGTGGGCCGGGAACTCAGAGCATATCGTGAGTTGAAGGGACGTACATTAGACTGTAAAGTCGCCTGAACACGTGCAAACGAGTGAGCTTTGTTTTCGTTTACATTTTATACTAATCGTAACATTGCGATGATGCGACGCCCTTTTAACCAACATTAGGCGATGTATTAAAAACTATGTAGATGAGCTTTCATTACAAAATTCAACCAAAACTACAAAAACATTAGCCGCTTTAGCGCTGCATTTGTGCCCGCAGCTGTACACTTAACATGGCTTTAACTTGCGATTTGATTTGAGCTCCAGACACGTTACTGCTGTCAGTCTGGAATATTCCGCCATTTCGCCGGATACTAGAGCATAAATCACGAAGCGGCTTTTCAATTTGCCCCTTTACGTTGCCACGGGTGCGGCTTCGGCTTGCCCATTGTTGCAAATAAACTACATAACGTTTTGGCCGTCACCGCAGTTTACGCACTCCTACAAATGCCACCAATGACAAAGTTTTCTATGTCTCCTAATTATCACCCGCGAACAAAGTAAGAGAGGTGGTAATGTTTTCGTTGAAAATTTAGTGTACATATACTTGTCTGTCCACGCAATAAGTGGTTGAAGGTGTTGAGCAATCTTAATATATTTTTTATTTTTGCAGGGAGTTTAGTGGGTTGACCTAGATGTGACCCATGCCAAAACATAGTCCTAGCTGGCCATAAAAAATGACGACGTTCAATTTTCCTCCACCGCGGCAGATCGTCTCACGCCGCGAGGCCTCCCATTTCTATTATTAAGGGATGTGCACGAGGCGGGCGGCGGGGCGCAGCATCCATAGCCTATGCGAAACTAGGATTAGCTGGCCACCAAAAGTAACTTCGTTGAATTTGTTCCCAACGCCGGTGATGGTCTTACGCCACGAGGTGTTCTAGTTACGAATGGTTTTATTAAAATTTAAATGTATATGAACGCGTCTTCTGATGATGGAATTGCTGTTCCCCGAATCTGCAACGAATCACGAATTGTTTAAGCTTCGCTACCAACAAGTTTCGCCGATATCCAAAGAGGAGAAAGAAAATGGGAATGTAATATGCCAAACAAATATCTATCTACATTACAATTCTACGTGTCCCTCCGTTAATTAGTTACTTAGTACGACCGTGAAGCTTTCATCAGCTTTAGTTAAAGGGAAAATTAGGGCTTCCTTGAGGTTGCCCAATAGGAGAAGCAACCAAGTTCAAATTTAAGCAGCTCCTGCTCGTTGGTCCTAGGTAGAAGATTCACTGTCTGACTTGGAACATTTTTCACCCATCGTATTCTTGATACGGGTTCGAGGGCATCATAATGGAGAAACAATTTTTTTTTCTGTAAAATTTCCACAGGTTTCTTCAGTATTAGATTGGGGAAAATTAGGATGATACGGATCCGAGATATCACTGAGAATATTGCTTCTATTCTGTGGAATTTTCACAGGTTCCAGCTAGTATCCAAAATTTCGTAAGCTTCCATTTTCAAAGATAATAAAAAAAAACCAGGACTGTTCACTTTTCCTGGCTTGCTTTACCTACAACAACGTCCCTTACAGCTGGTCAAGCAGCGATGTCTCAGGGGCTTGGGCCGTCCATCTTGAAGTCCCTCAAGCGACGCTCAGCTATCAGGGTCCAAAAGCGCAAAACGTTCATAGAAATAGAGTGTTCAATTGTTTTGTTCTTCATTCCTGCAGTGAGCAAATTTATTCGACGATCTGATATGTCTGGTGAGTTCCATAGTATTGGAAACTAGAGCACTCCGCCAAGCAAGCCAATGTTAACGAAAAATTCAAATTCATTCCGAAACTAGGAATTCCTAGTTTCAGAAAAAAATTTGGTAATTTAGGCCTCTTAACAGTAATAACAGTTGCTGAAATTTTCTCAAAGATTCATCCACGATTTTTTTAGTTATGTTTTGATAAACACCGAAACAACAAACCCATAAACGGAAGAACCGATCATCACCAATAGTTGGTGATTTGGGCCTTTTAACCTTTCTAACAATTCCTACACGTCATAGGAATATCCATCCATAATTTTCTGATTTGTATTCTGACAAACATTTAGACAACCATCAGTAAAACACACAAGCGGACAGACCGATTCTCACAAAAATTCGTTTTTTCTTCATTTGAACATTTCTAACAATTCCTACAAGTTCCACGAAAATCCGTGCATGACACTTTGAGTTATGACCCTGACAAACGTATAAACAAACCTAGAGACAAACAAACGGACAAAGAGATTACAAAATGTGGTTATTTGCTCCAAGTAATATATCCAGCAATTCCTGTAAATTTTGTCAAGATCTGTTGATAACTTTTTGAGTTATGCAACCAAGTAAAAAGAGGCAGACATAGAAACGAACGAACGGATCTTTACCAAACATTAATCATCTGTTCCTCCTAACATGCCTAATAATTTCTGTAAATTTCGTAAAAATCTGCCAGGAATTTATTTAGTTATCTTCGTGACTGGCAGATAGACGAACAAAAAAAAAAAAAAACCAAATGCGATAAAACATAAGTTTCCAGGTAGAAGTAGTTAATGAGATTCCTTCGAGACATTATATCAGTCCATGTAAGACTGAACAACGTAAAAACAAGCAGGTGGAGTAATCTAATCCACGAGACAAAGGGTATCATGTCGATAACAGAGATTATTGTGCTCTCTGACAGAATTTGGGGCCGCCGCGCAGAAGCTAAATCATGGTTTTGGCTTCTAGGACGGCTCTCAACCTCATTTTAGTTGCGATCTATTCATAATGGACTGGAAAGCCATTGCTTGCTTTTCCTTCTCAGAAGAAATGTAAATGGACTACAAAGAATAAAAAGCAAAGACGGTAGAACACAACCTGCTGAAAATATTAATTTAGAGCACAAGATCACACAAAATTAATATGAGCGCTATCAATAGAGAACCAAAATTATCGCCAGTAGCTAGATGATGCTTATGGAAATGCAGAATGCATCAATCTAATCTAGTGCGGCAAAAATAGAGGAGAGTTCTTGCCAATTTCTCGATGCTACCTTGCACTAAAATAAAATAACCATTACCACGCACCACAGTTATAAAAATTGAAACTCTTATAACAGTGATGTTCAACGTTCAAATAAAGCTGAATAAAGTGTGTACTTTAAAATTTTGGTACATTTTCTGCAAAACAAGAAAGCAGCCAGAACTTGGTTAAGCAAACAACCGTCCCAATGACAGTCATTCAAAGAGTCCCACTGGGCTCATCGAAGGAATTCACTTGGAGTCACGAAACGAAAAATAATCTCTTGCTACAGAAATAGTTTTATTCATAACTAACCCTCAAGCAAAGTTATAGTCTTAGGGAACACAATAAATTATTGATGCAGCTGTGTTCGTCAACGTGTTGAATAATTGTAACTACCAACGTGTGCCTCAGCGTGTTAAACTGTAACTGATGCCGCCTGACTTAACGCATGAAATTGTCAATGTCACCGTTTTGCAACTTATATATATATATATATATATATATATAAGTTTGATTAAAAATAACNCCCCTGAAGACGGGCTATGCTTAATAGCTCGAAAGCTTGGGGTTAAGTAAATGAAAAGCCCAGAAGACTTTCAATGAAAACTTCCTTATATATATATATATATATATATATATATATAAGTTTGATTAAAAATAACGCCTGATATATATATATATATATATATATATATATATAAAACCACCAGTTGAGTCTGACAACATCTGTTACCTGCGCAACACTTAGCTCCTTTAGGGAAGTGCAATATTGCCCGGGTGGATGTACTTTAGATATTTCTCACGTTACCTGGATATCATTCGCTGGCTTGGTGCGGACCATGTGTCGTGAGGCTAAAATAAAAGAACGACGTCGCTGAAGTCAGTCAAGAACCTCTAAAGGAGAGTTGAAATCAACAGGTTTGATGTGCGATTTCAATATTTTAAGCAAAAATAATGCTGTGTCTTTCTTTTCCAGTGAAAGAGTACTGAACTTGAATGCTGTAGAGCATCAACTCTATCTTATAGAGAACTTTTTATTCGTTGATGGTACAAGTAAAAAAATAGTATATTACTATATTACACTTTGCAGGCTGTATACTTCACAACAAATTCTATTATTAATGAAAATTAGAGCAAAGAATCAGCTAAATACGATCGTTGTTGACGACCCTGTGTCTGCATATAGCGATTATTAAACATCTACTACAGTGACATGACCAAGCTCGTCAATTTCATGCATTTATAGCTTTATACCTGAAATCACCTATTCACACTCAGTAACTTACCCGAACGCCTGCAAGTTAAATATATTCTTCGTTTATTTGGCTAACATATATTCCAAAATGTAAAATGTACCTACGCCATAAATAAAATTAGAGAAGCACTCTGAAGGGGCATACCGCCGCCAAGTAGCGTAGCGTCAACAAAAAATTCAAACTGGTCTTGAGTCCAGGATTTCATTTTGACCATCACTCAAATTTGACCAACTGTTCCTAATAACATCCCTAGTTCTTGTGAATTTGTGTAAAATCTGTCCATAACTTTATTAACTTATGTTTTGGGAAATAGTGAGGCAAACAAAGAGTCAAACACATAAACGGACAAACAGATCATCACCGAGTGTTACTTATTTGCACCTTTAACATTTCTAACAATTGCTGCAAATTTCACAAGCATCTGCTGATAGCTTTCTGTCGAGATTATTGACGAACAAAAAGCAAACATGGAAACAAATCAAATAGATAAATGGACTATCAGATCATAACAAAAAATTAATCATTTGCTCTTGGTAACTTTCCTAACATTAAAACAAACAAATTCCATGAAGATCCGTTCACAACAGGTACACACAAACAAATGGTTGAACGGATCTTCACCGAAAGTTTATCATCTGTTCCTCATAACATACCTAATAACGATCTTCGGTCAATTTCATGAAGATCCGTTCATAACTTTGCGAGTTATCTTGGTGCCAGTAAGACAAAAAAAAAAAAGAAACAAACAGACAAACAGAGAGAAAAACATAACATCAGTGAAGGAGGTAACAACAAAAGAAAAATAAATAAAAAGAACTAAACAAAAAATAAAACAATAAAATAAAACCTTCTCCATAGAATATAACTGGCCCACAACAATATCCATATACATATCTCATATATAAATGTTCTATATTCTTTCATTCCTGAAATATTCATCAATATCAAGAACAATATTTGTAGAGTTTGCAAATGCCCACGGTATGCATGAAAGGGTTAAAATCCGAAACCAAAGAACCGCAGGGGTTTATTTGCACAACAAATAAAATATTCACATAGTTACATTTACTTACAAGTATGATGGATCAGGAATACAGGAATATATCGAGTTACTACACTTGGTAAGCAGAACTATCTGTCGAATTTGGTACTCACGACCAAACGAGCTCGCTTGAAACTTTTGGTTGAAATAACTTGAAATTTCTAGGGTAGAAAGACAAAAATAATAAGCTGCACTTTCCGTAGGAGCGGCATCGTTGGAAACACCCTCTATATTATACGAATGCTAGACCTTATACAGGGTTAATCGTTTACAGGACAAGTTGCTAAAGGTTCAGCACACATGCAGTATATAACTATAGAAATATGTTACCGCATGCACTGTTGCTGGGTAAGAGACGTGCTGGTACGGCAAAGGGTCACATTATTAGCATTCAGCTCGGTCCAATTTTTTAGTTGAGAGCGTACGACGTTCCGATGCAAAATGACTGATGAAGAAGTTTGAGATACGGTACGTTCATTTGTAAAGACGAATTATAAATCAGTGCAATAAAATTTATTCTATGATATATGTGATGCAGCAAAACTATACCAGTCCTTATTGAGTCCTATATGGTCCGGTAAGTGAATCTGTGAAAGTTTGAACCGAATGTATGTATACGGACAGCTTCATCTGCAGGGGCATAAAAACACCGTTAAAAAATTGCTATTCAGAGGTCACGGTAGCAATAGCCATTGACGTTAAAAAAGGATTTATCGCCAAAAGTAAAGCAGTTCATTGTAGATTCTTTCCCAGTATGACAAGCGTGATCATTCCAGTGGTGTTTTACAATTCAGGCAAAAGGTGAAATAATATTTTCGTCAAATCTCAGATATAAAGCTAGAGCACTTTGAGAGCGCGCACCTCCGCCAAGCAGGGCAATGATAACGAAAAATTAAAATTGGTGCTGAAACTATGCCTTCCTTTTTATCAACACCAATATCTGCACATCTGTGCCTTTGGACAGTAATAACAGCTTCTGTAATTTTCTTGAAGATCCGTCGGTAACTTTTTGAGTGATTTCTCACAAACTTTTTGACCAACATTAGCTAAACACCGAAATGGACAGACCGATCACCACCAAAATTCTGTCAGTTGAGTCTCGCAGTATTTCCAACAATTCTTACAATTTTCATAAATGTTCAGTCATAAGTTTTTGAGTTAGGTAGCTGACAAACATTCCGACATGCATTAATTAGTCAAACATAAACGCACAAAACAAACAAACCGTTCATTACCAAAATTGATCATTTATTGAACATTTTTAACAATTCATGCAAATTTCTTAAATATCCATTAATAATTTTTTGAGTAATGTTGCTGACAAACATATAAATAAACATAAAAACAAACATGCGAACGGACGAACAGATCATCAGAAACATTTGGTCATTTGCGCTTCGTACTATGCCTAACATTTCAAGGAAATTTCATAAAAATCCGTCAATAGCTTTTTGAGTTATGATACTACGAAAAAAGAGGCAGACAAACAAACAAACGGTTGAATGAATCTTCGCCAAAAGTTAATCATCTGTTTCTCCTAGCATACCCGAGAAACCCTGTAAATATCGTAAAGATCTGTCCATATCTTTTTGGGTTATCTTGGAGACAAAGAGATGTAGTAGGCAGACAAACTCGACTAGAAGAACATAACCTCCTTGGCGGAGGTAATAAGCGCCTTCAATTGTTCATCCATTATACTAAATGAATCGTTAATTTGGGCAACAGTTTAGCAATAATCTTGCCAGCTGTTGTATATGCACGTGGGTAAAAAAATCTTTGCTCTTCCATTTTTATTATGTTATTCACTCATGCCAACACTCGGCCAGTAAATGTAGAATCTGAGATTCTCAGTATCGTTCACACGAAATATCAAGAACTGTGGCTTTTTGTTGACTCATATTAAGAGCTAAGTATGTCGTGTAACAGTCGTACATGAAGCAATCACTATAATGAAGTGCCCATTTCCGCATCTGCATGCTTTGTACTCGATGTAAGGTGGTAAGGTATTTATTGCAGGCGTAATTTACAGGTTTCACATGAAACGACCACAGTACCTATGTAGAGAACCGTCGGTTGCTTCCGTCTGCACACCTTTTACAAGCGAAGGTAAGACAGTTTTACAACGCCCTTTAGA
This sequence comes from Parhyale hawaiensis, assembly GCA_001587735.2. Taxonomy (NCBI): domain Eukaryota; kingdom Metazoa; phylum Arthropoda; class Malacostraca; order Amphipoda; family Hyalidae; genus Parhyale; species Parhyale hawaiensis. The sequence goes on along the minus strand of LQNS02278097.1, from coordinate 5,235,384 downwards.
GGTCTTACATGAAAAGGCCACGGCAGTAGAGTGTTCATACCATCAAAGTCTCCCGATATTCCATACGAGGCCGTTTTTTCTCACAAGAATATCCGGAATGATGAGAAAGAAAAGCAACGTTGCGCAGCTGCCAGGCGGAGCAGCCCATCTCATGCAAACGGCGACGCTGGTCTCCCTAGTCTACTCGTAAACAAAGAAACTTTTTGCCGCCGAGCAGTTCAAAACGTGAAAAACGCTCGCTAACCTCCGACGAGAAATTCTTTTGGGCAGATTTCTTCTTTCTCTTCTGAAATTCAAACACATAACACAAGGTTGGTTAGAAAGCTGGAAATCCAAGTGGAGGACCTGCTTGGATAGCGGTATGCTGGCTTCCAAAGGGATTTAAACGTGAGGGGAACATGGGAGGAGATTGGTTGTGGAAAGTGCTGGGCTTATAATACACATTGAAGTAAATAGTGAATAGTGTAGTAGCAGAAAAAGATGGGTGGGGTTGAAAATATTCAGTAAGGTACCTCTTCATATTGCAGCAACACGTTGTGAAACGGTACGGATATAATAATATATGTATAATTGGTAGCAATTAACATTGTGGTAACAGTAAGCGATGAGGTCTCTAATCAACGGTTTAGCAATGAATTTCATGACAACAGAAGACATGGGGTTACATACAAGTACGGACTCTTTAAGAAATGAATATTATAACAGGAAGCGACGGGACTGCAAGCAAACAGTCATTGTATAGTAGTGAAGGGAGAGCAATGGAAGAGAGAGAGTTATATCTGACATTTGAACCATATAGTTTGAATTCTTAGATTCACAAGACTCAAAGTAACGCTCAATGTTTAAAAAAATGGGCACATTCGCATCAACGTACAAAATAAGACTGATTAATAAATGCAAAGCCTTAGATTCCCGACGTATATAGATAGAATACAGACAAAATGCCCCTCCAGCTGCTCCCTCATTATGTCACAACGAATCTGGGTTTAATGAAGATTGAAAGGAAAAGGCGGAAGCAAGGTATTCTGCTAAGAGGGAGAATCAGATGAAATACATGTGCACCGCATTAAACTAATACTCTCAGTAGCGCGTGTCAATGGGCTTCATCACTTCAGGTAATAGCACATAGTAATTACTTCCTATTGCCATTTCATGACGCTAAGTCATTAGTTATTACGTTTACTACCAGTGGCTTGCATTATCATTGGATGACAAAAGAAGAAAGTCCCAGTTTCTTTTACGCTGTTCCATGATTCTGCTGGCAACACAGCAATATGTCTTTCCTTGCTCCATTTGCAGAAAACTTTTCAAATGGAAGGAAGAACAATGTAGAACCTGCGCAACCACGTACACGTGCATTACTCCTCTTCCATTTTTATTTCGATTAAATAGGTAAGGCAACTGTTTCCTTGCCGTTTAGTAGATGAATTTTTCATATAAAAATTTTAAGATCTATTTTCTTCTTTCTAACACTTCAGATGATGACGGAGAGACCAACCAACAAAATAAGTACTAGTATATGTGTAGTGAGATGAGGCTTGCAATGCTGTGGAACAACCGAAGTGATACTGGTATAGATTTTTACGCGTAGTTAAAATCACGTTGCTCAAAAAATAGTTACCACTAAATTTACATTATTTCAATGAAACAAAAGAGTAGGTGGTTATTACGTCGCTTTATGAATTTTTAGGTGGTCGCTTTATGAATTTTTAGGGGGTCACTTTATGAATTTTTAGTCATATACACTGTGGACAGCGCCCTCGTTTGCAAAAGTAAGAACGCAAACGAATAGGGGTAACCATACAAAAGGATTTGACCTACAGTGTATGAATTGACGAGATTCTAGTTTTGCCTTATGGCATGAGGTTTGGTAATTTGGTAATTGAAGAATGGACATTGATCGATAGCATAGTGGAAGGTCTCTTGTATGCCCACACCCTGGCCTCGTGCTGTCCAGTGTTGCACTAAAAAATCAGCCTTGGCACCTGATTGGAAGTAGGATGGTCACGGTGACTAATAGCGCTGCAGCTTTTCTTTTGAGTCAATCAAATAAATTGTAATTTCGTTCCGTGACTGTAATGCGTCTCATTCTTTTACTTCACAACAACTGAACTGAAATATGTAGCGGGTAGTTTAAACGTTAATAGATACACCGCTGACGATTCATTGAAGAAAAGGGACACGATGTTTATTAATGGAAAATGTGGAACCGGTGAACGAGGGTATTCCCGCACTGAATGAACGCGCATGGGTACAAGTCGAGAAAGAAGTACAATACCACTGGCACGTGAATAAAAGTGGCAGGAAACACAGTGGGTAGGAGAGAATAATACCCCGAAGACTAAGTTAAGGCTGATGTTACCTACGGGGTCCTCCGAGGACGCGACTCTCCAGAACATAGGATGGGCGATCTAACTAACTAAGCCCTATGACCTATGACCCATTCAGTGCTTCCTGGTTGGCCATCCAGAATGAAAATCTCTTGTCGTAGGAATAACACTATTTTGTATCAGAACTTTGAGAACCCATGAGCGGCTTAAGATTAAAGCCTTTCTACGTACGGGGAGTAGTTTCTGACAGGGAGTATTTTTTTAATATTATCCTACAAGAACCCTATATGGATGACAGAGGTCTTCTTAAATCCCAGACTATTCGAGACACGCTCGGTTCTTTATGAAACGTCGAGACACGATCGGTGCTTGATAAAACGTCGACTCCATAGCGCAATACCATAGCTATGGGAACAGATCAGCATTTCTTACGCAAATATTACTCTAGTTTTGCTTTCCGGAAGCGTCTCACAAAAATCTTGGAATGAAATCGGGCGCTCCGCGAAAGAAGCAACAACCGAAGACACCTACTGCCCCGATACAACAAAACATCAACAGAACCACCGCGTACTTTTTCAGAAAGCAATTACAGAGCAGCAGAGGGTCGGAGTGGCAGAATATAGCGTTGCAATTCCCAGCTTCTGCAGGCCGTACATTTGCTATCTTTTCCAGCTGTTGCGGCGCTGCGGCTTGCATAAATATAGCGAGGGAACATAGGACTTGCGTGCTCTGCTGGACATGGCCAAGTGTCAAGAGCAGCGACTGGGGCGGTTGGGTGGTGCCATAAAATTTAGTAGGAATCCCACTATGTAGCAAAAATCCCAATATGTACCAAGAATCCCTTCATACTCAAAAAACCCCACTAGCACTCAAGGATCTCAACTTGTAACAAAATTGCTACTATATAGAAAGAACAGCCTTAGTAGCAATCATCCAAATTTGTTATCTATAATGGTACCTGTAAAATTGAGATAGCCGTTCTACACTTCTAGAGCAGCTTTCAAGACTTCGCAGATTTGAATGTCTCTCAAAGAAGATAATTGAGTGCTGAGTTAACAGCTCTTAACACCAATTGGAAAAAGGCTATCGATTTTACAAAATATTTTGTACTAGAGCACTGTGAGAGCGCATACTTCCGCCAAGATATGGAACGCTAACTAAAAATTTAAATTGGTGCTGAAACTATGATTTATTTTTTTCATCACTAAAATCTGGTCATTTGTGCCTTTTGACTGTACTAACAGCTTCTGTAATTTCCTTGTACATCCGTTCATAATTTTTTTAGTTATACTGCTAACAAATATTATGACAAAAATATTAGTTAAACACACAAACTGATCAACCGATCATCAAAATTTAAATTTCATGAAGATCCGTTCATAACTGTTTGAGTCATGTTACTAAGAAGAAGAGGCAGACAAACAAACAAACAAACGGTTGAACGAATCTTCACTGACAGTTAATCATTTGTTAACTCTTAACAGTCATAACAATCAGCGGAAATTTCGCAAAGATTCGTCGATAACTTTTTGAGCTATCTTTGCGACAAACAAACAGACAGAGAAACAAACTAGGCAAAATTATAATCTTCTTGGCGGAGGTAATCAAGGCATTAGTCTGAACTGGAGAAAAAATTCCTCCTTAAAGTTTTGGTAAGATTTTAACGTGAGGTATTCCAGACAAAAAATTCAAGCTAAAACTCAAAATCCGGTGCAGAATATCATTGCACCATGTTCCTTGAGCGCCCACTTACGCCATGCTCCTTGAGCGCCCACTTACGCCATGCTCCTTGAGCCCTACTCGCGCCCCTTAAGTACCTGAGCGCAAGTACATTACCGTAACATTGCGTCATTGCAAGTACATGTTGACAGGACGACGCACACGGCCCCGGTGGGGCAAACACTATCGCAGGTGCCTGCATAAATATTGTGCACATCTCTATTTCTCTCACACGCATGTTTCAACGCGCCTTCAATTCTCAAATGCTTACATTCCCCACTTGAGACTTCAGTCCAATACAGATCGTGTCCTACACGCGTGTCTAAGCCCAACTCACAGTCAACAAATACCAGCAAAATCTGGCTCGCTAGTAGTGTCCCACACGCTCATATCACACGTCTGTGGACCCACAACTCACAGTCACAGCAAATACCAGCAAAACTCGGCTCTCCAATATTCGGGCTGGTATATATACGAGTATATGCATTCTCTAGAGCGGTGGTCCGCTGAAGGAACGAGCAGCCGAGAGGCCATTCACATTTCTCGCTAAAAATTCCCGAAAATTTCATTGGCTGGTCGAGAGAGGAAAGAGGAGAAGAAATGGAAATATATGAGAGCGGAAAGTCTTGCTGCATCCATTCAATTTAGTGAAGTTCTCAGGGAGGAGGTCTATGGGGAGCTGCAGGCAATCGTGAAAATCTTCGAAACAAATCACCTAATCAAGTATTTTACGGCTCCGAGTTTCTCACTCGCTCACGCTCCACAATCAGTCCCAGATCCTCACCAAAGATTGGGTCTCCGCATGAAAAAACCGAAAAGCGTTCCAGTACTTTCCGGGCCAATTCTTGGATCGGTTACTGCGAAGCAAAAATATAAAAAATTGAAGCCACTGGCATAGTATTCAAAGCACGGGAATTATTGTAGGAAGAGCGTTGTACATATTGCTAAAGAAAAGTGCGAGTTGCACAAGTTTGTGCTACAATAAGTTGGGATTATGGGGATAATTGGCTCCAGTTATGTGTGAATACGGTCCGCTAACTATATATGTGTGTCTTTCATTGTGTCAATCCATCATTTGAAGAGTAGTTTCATGACTTAAAAAAAGTCTGAAAGAAAATGTGGACAACGGATGTATGAAGTGAGGATAATGATACATAAATTATATGGAAAAATCTTGAATTGGTGTTCAAGAAATATGGATTCCAAGACATTACGGGTCACAAGCATATATTTTTTTCTATTAGATGTTGCCTTCGAGGTCTGTAGACTATTATTTTTGAACACATTTTGAGATCATTCACAGTCATTGACGCATTACTGGTTACACCTTCGCGATGAATGGCAAGAGTTACACCAGCGACATTTAGATCTTATTTAGGCACTGAACCAAACATGACGTTACCAAGACTTGCTAAAAATTATGCCGAAAAACGGTCATCTGGTTTTTTATGCAGAATGGTTTGGTTTTTTTGAAGAATGGTTGATACAATAAAAAGAAATTATAAGGTACCATGCGCCGCAAGAAAAAAAAAGTCAGAAAATGGGGTTAATGTTTACCGACCTTCAAAATGCCTCAACTTTGGAATTAGACAAAGATAATAAAAATTTTCATTTTAAATGAAGCTGAATAAATCTATTTTTAAGAGCATGCAAAATTAAAGGCATATCTAGCACGGAATTTGAAGAAAAATGGTGTAAGAGCGAATCCGTCAAATCGGGTCAAGCCTAACATAAATGTCTGCGTAGAAAACTTATACCATCTCTACTCCTAGGTACAGAAATAATCGATTTATAGTAACCATGCTAGTAAGTATAAGTTTGTCCATAAAACAATATTAAATACTATAACTTAGAATATCGAAGTTACATAATAATACAAGAACTCAGAATAATAACTGTACGGGTACTCTGACTGAGCAACTTGTGACAGACATTCTAATATTTTCATGCAGGGTGGCCCGCCGCCCGCCTCACCTCGCTGTCCGTGGTTGTGGCGTTTTGTACATTGTTGCGCTCAATTTGGCATCCCAGACTCTCTGACTAGCGGTGCGGTCGACGATCGATTGTGAACAAGAAGTTTTTCGACCTTGTCTGCAAAACGAAAGATTATACAGGAATTGCGTTCCAATTGGAGGAGGCCGTGTGAATATGATGCTATATAAAACTCAGTTTCGGCACACGTGGCGTTTTGTGCGATGTTATTCGGAACTCCTCATGTTGTACTCAATATCTCTCACACATTATAACACATATTTGCATGATACTGCTTCTTTAACGTTACTTTATCAGTACCTACTAGGTCTGGTTCAAAACGCTGTGGACAATTCATTCACTAGCAGCAGAGAGGATACAGCCACTGCATGAAGAAGGGATAAGTTAGACTGAAGAACTAGATGCACTGTACAAAAGATTTTCTTTCTCCATTCCATGACGCGCATGCAACAAACACTTAATACATTCTTGGACAACACGATATTTTGCATTAAAAATTTGTACAAGGTAGCTCAGCAGGAGAGCCTGCGCAATAAGACTTGGATATTAATGGACACGCTGTGTAAAAACGCACATCTGATATGATGAAACTGCCGCTTTCCGCGTTCCATTATTCAAAGCGCGCAAGTCTGGTCACATTTTAGGCTATGTACAGACCGGCTGCTCTGCCACCGCTCGACTGTATGCTAAAAATCTACTTTACGAGGCCAATAAATTGCCTGGCAAAAAGTATTGGAATTATTATATCGAGGATGAATAAATCTGCGCCGACATAGAGCTGTCAGGAATTTTGCGGCCTAAAGGAGCGAGTCAAGAAGAGATTTGCTCCTCAGCGTCCTCTGTTAAGAATCAGACGTTGAGTGCTGCCCGCCTTTTACTCATGGAGGTGCCAAATGCAAAGAAATTTACATTCACTTTGTCGTTGCTCTCGCGGTATATCAGTATTCTTTTCAATGCTCCGAATAATGCAGTTTCTACCAGAAATGCAAGTTCAAATCTTGCATCATAAAGGTTAATAGGTATAGCTATCTGCGCATTGCAAAATTTCTGTGCAACGTGCTACGGCGATTTAAGGCGATAAATATCAAGTAAAAATTGAGTGTTGTTCCTACTGAAATCTTATTTTGATGTCCACAATAATACCAAGCTTTCTTCGACCATCAAAAACAGTTTTCACTAGAACGCATGGCGGAGTTAGACCATCACCCGCGGGAAACGGAGGCTTAAAACTATTCAATATCATAATAACTCAAGAAAAATGGAGCGCTTCGTGGCGCAAGACAATCTGCCGCTGTAGAGACAAATTCAACGCTTTAATTTTTTTATGGCCAGCTATTCCTTGTTTTTTGAATAGGCCACATCTAGGTCAACCCACCAAACTCCCTGCAAAAATTATGAACACTGCTCAACTCCTTCGACCACTTATTCGGTGGACAGACAAATATACATATTTACAAATATATACATACTTAAATCTTCAACGAACATTTGTAATATTAGATTGTCCGTCTCATCTCTCAGAAGCTGAGTGCGATGAGACAAAAACATTGTAATATAATTGCAATAAACATATTCTGTAGCCCCATATTTTATAAAAGATAAAACCTAAAGTTGCTCTCTGTAAAACATAAGCTAACTGCGTGCCATTTAAGATCGGCTTGCTTTGAGTGATGGAAAGTTTGTAGTCCGACTTTGAGCAGTGAAAGTTAGTGAGCGATGCACCGTTCCAAATGAAGATGGGAGCAGCGTCAGCTGGTAACCAACGTTCTTCACAGCCACCAAATCAACCTTATACACGTTAGGCAGTTTTTTTCTACAAGAGTACTTGTCCAGTTGTAGTGCTACGATGATTAATGCCCCCATGTATATTATATTTTGAGTAGTTTAAGTCTACGTGTTCACATTGAAGACGATTTCACAGAGAAAGAAAAACGTGCAGTATGTTTAAGTTGAACACAGGATCAACGAGCATGGGAACAGAAAGTCGGAAGAGAAGATGATAGCTAGAATTTTTTTCCCGTGTATCATGACGAAAGTTTGCATTAGTCTTCTCTCCGACTTTATCGGTGCAGAGACAGTCAATGCGTTTAAAACCCGTTTTGACAAACATTGGGAGCAGCGCCGTCTACAGCAATGAACTCCTCCAATAGTCACAAACTCTTACCAGCCAAAGCTTCAGAGGAAACCCTTATCCATTATCTTTCATACTTCAACTTACTTGACGTCTCCGAGCTCGGTGGATCTGCAGCACGATCAACTTCTTGGCTAAGTTTAGTCTTATCTTTTTTCTTTTCTTAGTCAGATGTCTATGAGATTTTGACATAACGGCAATAGCTTATAGAAGGCCGAAGCGTGAGTCCCGGCTAGCCTCTTNATGGACCTGTTGCTCTGTCTACTGCCACCTATATGATCTAAATAGAGGAAAGCAACATCATAGCTATGTAAAAGTGAAAAGAAGCTAAGTGGACACAAAGGAAAAATGTTTCGAAGACCTAGCTACGGTTAAGATAACCTACAGTTCCCTGAGGTTGCAGCTCTTCATAACTTTAGTTGGCGAACTCACCTAACCTAACCCTATACCCTATGGCCCATCCTGTGGCCCGAAGGATCATCGCCTATGTAGCGACTCAATAAACCTGCAACAGATAGAAGTAACGCAGCGAAGGGTGACAAAGCATGTCCGCCGCCCTTGCTAACTTTTTTAATGAGCTTTGAAATAAATATTTATAAAATTTACAACCGAAAAAAAAACCTGAACAAACGAATGAGCAAATTACTGGATCTCCAAGAACAGCAATAACCTTCCAGGTAAGGTCCTGGTAAGGACCAGAACCTTTTCATCTATAATAATATGACAAAAATAGGACGCGTTCGATTGGGTCACTAATGTCGTTCCACGCCAAACCCACTTGACTTGACTGGAAATGTAGACAGGAACTTTAGTTTCGCCTCTCTGAAGCAGCAGGTGCTAGAAACGGCCCAGTTATGGTGGGCCGACTGAAATCTCCGTTTTATATGGAGTATACTAAGTTCCCGGAAGTCTCACAGGTACCTGACAGAGTCAACACCTAATACATGATTCACTGTGTCAAACATTCGAACAAGTCAAGCCTCAAAGGCTTAATTTTGGCGCCCAATCGAACATGCTTTTAACTTTCTCCACTTTTCAACCGAACCTCTTCTTGAGGGAGTATCCCATTTTACTCAAATTTCGACACAACCTTTCCGTCTAGGAACATGCGCTCTCCTTTCAATCTGTAAAAAATTTTATCCCCTTCGTCTGATAATATTCAATCTCTCTAGAAAACCTCTTTAGCAAGAATCAACCCAGCTTACTCTAATTTCGACATGAATTATTCGCCAAAGAACATCTGCTCACCCTTCAATCTCCAAAAAAATATCTTCATGTGAGAAAACTAAGCCCCCTGGAGAACCTCTTCATCATGCATGAAGCATTCCATCTTCGTCTAGTTTCGACATAACCTTTCCACCAGAGAAATTCCTTGTCTTTTCTACTCTGTGAAGTACAACCTCTCCACGAAGGACTAATTTCGAACTATAATGCCAACGCGGCCAACGCGGAAGTTGAAGGAATATTTAACAACTAGCAACAAAGCGAGCCACTCGTGTTCGAGAAATCTATCGCTACCGTCAGTTTCTTTTTTCCTCTCACAGTCTTCAGCTTCTGCTCGTAATTTGCCGAGGCAATGTAAAGCATCTCAATAAAAATATTCGCAATCAACCAACAGTCTTTCTTACTCCTTAAAACTCAGATCTGCTTTCATAGAATTCCTCTCAGAGAAGTTGCAGAAGAGGCCGCTGCAAGTCTGGTCGTAAACAGGCCGGGTCGTATCTAGGAAATCAGACGAAATTTAGACGAGGGAATTCCAAATTCATAGCAAAACTTTGGTTTATCGGGCCAGGTGAAGTTACAAACAGGCTCAGCTTGACGGCTCTTAAAGCTAAGGAACGCAAAACCTTCGCCGAATTGCTACCGCCTCTGCTAAATGGGAGGCTAAAAGTTGTACAAGGTGCCGATCCAAGGAAGAAAGGTGCTTAAAGATGTAAAGGTAATTTTAGACAAATAACTCTACCGGCGGTTTTGCACGTATTCTCCGTTTGTTTAGAAGTTACACAGGTTTCATTCCATAGCATAGACATGCATGCGCCCCAAAGGCAGGAGCTATTTAAATAGTTTTTATTGTTCTATGTTTCTTTAAGTGAACTCTACTTCTTGTGCCAGCTCGAAACTATAATTTCTCAGAATAAATTAGCTGAAGAATCTCTTGATGTCTTATACGTTATCGTGGAGAATTTCAGTATGGAATACACAGTAGCTTAAGCAAAAATTATATTAACATTAAGAACCTTATATCTATACTTAGTGCAGATCCTAATGATAGTGATTAATAAAAAAAAAATCTAGTATGGACACACACTTGCATAACAGACATGAATTTGAGGCACTTTATGAGTAAGTCTCCAGTGCAAAGTAAAAAATGTCAGGGGAACACATCCCATACTGCTTTTACCATTCATATTACAATCCTTTTCACATTTAACTTTAACGCGTTTTCATCATTTAGGGACACAGTGAATTTAGTAATCAAAGTTATAGCCGTTTCAATTTTCAAATTTACACTGAAAACGTATTCAGAAATTGAGAAAACGCCCTTCATTCACTTAATGCTACAGCAAAGTACAACATGCATACAGACCATGGCAACTGCGGTGGGGACGTTTACCGTCCTAGAGATGGGGGGAGGGGATGTTGACCCTTCCGTCGATGACGCCATAGTTCTTGACGACCTTTGATCGACTGCAGCAGTACTTAGCTCTTTTGGGGGCAAGTTGGCCGCCTATATCTGCAACACAAACCAGTACGTGTGAGTTTCCCCAGTTGATTTGCGGTCCAGTTGATTCCAACCTGAAGATGGATAATAGAGCTTATCTATTTACAGCTCATTACAGCAAAGCAGAAGCTGGACTGTCCTGCGAATAGAGTCAGCCTCTACCGTGCTTGTATCCGAGCCTCCAAGCGAGGCGTTGTATATCGCTAATAGAACTATCCCGACCCTCCGGCACTTACGGTGAGAGGTTGCGCTGAGCTGTCGATGCAGCTTGTTTGTTTATGCAAGCCCGCGTGTCAGCGTGTTGTGTGTGTCTCTACGGACTCCAGTTTTCTATTGCTATTACTTATGTCGAACAAGTGGTAATATTAAGACATCCAGCCCTACAGACGTGTTTTAATTGGGTTCACGTAAAATAATAATTCTCCCCAGACAACTTCGCATGTGACCCTTTGGTCTTCATAAGGTAATTTACCGCATGAATGTTTCTCAAGCGAAAGCCCTGCCGTGTGCAAGATTCACGCAAGAATCACATCTTTTATTCCTGTCACAAACACTAATCTCTCCACCGAAACAGGGATTCTCTCTTCGATTTAATGCCCTAAAAGGATTTAGGAAAATGAAGATGCAAGAGCAATTCCCCGTTGCGAGCCCGAGACTCCAGGGAAGAATTTACAGCCAAAGAATTTCATATTCAAGTCCAAAGTTTTGGTTTACGACGAAGATTTCGAATGAAGCGTGACGCAAAAGAGAACATTATTGAAAATGATGGGTCGCCATGGAATATCTTCTAGTTATAGCGATCGCGCACGTAAGTTACAGTAAGTGAAGCGATGTAGGGCAGATAGTTAGAGGTGAAGGTCGGTGGGAAAAATACAGAAGCCAGGGGCTAATGGTGACTCTGGAGCTCAGCCAAGACAATGGTGGAGTTTTACGCTTTCTGTTGTAAGTCTGCAGCCAATTTAGGTATATGTTATTCTTATGCTTTGGAAAACTCGTTCTTGTAATGCACTGGAAAATAAATATACGGTATCATAAACAATACTGTATACTCGGCTGTAGTGGCGGCTTGGAAATACTACAGTTGGGATGCTGCCCCGCTTGGTTCCAGGATATTAAAATATTCAATTTTCTCATGAATGGTAAGTGACACCATAATCAAGTCAAAAGTCAATCTCCAGCAAAGCTAACGTAAAGTCAACTTTGACAGCGCTCTCCACTTGGAAACCCACAAGCACTGGATCGTGCAGCGGATATAAGCAAACTGGCCCCAGAGGAGTAAGTACAGATGCAGCCGACCACGGGTCGCTAAGAACGATGATGCATTAAGCGGAAGGTTCAACGACACGCCCTCCCCCACCCAAAGGTAAGTACCTCCTCGGTAACTATACTCACCAAGCAAATTTGCTGATTCAGCGCTCCGAGCGCCATGCACAAAAATTACTCAACTGGCTTAGGGATCGTTCCCGGGACCTTCAGCACAACTGTGCAGCACGCAAGGTCAGCTGCTACCGTGGGTAACAGCATTAGGAATAACAAATGCGCTGGTATGGAACCGTGTAGCCACTGCCAAGAGCTCGATTCTGCTATTCACGGTTTACAAAACCAGCAAATCTTCCCGTTCACAGCTGGAGGAAGCTCGCTTGGCGTACTCGTGCACCACAATAAGTGTACCTATTTTCGTTGGCACATAGAAGGACGCGCTGGCTTTGGAACATCCCTTTTCTCATTGCAAGCAACCAAACCCTATAAATGATTCATGTAAGCTTCTCTGTAACGTTGTATCAATAAAATACTAACCGCAGACAAACAACAAACTCACCAATAAGGCAAACATTGTATTTTCCAGCAAATTAAAAATAGATTAATACATGAAACTTTGAGCGACAACCACGAAATCTATAAAACCACAGGGCAAGAAAATTTCCCGAAAAATGCAGATAGTCATTCCACGCTGATGTCAACATGAAGCTAAAATTTGCAAATTCACCAAAAGTAGTTTTTACATATACCAAATTCAAGTTGAAGACCTCTACTCTAAGAATCTGAAAAGAAAACACAAAATTATTCTACCAAATTTTTGTAACACTCTGTCATAGATGAACAATTTTGTATAAACCGTAATATAGTGAGTAAAATGCAACTCATAATTTTCCATAGTACTAAGTAAACATTATGCTTCAAAACTATTTTACATAGCGATTGCACTTGGAAGCCAATTATATATTTTTAATGGTCAGTTGAAATAATTATTATCGTGGTAAGTATATATTCCATGTTCACATATAAAACATTGTTAAAATGCGTTATAAGACCCCACGACTACCTAAAGATTGTTTAATTCTTTAATATTATTTTTAATGGTCAGTTGAAATAATTATTATCGTTGTAAGTAAATATTTCATGTTCACATATAAAACATTGTTAAAATGCGTTATAAGACCCCACGACTACCTAAAGATTGTTTAATTCTTTAATATTATTTTTGGCAGGAAATTCGCAGTGTAACGATCATCACGATATTTTTGCAACGATCGTCTCGGCGCTTCTTTGGCTTCTGAGGGAAAATGGTAATTGCACCTCACAAAATCTATACACATTTGGATAGCCTAATCCTTCATCTATAACTCCCATATAAAGTATTCAGATATCTATTTGTACTTTCAGAGAGATTTGCACTTTTGTAGCACTAGGTCGAACTCAAGGTTGCAACTGTGTAACGATCGCCACAGCCATTTTAAAAGTAAATAGCTAAAACAACAATAATCACAGAAAGTTGGGGATAGTTCCATAGCATTATTAGACACTTGTACTATTATGTTAAAAGCCATATCAGGCTAATCATACAATGTTTGAGGTTATAGGCTGAAGTTTGGCAATAAGTATGCTCCGAATGTAACGATCGTCACGGTGGAACGACCCGATGTTGCATTGTAATACGATATTGTCGTTCTTGTAATCAGTAGATAGATTAAGTATCTTGACAGTAAAACCACACTAGGAAACCCACATGCACTGGTTCGGGTAGCAATGTCATACCTCCTAGCGTCAGAGGAGATCACGGCTGCAGTCTATCACAGATGATTTGGACTATGGCGTCATTAACTGAAGGCTCATGTGGCGACTGCGCACACCTTTTCGACCGTACGATCTGTACCTCCAGTGATAGAAATGCTGATGCTGCATTGCCGAGCACAGAGGTTTTCCTCCGTGGCTCGGTGATAGAACGTCAGGCTTCTTGACAACGAGCGAGGCAACACCTCGAACCACTGAGGGTATTACCAACAAGATACTCGAGTGCAAATATCCATCGGATTTTCTTAATTTCTCACCGTGCATCAACAATGATAGGAATTGTTTCTCGCGTAAGTAAAGAAATAAATAATTGAAATAAGAACCGATGCGTGGCACAGTACAACCTTCCTATTGAAAGAACCACTTAAATACAACTTCATATTTCGTGGAACGCAGCTTACTGTGCACGTAACATCACACCGTTGCAGTAGTCACCTAGCCACAATTTTACAGTCTTGTCAATAGTGCCCTACCCATTAAGTAAACTCATTCCACTGTACAGTCACATAACTTAAACAACCTCACATTTTGTTACAGGTGCCCTGCCTGTAGCATAGCCTCACTCTGCTACAGTGGTCACATAATCAAAATCTCAAATTCCTATCACACGCGCCCTGCCCCTTCACATGCCGCCTCATGGCATGACCTCGCATTACCCTCAATAACACGGACATTCGACCGCACTATTCATCTAAAACAGATTATACTAAAAATACCGCAGGATTAGACGTGACACAGAGCAAGTCTCTGGAGCGGACGCTAGGGGAGTAGCGCTGCAGTGAACAGTGAGCGGCCGATAAGAAAAATGGAAATGGACGAGGATTGGGAGACGCTGAGAGACCGTGAGAAGAGCGAAGCAGCAACAGTAGAAAGAGAGTTGAGGGGAAGCGAGCACCTGGAAATATGGGGTGGTATTTGCAGGGAATGGACGATGGTAATGGACAATAGTAATGGATTATAACGGACGGTGGTGATGGACGGTAGTGGACGATGGTGGGAAGGAGCTGAGAGTACGTGAGAAAAGCGAATGAAATCAGAAGGAGAGGGGAAGGAGAACGCGCTACTAGAAGTGCAAGGTAGCACTGGGAATGTTAACAATGAGTGGTGCTGCGAAACATCCGAGTTGAGGTAGTTAATTGAGAGAAATTCTGGCGTGTTTAGATACACTTAGATACGTCAAAATTACATGCATCATTGTCCTAAACCTCGAACATGCAAGTGGATCATAAATATACGAGTGCCTCACTATGACACACTTCACTTAACCCAACAGTAATTATAACAATAATAATGTATTGTCTTGCATACAGTAAATGCACCTAACGAGGTATTCCTATTGTTTTAATTATACAATTTGGTAGATCAGTTATTGAAGAAAAAGGAAGCCAGCTCTATGACAATCCGAGCATCGAAGTCAGCCGGCGAGAGATTTTTCATTCCCCCGTAGAACAGACTTCATGACCTGCTTTGCACACTACCAGTGCCATTTCAACAAATTCTAAGATAATTGTGGAAAATTGAGCCTACGTTAGGTATATCCCCTGTATGCGACATAATGAATGATTATTATTATCGTAACATTAAAGTTAGTTAAAGTGTATCATGATGATGCACTCGGCACGGTGATGATGCACTCAAGTGTCTCGGTTTTGGAACAAAGCCGATGATGCACCAAGATGCATCAAAAACAGGTAAAACTGATGCACCTGAAGGGTTAAAACTTTAAATTACACTAATGATTTGCAGGGTAGGACGGACCCGCGTCTCGCTTCGCACGTGTAACAAAACTACGAAGCTTTTTTAATTTTCTTTTTGTCCAAATAGAATTTTCTGACGGAAGTGTGTGCTGCGATGACACGCCAAACTACGCCATGAAACACCGACGCGTATATAAATATTTTTCGGTGAATCACCTACGTGCATCAAAATTTTTTTCCCTGTTGGAGTGTATGATTGTGAAAGTACACGTGGTTGCCGAAGCTGAATCTGTTTTCTGAATGATGGGGTAAGCCTGTAAGAAGAGTGTGCTAATCAACCATTAACTATACTCAATAATAACGTTTGGGATAGTAGGGAAGAACGAATTTAAGTGATCACTTGGTTCAGTCATTATTTACGCTTTACCCGACTAAGTCCAAGGAATTTACTTTGACTCCATTAGCAGCATCTCTCCACGGTCCATCTGGCTCATTCTTTACCATAACCCCTGCCCTATGATGCCAGTTGCTTGCATCTCGATAAAATGTATTAAATTAAAATTGGCATTTCCCTCGAGGAAGATCGCTAGTACGCATTTTCAGTAGATGCTTAAGCTAATCTCGGAATCGAGGTTCTATGTTGTCGCGTCTGCTGTACACATTTCATTTGGTAAAAGATGTTACAACTCACACAAAATTTTAGCAGCCTCAGGACCTGTTCCACGACTTTAGATTCGAGGCAGCCAAGAATTTAGCTAAGTCACTGTTTCAAATTACTACGATCATTGGCGTTTAAAAAAAGTACGAGCGAATTTTTCATTAATAAGCTAATACAGGTCACAATTCCAAACCAATTCATGTAGGAACAGCTCCATTGGAAACGTGCCCAAAGAATACCAGCGGGCGTTCAAGTCTTAACTCGACACAGTCGCGTCTTTCAGCCGGTTGGGATAATGCCCATATTACATCTAGAGCGACAGCTGCTAATGCCCGTGCTTGCGACCCGTCTCTCACTGAAACTGCGCTCACTTTCGAGTCTCCAGCCGCTCTACAGCACTTGTCTACTGCATCACCGCTGTTGGTGGCATTTTTTGTTATGCAAACGATAAATGCTATAGAGAGGCTCCAGACGCGAAAGTGGGTGCAGTCTAGGGAAAGACGTGTCGCAAGCACGGGCAACAGCAGCTGTTGCACTATATTTACTATGGGCATAATCCTCCCTGTACCAGGTTGTGGTAGTTCATTATCAAGACTTTTTTCTTACCGTAGTAATACAAAAGGACAAAGACCACGGTAGAAAACCAACGCAATTAATTCGAATAGAGTTGAAAGAGACATTGAACTTCACACTACGAACACACGATAATCAAATCCACTTAACTTGAACTTGACCGGAAGTCTTCAGGCGAGGGGGATCGTTCAATGTCTCACTGTGGAATGAGTTTCAGGAGTTAGCCCCATATTGATTACGCTTGAGTTTTCGACCGTCGCAAGTGTAGCTAGTTTAAGGGTCACTCTTGAAGCTCAATCTGAAGTGACGAATCTTACGCCCCGATTGAATCTTGGGACGAGTTAAATATAAGCAGATAAGATTGTCTCGATTACGAAGCGAAAACGCTTTGGCCTCCGTCTCTCTGCTCATGTCGGTGACAAGCGAAGCTGGAAATTCTATGTGAAATGTTTACTGCACAAGTACCACATGCTTTAAAAGAATCGCATAAACTATTTCGGTAACATTTGAAAGGTTGTTGCACGTCTTAGCATGCTACCAAATTCTCAACTACTTGGTATCTACTTAACTACATGTTAATTATTTGTTGACCTGTTAATTTCTCGTTAAGTTGTTAATTACTGGTTAACTACTCGTTAACTAGCTGGCCGCTGGTTCAGAGGTTATTCCCCTAGTTGTCATTCCATTTCAAGTATTTTTCGCTCCAACTCAGATTCGGTCCACGCCAGTGACGTACTCAGGCCACTCCTGAATGACATCATAATAAATGAGTGTCCCAGCCGCGGTAGCGATGCGATAAACGAGGCTGTATAGGCAACAGTTTCTGTATCTACCTGTATGTCCGCGCCAAACTGGCAATGCCTTTTCGTGCAGGCCCACTGAGCGTCACGCTGTTGTCAGGCCAGGTTGTGTTATGCTGCCGGTAATGGGTTTTCGAAAGGACTATGGTTCATTTATGGTACTTCGCTCCTTCCTGTTCGCGGGATGCCCAGCCATCAAAAAAGCGGAAGCAAGAAGGAATATGAAGTATGTCAGATAAAGAAGTTATTTAAGCATGGGAACAGTAAACAGGAGGAAAAAGTGAGAACGATAAGCAAAAAAAAAAAAAAACGAGTGTATAATATGAAGAAACGGAAACAGATTGGTATGAAACGTATAAAAAATGTTGAAAGATTAACTATAAGGTACAAGTATCCTACGGGCGCGACGCCAGGATTAACAACAGTAGCATGATACACAGCGCGTTAACTAGATTGGCGTATTAAGAACGAGAGGGCGGCAGATAGGCCAAGAAAGGACAGCTCTACTGATCAAGATCTGCGGTCTCCAGCAAAGTCTCATTGGTATGAGGGAGAAGTTGAGGCCTGTCATATGGCATGAATAACTCATGCAGAGCTTGCCAGCGCCTCAGCTGAATGAGGGAAAGGGCGAGCGTGAGGGCAGCCTTTCTAATGTGAAGTGCGACCTTCGCTGCTGTTGCCGCTGGCGCACCGAATAGCGTGTTTTATTACTGAAAGCGAAGGAGGCATAAATGAAAATGAGGGTGTATTATAACAAGCAAGTAGCAAGGAACATGCAAGCGAATAAGTTATGGTATTTTTTTTAGGAATAAACAATAAGAAATTCGATTATATAAGAACAAGAATAATAGGATTGAGATTAAGTTTATGGTAAGCCTGAACTAAGCAGTAAAAAATATTGGATTGAAAGCCTTGAGGAAAGATACATCGAAGCATTCGTTTCTTGTAGATGAAATTGTTACTGTAAACGTTCTTCCAGAAACAAGCACTTACAGTTGACCCTTGTTTGTCTGTAAAATATCAGTTATTAAAAGCTGCGATGTCATTAGAAGAACCTGTCCAACGTTCCTTCCCTTAAAAAATAAAACATCGTTTGCTATAAAAATTATGGATCTATCATTCGCAATGTTCAGTACGTCTTTACGTAAGATAAGGTAGGATTTTGAAACTAGCTCAGCTAATTTTTTGCAAATTAGTTACGACACGTCGGCCGCAACAGTACGTAAGCAAAGAACAAGGTGAACGGAGTGACGAACGCAATGGCTGATGCGTTTCTTTCATTTTATCGTTATTATGTGAAGATTTTTGGTTTAATATTCCTTTGCCGGAAAGTGAAAGGTTTGTTTCTGTAGTGTTTTAGTGTTTTCTATCTATTTTTTACCCGTTTAATCCATGCGTATCATAAACTGCACCTTGACAATAATGGGTTATACAGAGGCGAATTTTAGTGACCCGTAAGACTCTGACAGCGACTATAAAAAACTGTGCGGTTCTCCGCTCGCTTAGCTCCAGAGGAAGGCAGGCAGCCGCTAATGAAAACAAAACATCAGAGAAACATGAGTCCAACTTAGCTCCATGAGTAGCTACGGAGAGAAAACTTTAAAAGCCGGTGAGACGCTTCTCGGTAATGAATGCAAGACCGCAATAGGCCAGCCTCTAAATTGGTCGTAATGATTTAAGTTTTGATTAATAAAGATTGAGATCTACTTAAAATCTCATTTGGCGAAACTTAAAGTACCCGCTTTAAAGTACAGCGCCTTTCATACTTTGAAGTTATGCATTTAAAGTATGACATTACCAAGTACATCACTACAGAAGTGGAGAATGCTGGATATCTGCTGGATATCTGGACCGCCTCTGACCAGCGCTGACGACAAGGTTGATTCTCCCCAACAGAATTTCTCGTTGCCCAAGAGAATGTTTGACGGAGGTACTCGCT
>LQNS02278097.1:5048020-5061062 GCA_001587735.2 Parhyale hawaiensis | reverse complement strand
TTGAAAGAGACCTCAATGATCGCTTGCGAAACAACGGTCAAAAACTCAAGCATAAAGCTCGAAGAACGACCTTAAGTCAGCAGTTCTTTCCGTATTTCATAGTCAGCATTTGGAATAGACTACCTTCTGATGTTGTTAGAGCGGAATCAGTCAACGCGTTTAAAAATCGTCTTGACATATATTGGGAGAGGCATCCTCCGCAGCTAAGAACTCCTCCTCCAGGAGTCGCAAACTCTTAACGGCCAAAGCTTCCGAGGCCACCTTAATCCGTCTCCTTTTCTCTCCCGCTCCAACTACACAGTTTAATGTCTCTATGCTCCGCATGTCAGCGGCTCTTGATCGTGCTTGCGCGCATTCAAGATCGTCTCTTGGGCATGGACTCTTCAACCCTCTTTTTTCCTCTTTTCTCCTCCTGTCCTCATAGAGTGCTGGAGCGTATGTTCCGGTGTTTCTACGGGAATGGGTCTATTGGTTCGTCTACTGCCGCTTATCTAATCTAATCTACGGCAAAGGTGTTCTGGGAAATGATCTCACAGTCACAGTAGCGCACTCGTCGCACCGAATTATTATTGTTATTATTATTGTCATTCCAGCTTAATTATCCCTAGCTAAGGCAAAGGGATTCCAGGAAATGTTGATCTCACGGTCAGAGCAGCACACTCGCCGCACATCTTTACCCTTCCCTGTTCTTCTCATCAGGTAAGGCAGGCAAGAGCGCAATGCTACCGCCACCGACCTGGCGGCTCCAATACCAAAGCCGCTTTCCGCTACAGAGTCAACGGTCTCATGAATCCTCATTCAATAGTCAGACTCTTCCTCTGCCTGCCTGATCTCCATAGTCTCCACTGGCACGGAGCGTCTCAGCGCTCAAGCTTTATGGAGACCAACTGGTCTCACATCGGCTATTTCCCGGTGCTGGAGCATCTGCTTTGTGTCCCTCAATTGTTTTTGTTCGCTTCTTTGACTGCACTAAAGGTAGTGCAAGTCCTGACGATGTATGTGCCGGTGTTGATTTCAATCGCATCATCCACTTGATCAACTGTTCACAAATCGGCGTTACCGAGTTCAATAGCATATTCTTTATGGCCCTGAATTGAATTTTTGTGCTCATTCAACTGCTGTTAAGGGAAGGTTCTAAAAATTTATGGATCTGCACGGACTTGATGAGACCATGAACATGACCAACTGCTTTCAAGTAAGCTCTATGTTTTGTGTAGCACCTTCTTCGTGTTACTAGAACAACTTCTGTTCAGTCCACTAGGTGCACTTACGCAGTTGAAGTTGTAACGATAAAAATGACCTTGTGAGGACATAATAGCGCAGTCTACTAACAAACTTTATCCTTGCCTCGTTACTTTGCTGCACTTTAAAGGAAACAACTGCATCAATGAGTTCTGCCTGTACGAAAGACAAATTAAAAAAAAAAATTCTCACAATTACTGTGGCATATTCTCTGTAGCATCAGCGCGGTAATATCCAGGCAGAATAATTAATAAGCTTCTTTGTTTAATAAGTTATCGAGCACATTTTGTGTTTGAAAGTGAAGCAAAGAATTCTACTGAGAATAAATTGTAAAACGAGTGGCTCCTTTAGTGCTAAAAAAATGTACTTGCAGTTGAAGGATTTTGGTTTTACTAAGAAAAGGCATCCGTGTGCGCGAGTGCAAATTAGCGCAGCACTGCCAAGTGTAAACTTTTTGAACAGATATAAACCGGATTCGAAGCTACTTCTGAGCTATACATGGATTTTGTACACACGTACAGTCAAGTGTTGCTTAGCGAACATGTACCTCCAAGGACGATTACAAAGCGCTGGAGTGTATCAACTTATAGATTTTTGTACAGCTCAAATGTCTATGGATATCAAACTAACGCATATACACATTTTCGAAACACTATTCTGATTACTGCATATATAGGCGCTATGCATAGTCAAAGAATCTAAGGAAAATGTAAACTAATTCATCTAAGGAAAAAAGCTTCTACTCTATGCACACAAAAAGACACTCGGTACGGGTGAAAAAAAGGGTGCATACAGTACGAGGGCGAAATACCCGCGAAGCTGATGACGCTTCTTTGTGACTATTGATAATATTTAATGCTTAAAAGTTTTCTAATAGTTCCACTAAAACGAATTAAGCCCTTACTGGGTTACTTTATTTCAGCAGCAAAATGAATCATAATCGTTTTTAAGGGTGATTCCCAAAAACACAAAATAGGTCAAATTAGAACTGTACTCGGAAAGCGCAGATCTTCGCCTAACAACACACTGCTATAAAAAAGACAGAATAGCAGACACAGTAACGCACAAAAAAAGGCTGACGCATCATCAACATAATTTGATTATCTGTTCTTCGTGGCATTCCTAACTGTTCCGGTAAATTCGTGAAACTCCAACCAACAGTTATTGAGTTCTGTACTACAACAGACAGATCAATCCGGCAAAAACTTGAACCCTTCTTGGCAGAGGGAAAAATAGGATGGTAAATCGTAAAATTCGATACACAAACTACATTTTAACTAAGTACAACATATGTTATTATGAAAATAATCGGGTGAGATTACGGAGAATACAGTAGAAAATGGATAGAAAAAGGGTCTGTAAATACATACCGTTACCCCGTAAATTTTTAAAAGAACTTTTCCATTATATCAGTCACTTTCGGGAGGAAATGGTTTTCCATTTTTCCAGTTTTGGGGGCCACTGCAAATGAGAAAATCTCATTTTTTCTGAAGAGAAACATGGTGATAAAAATAAAATAAAATTGATGGATTTCTACATAGTATATTAAGGTTATTTATTTTTGGTATGCAAATAGGGATAAATTTGAATGAATACAATAAGCTAAGGAAGCTAATGAGAGAGAAAACGTTGAGAAATCCGAATTTTCACGAAATATTGCGATTATTACACTCGTAGTTTTACCTCATTCACAAAAAACGACGACCGGAGCAGTAGGGATCGTTAGGGGCCAAATTTTAAGCGTAACAGCTCAGAATAAGACAAACACAATGGTATTTAGGTAAAAAACACTATCACTGTACGAGACCAAACAGTGACATTTTTAGCACTTTATGATGTTCCTAGTTTAAACTTAAATTCCTGCAGTGTCAGCTGTGATCCAAAGAGAGGAAGAAACATGACACATATGTATATTTAGTACATGTCAAGCGAAGCGAGGACCCGTTGCTTGAGAATAGCAGGCAAGCGAAAGAAGAGGAGTAGTAGAAGCAGTAGTACAAAATTTTCTAGCGCATCAGGGACATTATGTCTATATCGCGCCGAACTATTCTTGTGGTTTAACGCAGGCTCGTGCGCCCTTAAGGCGCGAAGTACGTCTCGTGTCAAATTATCAATGATTTTTGTCTCGACTTTTCCGCCGGTAGGACTCAGATTCTAAGTGGTCAGTGCGCTATTGGCAAGAAAAAGGCGCAAGTTGTGCATCTCCAACCCCCGGGCACGTCTGAACGCTTTCGCTCAGTAGGGGAAGAAAACGAAATACAAGAAGGTAGAGTCTGTGCAGACGCTCACGGCCCATTGCTTGGTCGCGTACTGACAGAGAAGTCACTCCTAGGCCACAGTACAACATTTCGTCAAAACAATAAGAAGTGCAGCAAGCCCGAACAGACCGACAGCGCACGGACACACAGTCACGGCAGAGACTCATACTATTCGCAATACTGCCATCCTTCCGCTTCATTTAGAGCAGTGGTTCCCCAACTTTACTATGCCGGGCACCCCTGGAGAACGTCTTAGATGTTCTCGCACCCACTACAAAATTAAGTACCCATATAATGATGGCAAATGTAATTTATACTAACTTTTGTGCCACAAATTTGAGTTAATATGTGAATGACTGAGATACAAAACAGTATTTTGCACGCTGAAAAGGTCCTCTCGCATCCCTAGGGGTACCATGCACCCCAGTTTGGGAGCTTCTGGTATAGAGTAAGCGAGCTATTCTTACTACGATATACACAGCTCTGCTGAGGGTTACACTGGCATAGTAGGCATAGTATAATTTATATCATTATTTACAATAAAGAAGTTCACAAATATTGACGGACAACAAATCAGAACGATTTTTTCCCCGACATCATGCCAATAATCCTTTTTGTCAGCACCGCCCTGAGGTATCGAGCAATGAAAACATAGCAAGCCGCTCCACCTCATTAGGCGCGTTACGACCAAATCAAGCCTCGTTAGGCAACGGGTCTAAAATGCAATTAGTATTTGCGCGCGCGAAAGGTTAGGTAAACAGCAGTTTCCGAATGTCAAAGAATTAATGAGCTGCAAAATAAGGCGCTGGACCGCAACTACCTGTCTTCCACTTCACAAGGCGGGGCAGTCCAGACATGATGCAAGGCTAACGTGGAGCGAGTCCCCAGAAGGAGCCCATTTGAAGCAAGTGAAACAATTACTCAGCGTCCAATTGACCATTTGGTGTATGTTGAAAGCGATAAATCCGAGGAGATGCCACCGAATGCGAGCACAGAGATCGAATAAAAAGGGGCATCCTTTGGCTGCGATTTAGAGAGGCCAAGCCTCGGCAGGGAAGGAGCGAGGGCAGCTCAGGGGAACATTGTTCAGTAAGGAAGTCGGTGCGGCGAGAGTATTGTTAAGCTCTCGTATTTATCGCCTTGCATTCACTGGTCCAAAGGTGAACTTGGAAGATGGAGGCGATTTCTCTGCCTCCCTCTCCGCTAGCTGTCTGCCGTCATAGGATAAAAGGCGCCTTCCACTCACAAAAGATAATGTTCTGCCACCAGACGCGGTCAAATGGAGAAACTCGGACACTTTCGCAGACACGGAAGATAAAGAGGCAAAGTTTATCGACCGCTGGATCTTCTCAGGGACTTAGTGAGAAAATTCGGTGCGTACGAAAGAAACTCAGCCTCTTAATGGTATAGATCTGACGCTCTCGTGCAGTCCGAGCTATTGATGGTCAAAAATTTCATTTTCTCGGCGTTTAGTCCTTCTTTTATTAGACTGAGAAGTACTGTAGAGATACATTTAATGGGCACTCTAGAAATGAAAATAAGTTGTTTGTGCGTGTACCAAGTTTGTTTCCATCTGCATGCGTACTACAATGCTGTAAAAGCGCTAAGAGTGAGACAACGGAGATATATTTGTTTCGCGATACGTAGCTACTCAAGCCAAACTTTTTTAGAAAAAGTACAAATTTATCATGTAATCGTAAAATAATCGCTGAACCGAGGTACCCAAAGTGCTCTATAATATAACCAGACGGTAGTAATGAGAGCGCATATTTTACCGTAAAAATTTCCTATACCATCCCTGAAAATAAAGAATTATATGTATTGGTATAGCCCTAGCAGAATATTTGGCCGCCCCAGAAGCTGTTGGACTAATTTAACTTTTGGGGTAGCCAAATATTCATACCGTTGGATTACGTCGCAATGAATGGAAGCTGAACAAAAAAAAGATTCAGAGTTTGATAAATAATTGGTTTAGCATCGGTACTATATAATTCATGTCGTGTTTTTATTTATTTATATATACATTCATATCTTCCCTGTCACACTGTATGGGAATAAGATAGAAAGAAATTCGAGCGCTGAAGACGGTATCTAGGATACAGAGGTCACACTCGGGAAATCCAGCTGAGGTACCTAAGCTCGTCTGCATGACCGTGTTTGGACATGTTCAAAAGTACTACTGGAGATGCCACTTCACTGAGACATATAATATATAACCAATTTCTCAGGCAGAATGCTAAATTTTCACTTAAGTAGCCCTCTTAGAAGTAAAGACTACATGAGACAAGGGGGGTTTTCGTGAAATACTAATTTTCTGCCGTCATTTATAATGACGGCTCGGGCCACTAGCAAGCTATAATGTTGTTTGAATGTTCAGAACAACTCCGGTCAGCGTCGCTACCTTCCTTTAAAAACAGTTCGACCGTCACAAACACGGTTTTTACAATTTTAGCTATTGAGGCAGCCAAGATTTCCGTTAGGGTTGCAGCTCAGAGTCGTTGTACTAACAAGGCAAGTCACTACTACGACAAGGGTGAAGCATAAGTAACGCAACTGTCTAAAAAGATAATAACTGGAGCTGGACTCCGAGAAGGCTGTTCTCTGCCAAGTAACGTAACGTCAAAAGACAGACTGGTACCTAAACAGACAAACGGACTAACGGATCACCAATAAAATATTACCATCTGTTCGACGTGACTTTCCTAACACTTCTTGTACATTTCACGAAGATCCATCATTTAGTAACATAACTTTTTGAGTTAAGTCACTAACAGANCAGACAAACATATATTAGCGTATAGTGACAGATTCACTTAGACAATAACATTGCCCCTCGGCGGAGGTAATAATCAGGATTCTACTTTACCATCGTACCCTTTCTACCAGCCATCATCATGTGATTTAATTTTTCCTGTGTGGTGCCTGTTGGAAAAACTCAATGACCGTCAGTAGAGGGGATGTGATGTAGATACGGAATTACTGGTACTTTTTTCTAAAAGACTAACTTACGTACGGGTGATGCGGTGTATCACTTCAACGTAATAAGTATGGAATAAATTTTCCTAGTTGGAAACGAGGTTTAACGCCAGCCTCTGCTGATTTCCTTATTACTGTACTGTACCGGTGCTGTACTGTAGCTACTAAGGATTCTAATAGTTCAGACTATTCTTGACGGACCATTCTAAATATCGAGCAGGCCCTTTGGGGGATAGACGAAACTTCAATTAAAATGCTTCCTAATGAAACATGGAGACCTCAAACAAAAAGTTAACTGTTCGTGGTGATGCAGGAAATGTGCTTATCAGCAAGAAACACAAAGTCCTAGTTTGAGTTCAACAGAGGGCAATGATCATTGAAGCTTAAGACAACATAATAGCATAAAATTGATTAAACTAAACTCTGTGGTCTATCATTTACCAGTGGTGATGCTTGCATGCTTCCTGCGAAAAAAATGCTTCCCTTGCGTCCCCAAGAACAGTGCATTCTCTTTTTCGATTGACTTCGCCCTGTCGATTCGAAAAGATTCTATCGAAATTTTGCTAATTAGCTGTAAAACCTCTTTGGGACGAGTGTGCCATGAACTATAGAATTGTCAGCCCTCGGTAGCAGCAGCCTTGCGTGCTAAACTGGTGGCATTGGAGGTTGCAGGACCGAGTTCTAATTAGGTATGCGTTCAATGTAGCAATGGGTGCGCTGAGTCACCAGTTACTCGGTATGCACAGATACCGTGGGGGCACTTGCCTTGCCCAGATATGAAAAGGGTAGGGGAGCGGATCGTTGAATATTCCGTCGACGGCACTATAGGTCTCGACGACTCATGGTCGACTGCAGCCGCACTTACTCCTCTGGGGTCAGTTGGCCTATATCCACACCACGAACAAGTATGCGTCGGTTCCCAGTAGAGAGTGTGGTCAAGTAGACTAGACCTTTAGGGTTAAATATATCGACGATTCAACGTTTACAGCTTTAAATTCAATACTTTCATCACGCATAAAATTATCTAGGATACAAGTTATGTAGCTAGCTTAAAGTACACCATGTTCATCATAACTAAAGGTATGTATTAGGAAACTTAAGTCTTATTGGTCTTAACATTCCGAAATGTTTAAAAAAAAACAGCAGGAGTACGGTTTCCAACCTAACAGGATACAGCATGGGTAGCTTTAAGCTCAGCACTTTCATCACACCTGAATATAATTTCAGATTAAATCTAAAACTGGGAAATTTAAATTCTATACCTCAATGTCGCTCTCGGTCCGACTTTGATCAATAAAGCTAACCAGCTAGGATATGTGCAGCAGTGGCTGATCGTTCGTTCAGCTTGAAGCTGATGCCGTGTTTAATATGACGCGACGGCAGCGGCAGCATGAAGACTTCAATCTACGAGGCCTATTTTTTTGAAGGTTGTTTCCTGCGATAACTAAGATTTCTCCATTCATCGCTTTGTTGTTTTGTTAAGACAAGTGTGTGTCGACCAAGAGATTTGGCAAACATGTTACCCGCCTCGTTAGTTGGCTTAACAAGGGGATATTCCACGAACTTGACACTTCGTTCTTCATATAATTCCAGACCCGCATCTTGGCTAAAAAGGTGAAATATATTAGATTGCAAACAAAGTTCACGTAGATTTTTTTCATCACTTTGGAATTCTTATACTGCAAGAACTTAGTATCCTACCAAATATAATTCAAAGGAGACTGCAATTCAGTTTACCATGACTGCAAATCTATGAACTGCGAAGAGTAGCAACTAGAATTCTGACAACGTTTGTTCTCTAATTCGTATTGTGATTATACTAGCTTATACTATGACAATGCTGATAGCGCAACTCACGGGCGCCCGGAAGGACAGACACCAAACTCGCCAAACGCTATGTACGTTTGAGACGATTCTGTGTGCGTGCGGGCGGTGTTCAAGTTCGCGTGCCGTACTGCTCGCTGCATTGCAGGTTAGGTCAGGTAAGGCTCGTTAGGTAACGTTAAGTTAGTTTAGGTAACGTTATGTTAGGTTAGGTAACGTTAGGTAAGGTTAGGTTACATTAGGTAAGGTAACGTTGGGTAAGGTTAGGTTAGGCTAGATTAGGTTTGGTAGTACTTATTGTAGTGCTTCTCGTGGTTGTGGCGCGGCAAGAAAGCTTACTTAACGCACCGTGATGAACGTACATAGCTTGGCGCCAATGCCAAGGAGCTTCTAATGGGAGGAGCAAGCCCAAGCCCTGTCTTGGCGAGTAAACACATGGCTTTGTCACGTGATCGAAGCTGGCGTTTGGAGTCCTTAAAGTGGCTGAAATGGCATTGGTCAGCACATATAATTAAGGAAGATACAGACAAGCAGTTCTTCAATGTTTTTGCAAAGACAATCGTGTCCGAAGATTTATATCCCACTGCTCACCCTGTTACTTTCATCATCAGATGGTATACAGGATACAAGTTTCCTTTACATACTTCCATCCGCTCGGAATTTCGTTGATGATTAATGGCTATAAAAATTTGAGCTCAGAGCCCTTCCTATACAGGCTGCGTGAGGCAATGCCGCTTTCCGATTGGATAAGCCACTCAGCCTGTTTAAGGGGAAAGTTTACTCGCAACGCTCCCGTAGGATAAATAGAGAGTGTGCGCTCCTCTCTATTAGAACCTCCTTGGCCAATGCCGCCCGGAACGATAGACAAAGAAATACACAGCCGCACAACTTCTAAGCACACCTAATTCGACCGTTCGAGACGGTTGTGAAGTCACCGTTGTCTCCTTTTGGCGCTGCTGGAAATGTCTTATTAGCCTGGTATCATGGATACAAATATGCGTTTTAATGCCAGCGATCAACTGTGATGTCAACACTGGCGCTATTTATAATTTTTTTTTTTCACCAAAATACCAAAGAAATGCCCGAGTCTGTTCATCTGCCGATCTGAGCCGGAAACAGTAGGGCGAAACTTACTTCAGCACCAAATGTTCCTGGTGGCGCTACCGTCGTTCGCGACGATTTGTGTGCGTGTTTGTGTACGCAGATCGTGTACGTGTGAGCGGCGTTCAAGTTGGTGAACCGCGCTGCTCGCTGTATCGCTGATAATTTAGGTTAAATTAGGTTAGGTTAGGTAACGTAAGGTTAGGTAACATTAGGTAACGTTAGGTAAAATTAGCTAAGGTTAGAAAGGTTAAGTTGGGTTAGGTTAGGTTAGAAGGTTAGGTAAGAAGGTTAGGTTAGGCATGTTAGGTTAGCCTAGGTAGTGATTATTTTAGTGGTGGCGCGCGTAGAAAAGCTTACTTGAACGCAAAATCGTTGTAAACGACGATAGTACTTCCCTGTGTGGCAAAAGCGTCACCGGGCGATGAGCTTGCACAAGCTTTTTCACTACAGTCGGGAGAAGGTAAAGTTCCAGTGGGTAATGCAGTAGATTTACAGTGTCGCCTCAACAGTGGCAAAGTAGGAGTTGGTACGTACGAAACTCTCGGAATTACACAAGCACTTCTATTAATACACTTTCAATGCACCATACGGGGACTCTCATGTATCCGGCCTTTGGAAAAGCACGTAGAGAAGATAATGCAAGCATCAAATTTACAAAATACATGTAAATAATACATGTTTATATGCAGATATTCATCATTTTTTAAATCTCCAATATTTGCTTAAAATTTCAAAGATTTAATTACGTCAACTTTGAACCTACGACCTGAGCAGCTGAGGTACAGCGAAACGCGCGTCGTTTGTAAGAAAATTTCCTCAACTGTCTTGATCTCTTCTAATTCTTCAATCACCTGTTATACGATATACATGTTATAATATACTTGGAAAAATACTAAGCGTCGAGTTAGGAACGCGAACTAGGGACCTCCAGCTTACCACGCTGACACTCTAAGCACCAAGCCATTGCAGAACTGTATAGCACATACATAGCTATATATTTCTTTATAATTGTATTAACCTCACAGTCATAAAGATTGTACTCTGACGCCCTCATGAAATATTTAGACAAACATTTTATGTCCATGGGAAGGGGTATCGAATAATATCAGTTATTTTTCTCCTATTTGCAATTTGAACATTCACGATACTGTTGCATCTAGAAACTTTTCACAATTTTCTTCCAAAGGAAATGTCTGGCTGAAGCTATAACCATGTTATACCGAGAAGTACATTATACAATCTCACGCTTGACTTACGAACGGACGTTTAGCTCACAAGTACAGAATCTAAGTACTTTCTTTGAGCATCTTCCCTACCAACCCTCACAGTGTACTGGAATGACGTACGAGATGAACATCCGTTCATATATTAAGTGCGTAACTGCAGAGAGTGGCCTGGCACTAGCACACAAGCCACAAAGTCGACTACCGCCAATTGCTGACCAAGTGTTCACCCAACAAGTTGCACTGTCAACTTGCAGAGCATTTAAAAGTTGCTAGAACCCAAATAAAAAATTTTACCCTACGAAAGCAAAAGACTGCAGCTGCAAAAACCACAAAGAAGACAATCCGATCGGCCTTTCACCAGCGAACGAGCGGACCACGAAAAAATGGAAATCGTAGAACAGTAATAAAACTGTAATGACGTTGTAAACATGACAACAGTCCAATATCCTCCTCACCGATGCTCTCCACTAAAGAACGAATCCCATTTGAGCAGAATAATATTGTCCTTAAGTCTTTGTAGAATTCTTGGACGACTCTTCGGAACTGCAGGAAAAATCCCCCGAAAAAGTCGTCAAAGGAGTACAGAAGAAGACACAAATTTCACGCTCAATCACTTCGGGTCATAGATTCTTCAGGGGTCGTCCAGCGGGGGCAAAAAAGTCGGTCCATAGAGGTAATGTAGGGGAAAAGGACTCTACATGAAAATCTCCACGTCCCAAATGGCGGCATAATTCCATAGCTCAATTTTAGAAGCCCCTCGAGGATCGTACGATGGAAGGGAGTCTGGAGAGTGTTGTTACACTCAACCCTAACGATCATATATAAACTACTACTGGTCGTAGGTACGGCACTGAGTGAAACATCGTCTATGAAGAACACTGCAGTAGTGTAGGGTAAAATTTTCATAACGTTCTGGATAATTTAATTCAACTTAAGTTGCTCTTATTAAGCGTGGCCACGCTATGCAAACGTAAACTTAGCTGATGTGCGGACGCTCAGCTCCCTCGTCGTTCTTCAACTTAAAAAAAAAAACAACTCAGGTAGAACCTATCGTGCGTGCCGAATTTCACTGTGTATTGGGGACGACGTTTGAGCTCAATGTCCGCTCCTCGGTTGGATGGGCGATTATAAAGTGAGCCAGGCAATTCACTACAATAGCATCTGTTGAGCCAGAAATTAATAACGAAGCCCGAATCGAAGAAAAGTTCCGCAGAACTTATGTACACGCTTCTACCACAAATTTAAATGCAGATTTTATTATAGCACTTGGAAGCCGTGTAGCGAAATAATACGGTGAAGCCTATAATAAATGGTGTGCCTGGAATACGCGTATACTATACCATTGTATTCAATGATGAATGAGGATTACTGACAACAATTGAGCGAGAATATTTATAGAAAGTTTTAGTTAAACATCCTGCAGAGCAGCATAGTTTAGCACGTCTGTTATGCTATAAACGACAAATTTCCAGTTATATAATCTATAGTTTATCTATAGGTCAAACCTCCTTACCAGAAAAACTAGTTGTCATTCACTGGGCTGTATATAAGGGAAAGAACGAAGAACATTAACCAGGAAAAGATAAGGAACACCAACAGAAAAACTTAACTAAGGCTACTCTAAGAAAAATCCTATTACAATACCAGCCCGTGTCCCCATGTACCTGTGGAAATTTAGTGTAGTTATGTATACAGTATGTAGTAGTGCATGATCTTGTCAACTCAGTCATTTCCCACAGATTTTGCGCCAAAACTTTTCTCAGACTATGTCATGCTATAAGACTTCTCACTACCAATCACTGCCTACTGTACACATTTGTGGACGTTATTAATTGTGCTGTT
This sequence comes from Parhyale hawaiensis, assembly GCA_001587735.2. Taxonomy (NCBI): domain Eukaryota; kingdom Metazoa; phylum Arthropoda; class Malacostraca; order Amphipoda; family Hyalidae; genus Parhyale; species Parhyale hawaiensis. The sequence continues at coordinate 5,048,590 of LQNS02278097.1, read as the reverse complement.
GCTACGAAAAGTAATGCCTAATTCCGGTACGAAAAGATCACTATTGGGAAAGGAACTTAACTAACCTAATGTAGCGATCAGGGATTCAACCAGCGTGATTTTCAGCTAAAGCTCAAATAAACTAAGCATGTAGTAAAATTGAAACGTTAACACCGTTAACTAGTATGGATTTAATTCAATGCAGCATATCGTCACTATAACAGGCTGGTATATCTAGTACTAACAAGAGACACTGTGGGAAGAAGCTATAGCCGGAGGTGCTTGCAATGCGAAAAAATTATACTCACTAGTGCACCAAACGCAACCCTTCTTATGAATAAGTCATAAAAATATATATGCATTTGAAAACATCTCAGCTTAACTAAAGGGTTGATAGTCTAGATGAGGTGTGATTAATTAAGTGACAACACCCGTAGCACCGTTGAAAATAAACGTGTCCAAACACGGGCATGCAGGCAAGCGCCCAAGTGCCTCCCCGTATCCAAGATACCCTCTTCGCAACAAAAAAGTTGGGTACCTCGGAATTTTTTTCTTCAGTATTAGATAGGGGAAAATAAGGCTTCGGACAGA
>LQNS02278097.1:5002955-5032441 GCA_001587735.2 Parhyale hawaiensis | reverse complement strand
AGGCTCGTGCTCCGACTAGGGCGTGTTTTAACTTGTCAATGATTTTTGTCACGGCTTTTCTGACGGTAGGTCTTAGAGTGGTCAGTGCGCTACTGACAGGAAAAAGGCGCAAGTTGAGCATTTGAATCCCACGGGCCCGGCTGAAGCGCTCAGCTAAGCCGGACAGGGGAAGGACACGCAATACAAGAAGGTAGAAGTCTAGCGAGAATAGGTCAGCCACCTCGATCGGCAGCCCACCTCCCGGAACAGAAGGGGAGGTATTGAGAGCCTACCTAACTTTACAAAACTCAACTCGTCAGCACGAACTGCAACAAGTTTTAACATCCCCTGCGGAGAAGGCACAAGGGAACCTTGGGGTTTTAAGGCCCAAATCTAATGTGGCAGGGGAAGGGCCCGCCAGAATATACCCCCGAGGGCAAATTTGGGTTAAGGAGAAATATGACTTAATTACGTCATGAGACAATGATGAAGTAAATATATTTTTTTTCTCGGAAAAGAGGCAACAGAGACAAATTTAGAGTAATGAAATGCTTCAGGATTTTTACACAAATGCTGCATTACTTTTTAGCTGAAGGTTTGGCTAGAAAAAACCCGGTGAACCTTGTTGTTGCTGTAACCTAATGCTTTAACCAAACACATTTAGGTGTGAGAACCAATGAAAAGTCATTTTTACCTCCGCCAAGAAGGTTAGCTATGTTTTCGTCGGGTTTGTCTGTCGTTTGTTTGTCTATCTGTCACCAAGATAACTCAAAAAGTTATGAACCGATGTGAATGAAATTTACAGGGAATGCTAGGTATGTTAAGAGGAAGAGATGATTAACTTTTGGTGAAGATATATCCATCCGTTTGTTTGTCTGCCTCATTGTTCTCAATGCCATAACTCAAAAAGTTATTGATGGATCCTTATGAAATTAACATGAGTTGTTAGGTATATAACAAAGAGTAAATGACCAAATTTTGGTAATGATCCGTTTGTTCGTTCGTTTGTCACTGTTTTTAATATTATGCTTGTTACCACAATAACTAAAAAAATAATGAATGGATCTTTATGAAATTTATAAGGGTTGTTAGTAATGTTGAAAGACATTAATGATCATATTTTGGTGCAGATTGGTTTGTTCGTTCGTGTGTTTGACTCATGTTTGTCATATCGTTTGTTAGCAGTATAACTCAAAAAAAGTTATGAACGGATCTTCAAGAAAATTGCAAAAGCTGTTATTACTATCAAAAGGCACAAATGATTAGATTTTGGAGTTTATACAAAGAAAATTATGGTTTCAGAGCCAATTTGAATTTTTTGCTACCGTTGCCTCGCTTGGCGGAGATATGAGCTCTCAGAGTGCTCTAGTTCATCTTAATATTGTAGGCACAGATAAGTCTCTAGTTAACGTGTCAAGGAATTCGACCCCAAAGAACTTAATTTCCGGAGATAAGAGCTCTAGTACGTCTTCTATATTTGGTACCAAGAGCTATCTTCTTAAGTCTTACGCCAGCAAATGTATTTTGGCTGAAACAATAAGTAACAATAAATACAGATTTCTCTGTGAAAACTCCATTTATCATGCACGGTCGTTCAAAGCTTCAAAAGAAAAGAGTTAAGCACATATTTTCTGACTGAAAACATGCATACTGTACACAGCTAGCGGAAGGGAGATATATATTTGTCGAATTTCACATTATTATTATTATTATGATCGAGGGGATTTCACAACCCAAAATGGATTGGTTGAGCGATGTTCAGCTCTACACTCTGGCGCCGGGTCACATCCCGCGACCAAGGGCTCAGAGCACTTTGCGAATGATGAGCGCTGTTCCAAGCAGAGCGCTTTTCTGGAGGGTTCTTGGGTGGAGATGGCCGCACTTCAGATCTCGTAGGGCAGTCCTGAGATTCTTGGACATTGCCCCCAGAGCTCCGATGACTACTGGAACGATGTCCACCTTCATCTGCCACAGTCTCTGGAGTTCGATGGCAAGGCCACGGTACTTTTCCTTCCTTGTCCACGATTCTGGAGTCGAAGGGGACTGAAACGTCGATCAGTTTGGCCGACTTCTCCTGTTTGTCTTTAACGACAATGTCCGGTCGGTTGGCGTGAAGTACTTGATCAGTTTCCATCCGCTTGTCCCAGTAGATCTGCACGGCTTCGTTTTCAACCATGGGCGCGGGTTCGTGCTCGTACCACCACTCACTGATCGGGAAGTTATGGATCGACAGGAGGATCCAGTGAAGGTGTCGGGCAACTTTATCGTGCCTGCGCTTGTACTCGTTTTGCGCCAGTACTCCGCATTCGCTTATCACGTGGTTGATGGTTCCATCCGAGCTCCTGCAAATTCTACAGGTACTAGGGACGTTTCTCTTGTTGATTTTGTTTTGGATTCACCTGGTTCTGAGGGCTTGCTCTTTAGCTGCCAAGATGGTGCCTTCTGTTTCCCGTTTCAGCTCACCCCTCAGCAGCCAGTTCCAAGAGTCTGGTACGATTTTGTCCTGAACGGCTTCGAGGTACTGGCCGGACATCTTCATGCTCTTTCATTTGTTAGTTCGATCGAGGCGTCGTCGCTGTTTGAACTGGTCAGCCGTTTCGGTCTCTTTCAGCAACTTCACCTCGACTAAGCAACGTGTCCACGGATCGTCGCTCTCTCTGAAGTGCTGGGAGAGAGCGTGTTTTTCCGCTCCGACGCAGTCCTTGACGCTGATGAGGCCACGGCCCCCCTCTCTTCTGTTAAAGTAAAGTTTGTCTATGCACGATCTTGGGTGCAGTGCTCGAAAGATGGTCATGAGCTTCCTGGTTTTGATGATGTCTATGTCGGTGCAGTCTTTCTTCGTCCAGTTAATAATGCCAGCAGAATATCGGACTAAGGGGACGGCCCAGGTGTTGATGGCCTTGATGGTGTTGCCCCCATTCAGGTGTGATTTCAGGATGAGCTGGGGTCGGGTGAAGTAGATCTCCTTCCGAATGGAATCTTTCATCGTTCTGTGGAGAATGGTGTTATACCTACTCCATGACACCCAGGTACTAATAACCTGTATTATTATTATTATTATTATTATTATGGCGCTCATGTCTTCTGTGACGAACGTTTCTTGAAATTACTTTTCCTTTAAGAAACCAAATTGAAATTGAAAGTCTTTGAATGAGCTCAAATAAGAGCTTTGAGGCGAATGCCTTTAAATAGGGTAGCTTTCCGCAGATGCTAAAATGCCCAGAAGTACCTCAGACGAGGCATATACCTGAGGACTCCTAGCCGGAATCCTCATACTGGTCCTGAGGGCGATTGATGAAACTTCAATATATTATTTTGTAAGTAGCATACGAACCTCAACCAAACGAAGATGTTTGTAGTAATGTTAGGAATGCATTTATTTGCAACAAAAAAACGAATTGGTCGTCATACTGTAGATCAAAAGTGGTCGGTAATAACAAAATTTTTAGATACTAAGGTTATCTAATAATGACCGAAGTGAATTTATATCTCGTCAATAATTTATAATAAATAAATTATCTATCATGCTGAAAAATTGTAGTTCAAGTGGTTGGGATGCAAGAGTATTAGGTATGTATAGGAATTCCCGAGTTCACCTTTGTGCCAGATAGGGGAATTGTAGCAATATGCGGCTTGCGGAGTCAGTATTTGCGGCATTCACTTTGCATTGCGGGGATAATGACCCTTACAAGACTAAGAACGGTATAGAGGGTCGTAGTTGTCACACGAGCCTTTATTTGACGCCAGAGCTACGTATGGAAATGTACAGTCGACTGCCGCCGTGCACTCCTTTGGGCCATAGTGGACGTCTACCTTGAAGCATAAAGCAGTGCATATAGATTTTCCAATTAGAGAGCGCTGAAAGGTTCACATTACTTCTAACCATTGCACCACTGTGCTACTTTAGAACTCATTTCAGAGAGTATTATTATTATTTGTGGGTTTTTCCGCCATATTAGATACAAAACTATATAACAGTGATTCAATTTTGTATGATATAGTTTAGAAGTTTAGTCGAACTCAAATGTGATATATAGTAGAACAATATTGGCAAGGTGCACCATGTCTGGCAGGAAATAAGGCGCGAGCATCTCCAACTCCACACGGCTCGGTCGAACGAAATCACTCAGCCGTGCGGCGCAGAGAAGGAGATGAAATACGAAAAGAGAAGAAGACAGAAGAAAGCGAACACTCGTGCAGGGGTTCCTTTCCGTGGCCCCCCCACACTGGGGCAGATAGGAGTCCCATGGGATGGGTCGATTACCACCATTCGGCGGACTACCTCGCGGAACAGAAGAAGAAATATAGAGAACCTACCTAACTCTACAAAACTAACCTTCTCAGCAGGAACTGCGGCCAGATGCTACATCCCCTGCGGAGAAGGCACTCGAGACCCTTGGGTGCGTGATGCCCAAACATATTGTGTCAGGGAAATGGACCGCTACAATACGCCCCTGAGGGCATTTGAGAAAGTAAACTCAACTAAGTATGGGGCCGACGATGGACGTGCATACACTTGAGTTTACAGTATGCTTTTTATAATAGTTGTCTCTGCTCAGCAAAGTTTATTCCAAAAATAACTGAATGCTTTGAATGGCATGGCAACTGAACATCCTATTGACGTTGGATACGCAGCACTGTAATCGTCATCAACCTTTGAAATAACGAGATACGTTAATTGTAACTTGTAAGCGACTCGTTTCTGAGTTATAGATACGTAACTAAGCGTAAAGTAGTTCAGCGTCATAGCGAAATTTGCATCGTCTAAAACACCGGAACTGTTGTGTAACCTCATTGGAGTAGTGATTGTGATTTTCGCTCGAAAGTGAAGCAGGCAACCATCAGGTTACTATGAAGAAAGGCTTTTGGAAAGCGTTGGGGGAAAAACTTGCAAGAAGAGATCACGTATGTGACATGCGAACTAACGGTTTCTTCATCACACAGTGGAGTCTTGCGTCAAGTTGTGTGTCAACAACCAAGTGAGTGTCTTCCACCAGCTTCATTACATTTACGACGATATTTTTTTCCTTGGTTTCCAAAATTAAAATCAGGACTAAGCAATCGTTTCGCCACCAGTAATGACATTTAAAGGAATCCATCAACGCATACGAAGATATCCTAAAGAAAGCTGTCCAGTCTTTTGCACAAAAATGGAAAAGCTTAAGAAATTTTTTCAAGTTAAAAGTTTTCAATAGCCTTGTTAATTAATCGAACGGGCGAGGAACATGTGACATCGGGCCCGCTTGATCCAGCACAGATGTATTTATTTACACAAAAGGAATATTCTTCACTTTAAAACAGCCTTAGCTATTCTCGAAGTAATTTAATGGTCAACGGGTGAAAGCAACAAATTTGAAATACCTTAATGAGTGCTATCGATACAAAAAAATAAAACATAGCCTTAGCTATTCTGGAAGCAGTTTAACACCCAACGGGTGAAAGCGACATACATGAGATACCGTAATTAGTGCTACATGCGCACAAAACTTATGCTTCTGGTTTCATGCTGTCAGTCAATTGACAAATTTCCTTACTGGAGACACCAGTGAGTTAAGTGGCTGACCTAAGAGGAAATGCTCGCTGAACTGAACCTCGCCAGTCCGGCCACCATTCGCGAACGAGGCGCGGGGGCTCCAGCGAGCTTCTCATTCTAAGGCATTACGGGCATGCCAAAGTTTTCCTAGCGCAGCCGCTGCCGCATCTTAAACGACCCACGCACGCTTCCTTCCATCAACCTATATATCAAATTTGATATCCTTTCTGCTCCCATCTCATTGCCCAATTTAATTATTATAGAAGAGTCCTGTTTTTTTTCATTTTCGTAAGAACGACTGATAAGAGCTCCGTCAATTACAGGTCGATTAGCAAAATAATAAACATAAGTTTATTTTTCCTTATCATTACTAAAATAATTAGTTATGGGAGGGAATTTATGGAAAGCATGTTGATCAGCTGCAAAATGAACTAGCTGATTGAACATCATAGCCCCTTTTTTGCCCTACTCATTAACTGACTCAATTATTATGGACGATTAGCATTAATACTCGGATAATGTTAATGTATGTTTTCTAATTATAAGTCAAACAGATAAAAAGCAAAGTGACTTTACGTAGATCTGTCGTGTGAATAATAATATGAAAATGTTCTCGTTTAAAAATAATGGAAAAATCAACTTAAACTTAGTATGATGCCTTTCTCGTGTGCAGAGTGAACGCTCCTCAGCACCATTCGCTCTGTCAGACCTAAGACTACTTGACGATGCTGCGGTACATTAACTGTGTATACATAAAGTGGTGGAAATAGGTATAATAATGCTAAAAATTTTCACTTATGGCAATTTTTTCGCGAAAATTTGAGTGTTGCTCATACATGGCATGAGAATCTGTGTATGTAATCAGTTTCATAATAAATTTCCAGAAAAAAATTATTGCTAAAAGTACAATTCTAAGGGTGGAAATCGGTATGAGATACTTTTGAAAAATTGTTCTATCCGTTCTACCAACTTCACAATGCATAAAAAAAAATACGATCACGTTCACTTCGTTAACAGGCCTAACTGCCGTCACGATTCACCAGAACACATGTAAACAGTGACAAAGTGGTAAATACAGCCTCTGCAGAATGCCACGCATTCCCTCTACTGACATTGAGAAAGGTAAAATTTGTGCTTACAACCAAGATGAAAAATCCATTAGTTTCACTGCAAACAAATATCCTTGTTCCACACTGTTGTAAATAACCTACTGATCGATCCTCAATCATATGGAACCAAAACACGACCAGGCCGTCCCCCAAAAATTGCCAGTGCTGCCAGGCGTTGACAGTTTCGGAAGGCATCTAATGGTCAGTCCTTCTCGAGAGAAGTGCAACAATCTCAAAACCTACCGATCACTTGAAGACGAGTTCGTTAACTGTTGCAAGAGTCCCAAATTTCGTGTATCGAAACAGAAACACGGCTCCTGCTTTGACTGCTCAGCACAAGAGGTTGCGTGTTCAATGGGTGAAGGCAAAAGTTACAAGGACGTACGGAGGAGAATAGGGACTATGTGATCTTTACCGCCAAAAAGAAGTTTAATTTGGACGGGCCTGACGGATCTCAGTGCTACTGGCATGACTGGAGGAAAGAAGAGGACCTGTGTTCAAAAAGACCATTCGGAGTAGGATCAGTAATAAAGAACATAAGTTACCAATAATGCTCCAACTGATCTTTCATTTCAAGGGCTCAGATGCAAGTAAAAATGCTATAACCTCCTTTCTTCGGGGCTTATTTCCCACTGATGTAAATGTAGTCGCTGTACCGAATACATACAGTATCCAAGGGAAAAAAACACATTAACAATGGTTAAGAGACCGGAAAGTTGATACTAAAACAACAAACTTTCTGGCCAATCTAACCTATACTGAAAGCGTAAGGGCACGCGCACATTTACGCAAAAGTTGCATTGCCACGCAATTCTGTATCCAATTGCGTTGCAGCGCAGAAGGCTTCGGTTTGGGCATTGCTATGCCACTAAAAGAATGTTATCCAAGGTATGAGTCGTTTCTTGCAGTTTGTAAGTTATGACAAGCAGCAATGGTCTAGCTTTGAGAATACCTCCTACTTCTGAGTTAGTTTAAAGTTGCAATGACGCAGAGTTATAGCGTGATATTCAAGCGTCATAAGTAGTCACGGCAACGTGACGGCCGAAGCGAAAAGTTGAGTGACTGAGCATGGCAATTTTTACCATAGTGTGCCCACGCTCTAACGGTCCTACAAAAAATACAGAAAGACTCAGACGCACAACTAAAGAAAGTTGTGACCCGGCATCGTTGTCTCTTGGTGCCACTGAATATCTCTAAATAGTCCTAGTGTCGTGGATATGACTCCACGATTCAATCCTAGAAATCATTTATTACGTCTTCATTGTCATTAATTTTCTCGCAAAAATACTGATTAAAACGCCCGTTTGTGTTCATTTGTCTGTCATCTTACTATCTAGGGAAGGACGGAGCGACCGAAGGAACGTGGGGTGGAACAAGCAGAATTATAGAGAAACCAGTGCACCCGGTCGTCAAAACTGATAGCAAATAATTTGTTTTGATACTTCAATGTTTATCACTTTCGTTACTAGTTTCCTTACACCAGAACTACTTACACGTGCTGAGAAGCACAATTCTTCCTTACATTCATCTTCCTTACCGTCAATGACAAGAAATAATAATAATAATTGCTTCAGCAGGCAAACAAGCATCATTCATATAAATTTCGGCTCGGTATCACGGATAGGTCGTGATATCATATTAATCGAATTGCTCACTGAAACAGTGACCTCCTTCCCAGATTGAAGAAATCAATTTGGAATAAAATAGCTGAAATGAAATCGCATATCTCTTCGCCAATGTGCTTTACACTGAAGTATATATTACCCTTTGTTCCGTTGAGTTAAGTATCACTTCAGAAGAGCTGGTGCTTAGATGTTAGAAGATTCCAAAGCATAGTGGATAAGAGAATCTGTAGATATCTACATAGCTCGGATTTCGGCGTTGGCGGAGCAAGAAGTGCATTCAACCATTAAGTTCCCATAGTGTGGCTACCATCTGCAACCTAGTGTGCTGATCACCTATCGGTTTTTAACAAGGCAGCGTGACAATATGGACACAGTTTTCAACCTGGCTTAATTTTTACCGCTCGGTTTTATTCAAACATGACAGAATTGGACAAATAAAGATCAGATAACAACATAACGGACTTTATTACATAGTACATACTTTCAAACACATTCATTTATTTGAGATCTGAAAGAATAGCAATGCATTTTCGCACTCAAGATACAAGTCATTTTCACGGCACTTGCAGCTCTTTCATCTCCTATGTACACAAAATAATAACTGCGTAAAGGCAAGAGGACGATGTAATCTTGTCGAACCTGGAGCAAATTTCATGTTTCATCCAGGAGTTGGGAACAAAAGTTAAACTGCGTTCTAAACGAAGTTCAAAAGAACCTTTTTGTCCCAAACTTGCGCTAAAGTAATTGGTTTTTGGGGGGCACTCTTGTAAAGCTAAAATTTTCGGGTTTAACTTGCAACGATTGGGAGCGAATGAAGTTAGTTCTACGCGCGACAGATGTTCCTTTAACTGCTGTAGTGCAAATTCTCACATCCCAAGTGCTGTTCAGTGTAGTATTGTTATATATTGTAATTCTTGACGGTTGTGAGTTCTAATTGAGTTCGTCTCTGTACTTGGTTGTGAGAGAGAACTTCAAGGCCGAGAGTGGTTATCAGGCTACAGGTTGGATGGCGAAGGAATGCCGTCAAGATCTTCTTGTTTATTTACATCTTATTATACAAGACTTAGAAGATAGGATCCAACAGTAAGTAGCAAGCATGCTACTTGATAGATGCAGACTATAGAATACAAGGTCTACATCGAAATAGTGTTACAAGCAGAATGCCGTAGGCAATGTTGGTACTGCAATGCCAAGTACCGAATTAAGCTGACGCTTGATCGTGCAAGCGCCTTAAATACTATTAAATCCCAGCTTCATTAGAACACCGGTAGCTTCAGCCGGATTCGAGTTGGAAGTCCGTGGGTAAATTACTTTATGTTTACAAGCATAACAAATATCTTCGAGACTCTGGCTACAGGCTTTGACAGACAGCTTTTACCGATGTAGGTTCCGGCTGGAAGGTCATAGAGATATACGCATGTCACTCAGAGGCCGTGCTGGTACACCAGCACATTTTGCACGGTGTCATAAACAACCTTTTAAGTTCTTTATCTTAGAAGCTCTGTGACCTGAAAGCCGGCATAGGCTATATCCGCCAGGCATGAACTTGTGATACAAAGAATGCATCTTATACATTTGAATGTTAAGGCTAACACATTGGAATGTTATATGTGCGAAACGCGTATATAACAAGTATATTAATGATAGTTTTATCCTGGATATAGTGAAATGTTGAATTTCCTACAACGTTCTTCATCTCAGTCATGACAGACGAAGGCACTAACACGATCTGAGCATGAGCCTGTCCTTAAGAACAAAATACGATGAACCTCGACAGACGTCTAGCAACATTTTCAATGTTTTAGTAAATGACATTGAAATCCAGGTGGTGCTACTTATGAAACAATCTAGTATGCGTGGCTCTTCAAGACGAAAATTCACGTTTGTGGCCAAATTTCTCCAACGAGTAGAACTAATACCTATGAGACGACACTAAGAAACTCTAAGCAGCAAATACCACCGTGTCTCAGGCCCAGCTAGTATAAGCTACACCATGTGAGTCCTGCCCAGGCAAAAGAGTTAGCCGCATTTTGCAGCTTCGAAATTTTGACACTCGAAAGCCAGCTCTTGCCAGCTGAAGCCCAAGAAAGTTTAATTTTTGCTTGGAGGACATGCAGTATATCAATAAATAAAAATACGTCTATAAACATACAGGAGTGTGTATACATATAAGACATAAATGTATACACTGTGGTCTTTATTATAGCATTAGAGGAGAGTTCAAGCTGGCTGCGTTTCTCTGTGAAGGAGCCAATCACATTCTTAACCTCATCCAGTAGAGTGCCACTGTTTCGATTCCACACTTGCTCGAGTGTGATGAAAAACCAGGTCACGCTGTTCGTGGAGGAGATGAGAGGGTTTTGTTCTGCTCTTGCCCCTTTACGACAGATAGAATTCAAAATTTTCACCCAATAAAGTATAACAGCTGCAAATATATAAGCAAAAAAACTGAAAGCCTAAATATAGACGCTGCGTACCTATTTATTTTTTCACCCGTGAACGAAGTGAAAGGGATGATGTTTTCGTCCTGAATGTGTCTATATATATATACACCTTTGTATGTATTTCTTTTTACCTAAAAACTGCCATAAGGAAATGAGCTATCGTGACAATCTCTTACTGCCATTCAGGGGTGTTGACCTATAAATATGAGATGTGTCAAGACTGTGCAGAGCACGAGTGTTGGCCTTACGCCACGATGCCTTCTAGTTTGCCTGTCTCTTCCTTTGCAGACACTCTTAAGAAATTTGAATTGACCTTGATTGCAAATATTTCATTCATTTCGCTGATAAGTCAAATACACAAATAGGCTATCCGTACGACAACCCCCGGGAACAAAGCAGTGTCACCACCAGCGTTGGACATTCAACATACAGGAATATAATTCAAAAATAGGCTGCACACCCAACATTTATGAAGAAAGACAGTGTCCCCATGAGTTTTAGGCACTCAGCACACAGAACCGTAAGGTAGAAAATAGGCTGTACGCACGACCCCCGAGAACAAAGACAGTGTCACCATCAGTGTCGGACGCTCAACATTCCTGCAGAAATAAAACTCCGATCGCGAAAGTCATTCCACAATTCCCCTTAACGAACTCGAGAAACTTTTCGCTGCACCTCGGAGAAAATTTAGAGAAAAAATACTTTTGGAATGATTTAGTTAAAAACTTTGAGAGAGAAAAGTGAAAATTGGCGACGGTTGAGAAGGGTAGCGACCAGGCGCTGGCAGCAGCGGGTGCTATTAAAAGGAATTTATATTTACCTTTATTGCTCAACGAACGCAAAGTTAGCGTTAATTTCCGGGAGAAAATTGGTCAGCGCCAATGCTGAGCGACTCTTGGATATTGTTTCTTTGTTAGTCGACATCGGGAGCGTTTGGGTGAAATTGGTCAGTATCAGTGCTGAGCAACTTCTTCGTTAGTCAAGATTGGGACCGTTAGGGTAAAAGCAAAACTTCATTTACTCAAAAAAACAAGCATTGTAAGCTAACCTTTGGCTAGATTATCTGAAACCTCCCTGGCAACTGCAACGGTGTTTCGAGAGAGGAAGGGGACGGGACAAAATAATGGTAAGCCCAAAAATAGGAAACCAGACCCAGAGGAACACTGGACATAGGTATACAGCAAATCTGAATTGGAAAGGAATGGCAATTAAAAGATGGTAAGTAGAAATAAGAAAACAACGGAGTAAAATTAGCAGCGGAAAGGAAAATGCAATAAAAACATAGCACCAGGCCAAAGTGAGGCAAGTAGTGGAGTTCACATGAGAACACAATTCGTAGCTGTAAATAACCTAAGCCTATGCTCTTACGGCACATACTACACCCCTTTCAGAGACGTCTAGCATAGTCTATATTTCAGGTCGGCTTGAGATCATATGTTTAAGAAACATTCTTTATGGCCGAAACTTCTCTTGGCGTACTGTCATGTTCCTTCGGATATAAGACGCATCGTACGTCACGTATTCCCTGTCTATCCAAATATAGTTAGTTCCTAAAAGCCGTTGCACACGGGCGACAACTGCAACACACTTACCAAATTACCCAGGCGATTGTGTTGTCGTGGCCGTGGCAATAACTTACTATGGTGTTTGATCGTCTAGCTAATATAAATCCTTCCGATATAAACTCAGAAAGAAGTATGGAGAGACATAAGAGACATAACGTGGCACTGATTAACACGGCAAAACAGAGTTCAATAAAACCCAATATACTTGACGTGTCCGGAACTTCAAACGGGTCAGTTGGTATTGCCCCAATGGATCTAATCCACGCTTTAATCCTAATATAAAACATCGCAATACTCAGTCTTACTTCTTAAAATAGAGGAATTTGTCCGGCGCAATATGTGTCCAACTCCAGCCTGTAGACTAGAGAGTAGCCCCACTCGCCCACGCCATACCAACCGATGGCATCTATTTTCCAAGTGTCGCAACTGGCACTTGCTACAGTGTTAAAACTGCTGTTGGACGTCACATATTGAGGAAAATTTTTTGTACGGTATAAAAATTTGCAATCGGAAACCATACTCGCAGCAACTTAATTGGATAAGCTGTGCAACTTTTGTCGCCTTCGTATGGCGGGTTACTAAAGATATTACATTACTTGGACCAAGTAACGGGAACATCCGAAAAGATGTTAGCATACGGTACCTATTGATACATAACCTGTACGTGTATATAGCTCTAGCTGGGGAGACCGGCACATGGATCTGGACGTCTAAATACGGACTTCGCAGTCACAACTTGTACGACAAATTGTAAGCTTCGTCATGTCGTACAATATTTTCAGAAAATGAGTAGAAATGCAACTAATGTGAAGTCATCGCAATTAAGCCAAGGAATTCCGAAGAAGAGACCATGGCTACGGAAACCATTGTAATAATCACTAAGACTTACCTATCGTTCGATAGTCATTCAAATCAAAAAGTTCGTGTAATTTAAGCGAATATTCTATCTAACTTCACGTTTACAAATGCAATCCTCTGGCGAGTGTAGACTCTCTCAACGGATTAATTCTACCAACTTCAACTTAGTTTTCATTCACGTGGATAAGTGATTGAGCATTCACTCATTTTAAAATCACCGCGAAACTCTTGGTTCCGAAGTCGTTATAATTTTGATGGTATCAAATTTTCTGAAATTTTGCTGTCTATGAGGTGCGAGATAATTGTGTTGAGTCATTTAAATGACGCAGAAATAAATTGTGATCGTATATTTTGAAGCACTGAATTTGAGGATAACGCTGCTAGTACTTTTGAAATAATCATAACATCAGTACGGACGATCTGCTCTCAAAATAAATAAGAAAAATAATAAATAATAAAATCTGTTTTTCGTTACATATTAGATTGGTTGAATCAACACTGTTCGTTTTAATATCTTTTTTGCGTTGAATTTTTGTTTCTATAACTCGTGAGACTAATATTGTGGTTCAGTTTATCTGTCAGCATGTACGAAAAATGAGATTTTTTTATTGTTTTGAATGCAAATTTTCAAGTAGTATTATTGCAATATTTCTATGCAATTTACACACGTTTTATTCATATTTGGAGCAGTTCTTTACTAAGAAAAATGTATTTTTAAAACGAATGAATAATTGAACTGTCATCGTCCGTTCGTTTCGGGGTAGCATCTATGACGTCAGTGCTTAACCTTTCGTATTAAGGAAGGTTGTAAATTACTTCTAGACGCTGGTAGTAGTCCACACGTGCCAAGATTTATCTTTCTTAATGCCAAACTTCAATGTGACTAAAAACATTTAAGAGATGACATAGGAGAGTATGAATTAACGTGAACCAAGAGCCCCAAGAACTTGTAGAAGGATAACAATGTAAAACCCCACCAGAAAAATATTCCCAGCTAACGTGCTCTGTGAGAGATTACGAGTATATAATAGCGGAAAAACGAAAGAGAAAGTCTTCACCGAGTCGTTTTCAACTCAAACTCTCACTAGTGCACAATGGCACATCACCGTTTTCGCAGGTATTGCACTTTGTCGCTCACGTGCATTTCCTGCACAATCACTTTGTTGAACTGATTTCGATCTTCAGCTCATTTCTTATTTTCGGCAAGCATAACATGAGGAAATTTTAGCTGAAGTTTGCCGTATGCTGAAGGCTGGTCTTATGGACGTGTTGTCTCAGCTAATCGCCCCAGTGTTTTGGAGTGACTGGAGTCTACCAAAAGATCTACTACAATATTAGCCGTAAATCAATCAGCTGATGGGTCACCAGCAAAGTTTCTAACATTGCGTCAAGTTTGCAGTAAATTAGATGATCTCAAAAACCTGTGCAACATGAAACATTGAAAGCGAATTGAAAAACGCAGTCATGGAAGGCGAGTTACTTCATGCATTCGCTTATGTAACTTTACCTGTTGGAGCAGCATAACTAACGATATTACTTTTGTGAAGTATAAACTTGTACTACTGCCTATGTCAACTAGGTACGCTTAAGATATTCTGCTGTTGCTTCAACGACAGAGCCACGCATTCGGACGACAGCTGAAAAAAACACGTACACAAGACTGTAGTAATTACGTCTGAATGATTTCCACATCAGGGCAACAGATCACAGAGAGCCGGAGTGTGTTTCCCGACTGCACTACCGTCGTTCACGACCACTTTGCGTTCACGTAACTTTCCTGCGCGAGCCACCACTAAAATAAACACTACCTAAGCTAACCTAACCTACACTTACCTAACCTAATTAGCTAACTTTCTAACCTAACCTTACCTAACCTAACCTAGCCTAACTTAACCCAACCTAACTTTTCTAACCTTACCTAACGTTACCTAACCTAACCTTACCTAACCTAACGAAACCTAACTTAATCAGCGATATAGCGAGCAGCGCGGCGCCCCAACTTGAACGCCGCTCACACGCACACGATCTGCGTACACCAACACGCACACAAAGCGGTCGTGAACGACGGTAGCGCGTCCCGGCTGCGCTATCGTCTCTTACGATGGAGATGTGTGCGTGTTTGTGTACGCAGATCGTGTGCGCGTGAGCGGCGTTCAAGTTGGTGCGCCGCGCTGCTCGCTGTATCGCTGATTAAGTTGGGTTAGGTTAGGTAAGGTAAGGTTAAATTAGATTAGGTTAGGTTAGAAGGTAAGTTAAGGGTAGGATAGGTTAGGTTTGGCTAGGTTAGCCTAAGTAGTGTTTATTTTAGTGGTGGCGCGCGTAGGAAAGCTTACTTGAACGCAAAATCGACGTGAATGACGATAGTGCGTCCTGGCTGCACAGGCAACAAACTCGCCATTGTCTATGTACGTTTGTGTACGGGCGTCGGTGTACGTGCGGGTGGCGTTCAAGTTCGTCTGTTGTGCCGGCTGGCTGGATCGCCGATTAGGTTAGGTTAAGCTAGGTAAGGTTAGGTTAGGAAAGGTTAGGTTAGGTAAGGTTAGGTTAGGTAACGTTAGGTTAGGTTAGGTAACGTAAGGTTAGGTTACGTTAGGTAAGGTAAGGTTAGGCTACATTAGGTAAGGTAACGTTAGGTAAGGTTAGGTTAGGCTAGGTTTGGTTTGGTAGTGCTTATTGTAGTGCTTCTGGTGGTTGTTGCGCAGCAAGAAAGCTTACTTGAACGCACGCAAGTGATGAGCGCACACAGAATGGTGAATTTGTTGCCAGTACGTCCCGGCTGCACTATCGTCTCTCGCGACGATTTTGCGTTCACGTAAGCTTTCCTGCGCGCCCCACAACTAAAATAAACACTACCTAGCCCAACCTAACCTACCCTTACCTAACCTTCTAACCTAACCTAACCTAACCTTACCTAACCCAACCTAACCCAACCTAACCCAACCTAACCTAACCCAACCTAACCCAACCTAACCCAACCTAACCCAACCTAACCCAATCTAACCCAATCTAACCTCTCTAACCTTACCTAACCTTACCTAACGTTACATAACGTTATCTAACGTTACCTAATGTTACCTAACGTTACCTAACGTTACCAAACATTAGCAAACCTAACCCAACTTAATCAGCGATACAGCGGGCAGCGCGGCGCACCAACGTGAACGCCGCTCACGCGCACACGATCTACGCACGCAAAATCGTCAATCGTCGCGAGAGACGATAGTGCGTCCCGGCTACTCTGTTGGTCCGTCTACTGCCTGTTGGTCCGTCTACTGCCTGCTATTAATTCCAAGAAGTCCGCGGCAAATGTCAGCTCACGTGTCTTATACATTTTACGGCTACAAACTCTGCCGCTAATCATCGCTGCCGTTGGCAAGCACACGCCGCAACACAAAATCCAGAAGGTTTTATCACAGTTTCGTTTGCTCGTCTCAAACTGAGCGCCGGTCCGGGGTTGAATTGATTTGAAAAGGAAGGAACACGGTGCCCGGCGGATTAAATTTATACAAACGTCTTCTGCTCAAAGCGAGAGTATAGCGCATGCACTCGACTTAAAAACCTACCGCAGTTCGTCGCTCAATTTGCCGGGCTTGGCAGGAGAGTGACTCTTGGTAGCGTTGGATCATCAGATCATAAAAAATGCTAAATTAGGGCACAAGGAACACCCCGTTAGTGTATGCGCTACCTGCGAGACACGGGAGGACTAGTGCAGGCCGCCTGAAAATATGACGGAGAAAAAGTGCATTGACACCGGTTCGTGTAACATGTTCTCGATAGTAATTTTCCCTCGAGTCCAATCGCAGCATCGATAACCGAGGAAAGTACTTCTGAAATATCAGCGAAATTAATGTGTACTAGATAGAGCCTGTGGAAGTTCCACAGAACAAAAGCGCTGTCCTTCAGTGATGTCTCAGACCCGTATCATCGTAATTTTCCCCTATCTAATACTGAAGGAGCGTGTTGAATATCTACAGGACAAAAGAATTATTCCTCAAATATGATGCCCTCGGACCCGTATCATGCATACGAAGGGTGAAAAATGTTCCAAGTCAGGCAGCGAATCTTCTATCTAAGACCAGCGCGCACTAGCAGCTTAAATTGAACTTGGTTCCTTCTCATATTGATCCCACGGAGGCAGTATAGTTCATACTGCGGTGTTAGCTTTAAGACTAAGAATTAAACACTCATGGTGCTGCGCCCTCCTAATATGTTGAGTACCGCATCCATATATAGGATTGGACTTTTAAGTATAGTGTATTCTTATGAATAGCTTAACAAATGTCTAAATTACAGCAGAAATGACGCTACTTATTACATGGAGGAATTGAAATATGCCTTTCCCTTTAGATCCGGTACCGGGATCAGCGAGGAAGAAGTTCGACCCTAAAAATTATGGGTCCAGCAGTGGATAGAATGAGCGGTGACTCTCAAGTGGAGTATTCGGTCCATATAAGATGCTAACGACCTGTCAGTTTCAAGCTTCCCTGTGACGCGCTGCGATGAATGAACAGGACTATTCAGTAGCATCGGCCGTTACACGCACCCAAGAGTCTTGGTGTAATTTCATTGAATGTTGTCCGCGTCTGCGTGATATTTCGGCACGGTTTTCGAACATCGTAAACTGGAATAAAGAATTTCTGTACTTCGAAGTAATAGAAAGAGCACACCGATGGCAACTAGCACGGCTAGTACGCGCATTTGCTACAAATTACAAACAGAACGAAAGGCTAATTTTTTTTTTTTTTTTCAAAAATCTGAGCCTAATATTATTCCATACGCATCAGCAGCATAAAATGATTTACTTGTGCACAGCCTATGTGGAATTGGCAGCAGTCATCGTCTTCGACACTGTATTGCAAAAACAAACAGTCATTATTTATGTAGCCTGCAGTGTAAAATCAAGACCACAAGCACGCATAATGAAAAGGTGTCAATAATCAGTCGGCACCTTTAGCAGTAAGAATCATTAGTCTGTAAATGAAGGAACACATACAGTATAAACAACAAATTACGATATAAATACCTGCATATAGGTACCAATAATCTTTTGAAAATTCATAATTAAATGCGCATACCTCTTCATTGTTTACATTTCTATTTGTTGTTAGAGATATTTTCGGTCTAAAAAGCAGTTCAAAAGACTTGTGTCAATAATGCTTCTCATTCTATTCGCAAAGTAGAAAAGTTACAGCAATGCAAGTTCTATAAAATTCCAGCGCCTGAAAAGTCAGTCCCACTTCTAATGAGCTACCGACAAGTGCCTAATTTGATGAGACTTCTACGTGCCAAATGGGTAAAAAGAAAACTTAGGATCGAGTAATATAGGGCTGAGAGCTGTTTGAAGTAGACTCATTTAATATTCATTATTCTGAAAACCAGCAAACTGTACTTTTCTGTAAACAATATTGAAAACATGTTAACTGCTCAATCCACTGTTTTGAGTTTTTATTTAGTTTTCAGTTGAAATTTAAATGAGCAATTAGGAAAGAAGAATCAATTTCTATTTGTAAATAGATCCACTTTAGCATGAGCAGAATTGCCGGAAGAAATATAAGCATTAAATGCTAGAGTCTGATTGGAAACATACAGTCAACTAGAGTTTATTGCATCACCCGGACAAAGAAAGTGCAGAAACACGTGCCAACAGGCACCAACGTAGGCTGCTCCTAATACAGCCATGCATGTCTTCGCTTGTGCTGCAGCGCGATATAGTCAGACTCAGAGATACGTTACAAGGAAATCAGTTAGAATTTGAACTAGAACGCCTCGTGGAGTAAGTCCATTACTTGGGGAGGGGGGGGGGAACAAGTGAAAAGTGAAAGTGCTGAATCAGGAGTTACAAATTCAACGTAGTCCATTTTTGGTTGCCAGCTTATTCAATTTTGTTTATTTTGCAATTTTCACGTCTCAGTCAACCCACCTAACTGCCTGTAAAAGATTGCGATGATGATGATGACTCAACTCAATCTGCCCCTTTTTGGGTGAACAGACAAACAGCCATGCAACCGTAAATGAAAACATTATCACCACTGTTGCTCCACTTGCGGGTGATAAATTCACAAAACTGCTTACCATTAAGTTAGTGGTAAATCATTTCATCGAATGTGATTACCTATGGTCATTGTGGAGGTGCACAGTTTAATATTCTTCAATGATAGCACATTGATTTATTTTACCAGTAAGCGATATCTGCCATCGGAAAATGAATAATTCTAATCAGATAAGCCCGCTGGTAGTAAGCGGACCAACCGAACCATTTCCGAACAGTAGTCAAGACTAAAAGCTCCGGCTCTCTAGGAGCTTTTGCCGTTACTTAAAATCATTTAAATATCTGAATAAGAAAAGAACGAAACAAGCCTAGCCGGTGATTGTAAAAGCGCGAATAGTTGCAGTAGACTATCGGGAACTCAAAGCCGTTAAGTTAGCTAGAGGCATGAAAGGTAATGGGTTAGGGTGGCCCCTCAAGCATTCGCCCTCCAGCTTATGACTCCTGGATGAGTTCGTAACTGAGGAAGGTGTTTCTCCCAGTGTATATCAAGACGAGTTAAACTCACTAACTGTCCCTGCACCGAAATCTTCAGAATGTTCACCATAATTTACGAGTAAAACTGCCGACTCCGAGTGATTTTTCGGTTTTCTGATCTTATTTTTGGCCGTTGCTTTGATGAAGATCAACGTCCCGTCGTTAAAGCCATACAAGTACTTCAATGCTTTTATTGCTGGTCCCTTGAGCAGTCTTTGTTCGAAAGAGACGAGCCCGATTTCCCGTAGGCGACGTTCGTATGGCATGTTTCGCCGCTGAGATATCAATTTTGTTGCTTTGCGTTGCAATTTTATCTACATATATCATCACAATGACGTGGCGGCCAGAATTGAACAGCAAACTCTAATTGCAGACGCACTAGTGCTTTAATTGTACCTTACAAGGGAGCAATTATGTCCTTAACTTTGCATGCTAAATTCCTGATAGGGAATTATTAGTAATAAGAAGCTTTATTGAGTACTCAAGGAAACCGTGCATGATGCTAATTGACTCATTACATGGTACACAAAGGAATTTCATATACTTCTCGGCTGCGAATAAATAAAGGAAATATCGCAGTGGTCTTATATTATAGACTTTGCTTGGCCTCCGTCCTACAACAGTGTGGGCTGCCAAAATAGGTACATATTAAATCGTTAAATCGTTTGTAGTAAAAGCCAATACGGATGACTGTCGCTCATTATAGTGTATGGTGCTCGGCCTGGAGTATGAAGCCGAATGCCAATAAGACCAGCTCTATGATTGTCAGTCGGTCTCGGAGACTTTTACCGCAGCATCCACATCTGAAGATAGATGACGCTTTGCTTCAGGAATCTAGCTCCTCGAAGATTCTCTGTGTTGTCTTTGACGAGAAGCTTACTTTTGAGCCGCATATTAAGCGACTGGTGTCACGCGCTTCCAGTAAGACTGGGCTCCACCGTAAGGTGAATTCTGTGTTTGGTGACGGTAAGGTTGTCCGTAGATGTTTTTATGCTTTTTGCTGTCTGTTTTTGAGAATGGGTCACCGGTCTGGGCTTCACCTGCTGACAATCACTTGCGTCTGTTGCACCGACTCGTTAGTTCAGCTAGCAGGCTGCGAGTTGAAAATGATCTGGTGAATCTATCCCACATGAGAGGCGGCCGCACTCTGTATGTTTTTGTAAAGTGCACAACAATGAGAGACATTGGTTGTATTCTGCTGTCCCTGTCCTCAAGGTCTTTAGGATTACACGCACTGCGGTTGACGTGCATTCTTTCACTTTGGAGACTGTTTGATGCCGAATTCGTCAGTTCAGTCTGTGTTTCGTACCCTGGTCTGTTGGAGTTTGGAGTTCATTGCCGGCATCGGCTTTCGGTCGTGTTGGCCTGCAGGCGTGCAAGTCAGCTGTTAATGGTTTTTTTTTTTGCTGGATTTCCTTTAGCAGCGTTTCGGTCTTTCCGGTGTTACAAAATCCTTCATTTGGGTTCTGCTTCTTGTCCATGGTGGCCCCAGCGTGAAACTTTAATAATGAATTGTTGAAATTTTCAATACTAATTTACAGGCTCTAAACGCATTTTCTGGTCCTGATTTTGAGACGATCGGTACATTTCTGAGCGAATGTTAAACTCACATCGGGGCACATTCATTCATCTGAGGAATGTATCGTTATACGCAACGAGCAAAAGCTCGAAGAATTTCATTCTACAATTGCACTAAAAGAGTTATAATACTGGGGGTAATAATAGGCAATAAACAACTGACATTTGACCTCTACACAGTAAATTAGCGTGTTTCCAACTCAACGGAGCTTTCGCTTTTCCTTGTCTACTGTATGTCCTCGTCATCACGACAATTATTGGTGATTTTATGATAAAGTTAAGAGAAACTGTTTAAATACGTTAGTTCAACACTATTGAGAACCATGCGTTTATGACCGGGCAGGCTATTTCTCCGAGGCGTAATACGCATGTGCACTGTTGTGCTTTTACTATATTATACTCAGGGCGAAAGGAAGCTGCGATTCTCGTGCATGGAGGCTCTCCGTACACTACTAACGAAACTTACCGTCAAAATTTCTACAAACCAAACCACTTTACCGTTCAACTGCCTCACTAGCGACAAAATTCTACGCAAACCAAGTCTTCCGACCAAAAGAGAAAAAAATTGATGATCTTATTGCAGAAAAAACATTGGAGATTAGTTACAAAAAAGTCATTCAGTGGGTAAAGAAACTATACACAGTCCAATTAGATTACATCAAGTTCAGCTACTGCGTTTGCTTACAAGTCTTGGCGGAACAGTCCATTTTTGGCAGTTTAAAGTTAAATGTTTCTCAGTAATAGCACATGAGTTATTTCGACCAACAACGAACAAAATTAACGAAAAAAAACTGCATCTGTAACTCAAAGCCAACTAATCGCTCTCAGCAATATCCGATTAGGTACTGCAAGGCCAGGCAGCCATCAGACGCAGAAGTAAGCACCAAATTGTCGCCAATACACCTACTGCTTTTGCTTCGCTACAGCAGGATGTAGACGCAGTCAACAAACTAACGCGCACTGACTCGATGCATCACAATGCGCGACCAATGCAAAAAGCGCACGTCCGCCCTTAATTTCCTTTGGACACTTGGGAAAGAGATAAGGATGTTAGAGGCCCCAAAGGATTTAAGTCATATAAGAAATGCAGCAAAGTTCTAGGCAAAGCTTATGCTTATTAGGACTCAAGTTACTGAATGGAGTTATAGAAGTTTTGTGCCGGGCAAAGGAGCAAAGTTTGCAGAACTTTGCTGCAGTCGCACCCGAACTTCGAGCATCAGTGCGATATTCATGTCTCTCCTGTATTATCTAAATGTGTCTCGGATATTACGACGAATTTTCTCCCAGCATTCAGTTCCCCAGAAGGGGAATTATGCTAATAGTACGATTGAATGACGAATTTTTTTAAGTGAAGTATATTATTCTCCTATTAGGATGAAACGAAGAATTTTCTCCCAGCATACAGTTCCCCAGTCGGGGAATTATACTAATATTACGATTAAACGACGATTTTTTCGGAGAAGTATATTAGTCTCAAATTAAGATTAAACGACGAATTTTCTCCCAGTTTGCAGTTTTCTAGTCGAGGACTTATGCTGATATTACGATTAAAAGAAGAGTTTTTTTCAAGCGAAGTATATCATTCTTTTATTAAAATTAAAAGACGAGTTTTTTCCCAGTGTACAGTTCTCCGACCCTAGTATTATTATATCATGACGACCAAACGATAAAGTTTCTTCAAATAGAATACATTTATGGAGGATTATTATAAAATTACGATACAGCGAGATGAAATTTCTTCACCATGCAATGCTTTAGGTGGAGCAGTCGAACATACACTGTCAAACGTGAATAATTGGAAGCATTAGGTAAGTTCTTGATGAAACCTATTCTAGTATCATGCGATTAAGTCATGTTATTGTTGCATCATTCTTATGTTGCCTAAATACAGTGTTTTTCGCAACTTATTTTCATAACCATTTGTCTAATATCATAGGCCTTTCGCTCTTGCTAGTGTGAAGATGTCGTCATAATGTAATGAAGGAAGAACAATACTACAGCAGCAATACTCCTGTCTTCATCGAGGCTGTTTAAAAGAATATACATCTCCCTTCTCTGTCGTTAACGTTCCGCTTTATTTACGCATCAAGCGGTCACAACAAATAGTGTTTTGTCTTGGGATGTAGAAAAATTTAGCATCCACGCTATCGCTAAGATAGACACATTCAATATCATCTGGATATTACAGTTCCAACAGCTACAACAGTTCTCCATATAATCTGTAGCTTGTACAAACTTCACTCCGTTACATATGCATGAGTATTCATTAACTTCAGATATAATAAAACATCTTATAAAACTTTATTTCACCTAAGACAATTAAATAGGACTGAAAAATTACACTTTTTCTTAATTATTATAATAATTTTATACTTCCTTGTATATTTTCGTGCTTTAATTTCAGATATCAAACAGTATCTCCCATCACGTACCACTTTCTTAGATAAAATATGATATAGAAATACGCAAATATACACTGGGTGAAAGTAGAAAAAAATTAGTACTCTATTTAGCAAAGAGAAACACACAAATATTACAGAAACAAGCAGTAATATTATTTTTAAGTTGAGCTAAGCAGCTCAGAAAATAGTTTCCTGTACCGAAAAGTGGGCATCGTTCGAATTTTTGACGAAGTTGGTAACGCTTTTCTTGTTTTCTTTCTCATCATAAATTGGCTACAAATACAACTGCAGCTGTTACACATCCTCTAGAAGCCATCCTTAACTTCAATCATGTACAAATCTGAGAGAAATATACAACGGGATACTGAACTGCAGGATAAAAGTAATATACTCAAAAAATGATAAATTCTGATATAAAGCTAATTATATAATTTCCCTGATGTTTTCTACATCAGCAGCTAAACGTCGACTAAAACACTCAATGAAACTGAAACATTGCTAAGTTGTAGACTGGTGCCATCAAACTGCAGCATTCAGATGTCTTCTCACTCGAACTCATAACTTATCGAACTATTGTTGTCTTATTCATGATAGTTGCTAAAATTTATTATCATTACCCAGCATGTGTTTAAAATTGCATTTCATCTTCAAGACACACAGGCGTATCTTTATGTTCAAAAGCTTCAATTGGACACACTCCCTTAGCTTGACTCCGCTCACATATACCCACCCCCCTGCCCCCAGTCTCCGTGATTTCCAAGTCCCAGACTCACCGATTCCTTCTCTCGCCGTCTGCTCGTCTTCCTGCTTGCATAATTAATGACGACAGATTTTTATGACAGTTTTACGACATTTTTTCGCGCTAATGGCGTCAGCCAACCAAAGATCGGGATCTGCTCTTGAAAAAATAATAAAATAAAGCCGACACGCCGTGTTGCCACTGAGACCGAAGGAGCGAGATCAATACAGCAGATCTTCCACGTGTTCGCGGCTCCAGAGAGCGCCTTTCTTTGGAGCTGCAGCCTTTCATTATATCATTACAATTTCATTAAATACGGTAGCTCGAGCCTCCCGGCCACTGCAAAGCTGTTACGAAGGAGAAAAGAACGAACATTTGCATGTCGAGAGAGCAGGAAATTCAAGCTTGGAAGAATAAAGCCCAGAGGAACACCAAACCTCGAAAAAGTAAGGGAAGGGAACAATGCGGACAATGAAAAAGAAGTCCAATAGACCTATACCTAACACTATAAGGTGTCCTAGCAATGGGCTATCTGAGGAGCACGACCAAGGCACCACAGTCTGGGTCTCGAAAACGGTCCAATCACGTATAATCTCTACACAAATTTTTAGACGCATCCTCATAGTTTTGGTTCCTAATCTGGATATTTAAGACATATCTGGATGGAATATTTTATTTCAGCTACTAGGGGTTACAAATTACGATAGTTTGAGTTTTCTAATCTGCTTAGCCCAAAATATACAGAGCAGATACCTACGGAAAAATCAGGCTGCATCAAATAATTTATCCAGAGACAGTATAGGTACTATACCGATCGGACCAGCCTGGTGACATGCAGACACAGGCCCGTATTTTAGGAGACCTGCGCACAACTCTCCTATAGCATAGAATGGGTAAGTCCATCAGCCGTAACCTCATCGCTTATAGCTCGTTCGATATTTCTGAAGGGACTCCAGGTTTTCATTTCCAAACTAAAATATTCTTCCAGAATGAGCACATCACGGTGTGCTCTTGAGCAATGATATACTATTAGACGAAGACCACAGTTGATTTACAGAAAACAGTTATGTCAGATCTGAATGCTTGTGGATACGTTGGTACATAACTTCATAAGTGTGGCGTCAAGCCAATAGCGTCACGCCATTTTGGAATTACCCAAGATTCCTCGCTGCAAAACGAGTGATGCTATTGGCTTGACGTCACTGTTATGAAGTCTTATGCAAACGTATGCACCAACACTCAGATCTGACATAACTTTCTTCTGATTCTTTTGAAAAAAACTGTGACGAAGACACACCTACACAGTGTCTTCGAGAGTATGGCATGCTTACGCTAGCTACAAGGGGCCAATGTGTGTTTCTCAAAATTGACGCTCAAGATAAAACAACAAGCTTCCAGTTATGTTACTATTTCTTTCAGGGTACGAATTTCCGCTACCTAAGGGTAGCCGCCAGCTGGCAGTCATTTACTGTGTAGATTATTGTTTAAAACAGCACGAGCATCAACGGTATAACAGAAGAAAACATATCAAGTTTCTTACGTTTAAGCTCCGGTAAATCCTTTTGACTATGGCTAATATAGCAAATATAAATAAGGCCCCATACTCTTCAGAGATCATAATGTTTAACGAAAGTAAGGCATAAACAAACAAAGCATGTCTTCTCCCTGCATCTCAATTCTTTATCGCAGGTCACGGGCTACGAGAGGCCGATCGCCGCGAATTGGTTGGGAGCGCAACAGCGTCACCCGCGGAAATTTGTGGGAGCTTGAAGTGAACGCCGACACCCCAGGACTTGCTTACTGTAAGATGGAGAACTCATAACGCTCCGTACTGTAGAAAACTATGATCTCATTTTTTTTTTTCACTGAACTTTGTATGTTAGCACTGCGTTTCACACAATAATTGCATTGCGAAATTTCTAGTTATCTCCACCAACTACGTGAAAGAAGTATGCAGCACTTAGTGGGGACATTGTCTCTTGCGGATTGTAATATTCACTATCTGCACTCCTAACCGTCAAAAACGACGGAGAAGAATTTGTGATGACACTATTTTTTAGTATAATTTTACCTTCACTTACACACGATTTTCGTGACTTTTATTGTGTTTACTATCTAAATTGGGTCAATTTAAGACAATTTACACGAATGACGTTTTCGTCGCAAATCCTTAGTTTTCGAGATATTTGAGTTTGAACTTCCCATTGTTTTCCTATGGGAGAAAATTACACAGTGAAAATAACATCGGTATGTTAGGTTGTCTTCAGTAATTTAATCGAGTGAATTGAAGAGAATTTACGGGAATATACTTTTTGTCGTAAATTCCTATTTATCGAGCTATAACGCACTTTCTGTAACACTTATTATATTAGATATGATTTTAGTTCATAACACACTACACGCGGCTCCCGTTAATGATGCGATCAGCTGCTTGGATGTAAACAAACCCATATGCGGTTCCCGCCCAAACTTCAGTTTTCAAACATGGATTCGCGCGTATTCGATTATTTTCTTCTAAAAAAAGAATTTCACAGCGTAAACAATAAATCAATTGCATTTTTCCAAAAACACGGTGTTTTGAACTCGTGTAAACACTGCCCTGAGGTTGCCAAGAAACGGTGTAATAATGTTTACCATCAGACAGTTCACTCCGCATATGCCGTTACTTAACTTGCGCACGTATTATTATATTGGCCCGATTTATTAAAGGGAATTCTTTACAAGCGTGTGTCATTTCATGTAATTGGAAACAACGCTCATTTTCTTCCATTAGTGTGTGGCATCGGGATATTACGTGTTCCGGCAGTGCATAATACGTGTTCCGCGAGTTGCGTTATAGCTTGGTAAGCACGCATTTGCGACGGAGCTATTATTTTAAAATTTACTTTCGGTTAGGTTGGGTTGGGTTGGGTTGGGTTAGGTTAGGTTAGGTTAGGTTGGGTTAGGTTAGGTTGGGTTATGTTGGGTTAGGTTCTGTTATGTTTCTACTGGATCGTTACCGAGCCTGTAATGACACCGGTGATTTTCTTCCACAGGAAAACAATGGGAACTCCAAAGTCAAGTATCTCGATATCTAATGATTTGCGACGAAAATGTTATTCGTGTAAATTGTCTTAAATGGACCCAATTTAGATATTGAACACAATAAAAATCATGAAAATCGTGTGTAAGTGAAAGTAAAAATTTACCTATTCTTTTACCATTCTCACGTTAATACTTTGATGATACAATACATTAAAACTGTGATAATGAAGGAAATTGAGATTATCGTTCTCTGCTTCACGTCTACAGATCAGCGTAGCGTTACCTTTCCTTCTCTTTCGTGACGCGCAGAAAAATTCATTTAATTAAATAGACACCACAGTTCATTTACTACAGATAGCCATGTCAAGCAACAGAGTCTGCCAGCACCTACAGTTGCAGCATAATGGCGTCACCCAAAAATGTATCAGCCAATAGCGTCACTCCTTTTGCAGCGGGGCATCCTCGGTAATTTCCAATATGGCGTCGTGTGTGCGAGAGGTCAAGTGTATGTCGCGATTGTTTATTACATAAACGTTGGTAAAATTATTCAGTTGCAGTTTATTGTGCTTTTCATGTGTGTATAACATTCTACTTTATAACTTATTGTAATGCAAAGTTTTCTTGGTGAACGTAAATCGTCTAATTTTGTCTTTTTAAACTCATGCGAATCATTCTACTCAGCGTCAGTCATTCGCTTCAACTTAGGCAAACATTTCCAGATGATTTTCTCAGTTCTTTTTATGGCGCTGAAAATCAAGATGCAATACAATACATCAAATCTATGGTCTTCTATTTTCCTTTACTTATGTAATTAAGTGTATAGGTAATAAGGTAATAATAAGGAAATGAGGTAATAATAATAATACTAATGTGATTATAATATCAAAGTAATAATAATAAGGTTATAACAATAGGGTAATAATAATAAGGTAAACAATTGGCGTGAAAGCCTTTCTGGTATACAGCAGTACAAGGAGCCGCCGCTCGCGGCCTCATTTGTTTACACCAGCAAAGTGATGTGGCAGTCGCCCATTGGCTGAAATTGACGCCAGTCACGGCGGTCGCTGATTGGCTGAGATGGTGTCACGGCGGTCGCTGCTTGGCTTAGATTGGGGGAAAGGGTGTTCCCTTACAACTGACATAACTATGTATCTGTAGTAAATGGACTGTGACTGACACTCAGGTATCACTCAAAAAAATTTGTGAGCTCGGTATCATGGATACGCCGCAATATCATATCAGTTGCGTGAAAAGCTGTCTCATCAAAGGAAGATGTAAGTTGAAGAAATGTTGCAACGAAACTTTAGTGTACTTTTCAACGGTACTTGGTAGAATCCTTGGGAACAGAGGCCGTCTTGGTATTCGTATTCGACTGTGACAATTAAAACTTCTGCAGGAGAGAATTTTTAAAGAAGAAGAACGAGACTACTACAGTCTAAAGAACAAAGACGTGCTACCAATGGAAAGAGATGACGCGTCTATGCGTTATAGTGTCAAGAAAAACTTGAAGTAGAAAGGTTACGGAGAGGAATATGAGCTGCTGATACTCGTGAACGGTAAAAAAAATGAGGAAGCGGCAAGTCAGAGAAGAGAGGACCTAAGAATGAGAGCACGGCAGAGGATCAGTGAAGAAAATGAAGAAGCAAGTCAGAAAAGACGAGATTCCGCATCGCCTTATATTAAGCAAACGTATCGATTATTGCGGGAATTTTTTTTACGCACGGGTCCACTAGTATAATATATGTATACTTAATTCTGTGAACTTTATTTACTTGTTCGTTTATTTGTTAAACTAGTGGACCCGTGCGTGAAAAAATTCACGCAACAATAGAGACATAAATTTGTTTAATATAGGCCGGTGCGGAATCTTCTCGTTTTTGACTTGCTTCTTCTTCATCACAAGAAATTTGTGATTGCATTTCTTCATTGAATTTACTTTCCTTACTAAAATACATATAAAGGAAAACGCTACGACAGCCAACTCAAATTAGCGTAAGAGATACGTGCTTTCTACTGAGCAGTACACTTCAATTCGTCTTCAGCACACTCCTTCCCTCTCTTACATAACATGAAAAAAAGAAAACTTCATTAGTAAGCGCCGAAACAT
>LQNS02278097.1:4978024-4989690 GCA_001587735.2 Parhyale hawaiensis | reverse complement strand
ATATTTTACGGCAATATTTTTCTTTATTTTCAGACGCATTCATTGATAATGAAAGTATATTCGAAACCAGTCTGATCTGAATGCTCTAAATAGATGCTTTTAATCGCTACCTTTGTGTTTCTTTTTATTCTTATATTCCTATCAGATTGGAAGAATACCAATTTTATTGGAAGATTGCTATATGTTGCTCAAGTAAATGCAACTGCAATGCACCGTTTGCACGCGACCTAAGATCCTATCATTCAGACATTCACGAGTAGCGCTGTCGCACCGCAGGCAATAGGTATACCCATTTGTGAGGCGAAGTTGATTGATTTTAGTCAAGTAGCAACCAAGTCCCACCTCAACGAACTGTGGATGTGGCACACGAAATACAAATTAATTACCAGGGGAGTGATAAGTAAGACTGGGAACGAAGGTCACTGTTACATAATTTAAGCATTGTTGCCAAGAATAATATACCACTGCCGCTCGCAAGAATAATGGAGAAAAAATTTACTAAGCCGTCAGTTATGGGCAGAGCTGAGCAGTTAGTTATTGCAGTCAGTGCCACGAACAATGATCTGTTGCCGTTCACAAACTTTACGTAGATAGAAAATAACCAAACAGTCAGTAATGGGCAGAGCAGCAATTAATGGAGTCCATACGCGTATTGTTTTCTACACTGACCTTTGCAGTTGTCTGACAACGCACCGGTTCCTGTGTCAGCAGCCATTGTTATTCGCTTTGTAAGCCAAGTTTGCATAAAATATTACGAACTCTTGGCTCAGTTCCCCTCATTAAGAGTCGACAACGTGTCCAGTTCAGATAACATCTTCCGCGCGCTAACTCACTTCCAATGTCAGCGCTAAATGCTGCAATGAAAGTTTACCAGGGAAAAATCAGTGGCTGATGACCTCGGTTAACTCCTGGAAAGCAAGAAAGTCACGCGCTTAACGAGTTGTTCCAGACTTTAATGCTGCAGTTTCAATAGAAACAGAAGTACGAGGGCGTACTGACTAGAAAAATCAGATTCCGCGCAGGCGGGATCTCTCGACGAAGCGACTTTCGTTCGAGTAACTTACCTACACCCGTCCTGGGAGGTGAAGCGGTAGCAGGAAGAAGGCTTAAGAGCAGAAAAAATAACACAGTTCCTTTTCGCTGTACTACTAGCCAGGAAATTTTTTGTTTTTCTATAATTACTCTCTTCCCACCAATCACAGGCTCCCAGTCACTCGTGAAGCCAATCAGCGGGCCAGCCTTACTGGAAAGTTCAGCTTCAGATCTCCGTAACCATTAGTACCTCCTGCTATTAAGCCTCCTTGGATAGCGCTACCGACCTTGCAACGGCAGGTGTAACCGTTGCCCCCGCTCTAAACGAATAAAAAAGAAAAACGAACGAAGGAAATTCATTGGCACCATTCCCTGCAATATTGGCTTTATCTTTTGGAAAGTTTAACGGATAATTTTGATGTGTAACTAATTATTGGTGCCAAACTTATGCCTATGCTCCGTACATTGAGGAAACTTAGTTTATAACTTTCATTTCCACTCCAAAGGCAATTTCACAGAGTTAGAGTGAAGGGACTTACGGTATAGTACGTCGACAGAAACGTGGCACCCATGCACGAGGGTTTTCCCACAAAACATCAGTGCACATAAAAACAGCGATTAGGGCAAGTAGAGTAGAGGAAGAAGAGAGAAAAGTAGCATCAGTAGGAGCATAAAAGTAGAAAGAACAAAGTGAACACGAAGGAAGGACGTCCTAAAGGCCTAGCTAAGGTTAGGGTAACTTACCGAGTCATCCTGGGGTCGCTGTTTCCCATGACATAGGATGTGCGAAGCTACCTACTGTAAGCTCACCCTACGGCCTAGCTATGGCCCTGTGATGATGCACAATAATGAAGATCGTCATTTTCCTTGTTTTTTTTTTAATTACTGAACTTCCAATTCATATTTGCGTTGGTGAAAATTGTGTTTAGTGTTGTTTCCTGATATGAGGGGCTGTTTATGATGACGACTGTTGGTTCCGTTGTTGCAAATTAGAGAGTTTAAAAATATATATATAATAATAGAGCAACACTCCTGACACTGTGCTGCCGGAAAAATATATTGTAGCAATTCAAATGTACCAAAATATAAATCATCTCGTACAGATCAATCAGATCATTGTTCAATATATTATACCAGAAACTACCCATATTTATAAAACTCTACATGAATGTAAGCTTTAAAAAAATATTTTCGTGGGTGCTTTTTAACCTTACGAGGGCAGAGCATACAATGTTCCATACAGCGATGCATTCATGAGACAGGCAGGGGTAAAATTAATGACGAATTCGAGCGTTCATATTCGCCAATCGTCTCACCAGACGAACACGATCGACATTGGCGAAGTACAAACCACAGGAGCAGAAACTCTGCACTCGTTGATTAGTTTGCCGGTTGCGTGCACCGCGGCCGACTAACAAGCTCCTTTAATAACAAATGCTCTCAGGAAATAAGTGGATTTAATCCCGAGTGCATCTCTGTGGTGGAGGCAATTTAACGAGGCCGTCACGTAAGGATTAAGAGAAACTAAATGCATTCATGTGGGCCACTATTAATTAAAAGCTCGCCCGGGACTGGCACGCAATATAATATTTAGATCGCAGGCCCAGACCAGGCTTAATTGTCCCACGGAGACCACAGCATAAGCACGTCAAATGCAAGCTGCCCAGTGCAGCGCGTGTAAAAAATATATATAAATGATTTATGGTTGCCTACCTTGCGAAAAAAGACCTGTGTTTCATTGAGTCTCAGCCTAGGGGTAATATGTAGTATTCGCGATAAACATATGCAGTCTAAGCCGCGTCCGCTGAATGAACAGCGGCCGCTGCAATAGGAAAAGAGTGGCGTGCTTCCTTTGTGATCAAGTTTGTCGTGTCTTCGGGTAATAAGTATAACTTGTACTGTATCATTCGCATCAGGGAGGGTGTTGTGATAGGAAAATGGAAGAAAGAATATGACAATACAATACTTATAAATATTCAAGCATCTCTAGTTAACGATCATGTAAAGTCAACTCATCATGAAATGACAACAATTTGTAGCTCAAAACTATCTACTATCTAACTAGAGCACTCTGAGAGCGCATACCTCCGCCATGTATGAGGTTTTTTTCCTTTGTATCAACACCTAACTCTAATCATTTGTGTCTTTTGAGAGTAATGACAACTTCTGTAATTTTCTTGAAGATCCGCTTTTACAGTAACTTTTTGAGTGATACTGCTAGCAAACATTCTGACAAACATTAGTCAAACACACAAACAGATAAGCCAATCATATTCAAAATTTAATTATTATTATTATATTGGCCTTGTCCCACTATTTCTGAAACTTAGACAATCAATAGCGATCTGAGATGATTTACTCGGCTTACTGCCAGAACCACAACGTTGTGCTCAGGTGGCAAGAGATGAAAGACGAAAAACGAAGAAGACAGAAGAAAGAAGCGCCCGTGCGGACGGTCTCTTCTGTGGCCCTCAAAATGGGCGAGGTAAGAGCCCCGCAGAAAAAGTCGGTCACCTCGATCGGCGGCCCACCTCGTGGGAAAGAAAGGAAATATAGATAACCTACCTAACTCGACAAAACTAACCTTCTCAGCAGGAACTGCGGCTAGATGGCATATCCCCTGCGGAGAAGGCACACGGGAAATTTAATCATTCATGTCCTTCAACATCACTAATAATTTTTATAAACTTCAGAAAATTTCGTTCTTAACTTTCTGAGTTATTTTGCTAAGAAACATAAAATCATATATAGAGACAAACAAACAAACAGACCATCAGAAAAATTTGACCATTTAGAGTACTCTTCGTGATATACCTAACAGCTCATGTAAATTTCTTAAAATTCCGTTTATAATTTCTTGAGTTATAGTACTAAGAAAAAATAGGCAGACAAACAGATGAACGGATCTTTAAAGAAAGACCGGAATTCAGATATATTGTTCGAATGCCATCATCTGTAACCTTGAATATTTTCTACCTATCAGTTTTCTATTAAGCTTAGCAGGATGACCTCAGTCTTCCAAGCAGATGAATACACTGTTGAAACCAGGAAGCCAGAGCTAATTTTTGCCTATCTATTTCATTAAGAGCGTGACACGAAACCTATAAATAAAGTAAAATATAAATCTATAAACACACGACGGTCATTCTTAGTATTAGATAGCGTTGTTCCTACCTTCGTGTGTTACGCTCTTCAATAATAGATAGAAGGAAATTAAAGATTTGACTTCAAATATGAATCATTTCATCCGTATCATATCTACTTACCGCTTTTTATTTTTCACAGCGTTCTATTCGCTCTCCTGGCAGCGGATGGCTTTTCTAATAGGGCGAGTTGCGTAGCCAGAATACGCCACGGGTGAACAGAACGGGTACTGTTGGTGGGTATCTCTGCTCTGAAGTCTTTTTTATGCGAATATGCTGTTGGAAAAGCATCTGCCATTACAGTGCAATGTCTGAGCAAATACAATATCTCGAGAACAGAAGATTACCTTCTTGCGAGCGAAGAAGAAGAAATTGATCGAATCTGTTTCGCTTATGATAAAGCTATAGCAGAACAAAGAAGAAAAATGATAGGCTACTGATCAGTATCCACGGGTTCCAAAATGAAACAAAAAATCGGATGCACCAACAATAAATTGAAACGTGTAACCTTATAGAGGGGTAAATTATACGTAAACTGTGGGAAACAGAGCTTAGGAAAAGTGTGCAAATGCATAAGAGAACGTTGCAAGATGTATATATCGTCGTTTTACTCTGTTTTTATCACGACACAAGTGCGAATTCTTTGCTGCCAGAACAAATGCATAATTCAGTGGTGAAATCGAAATACTAGGAACGGTTAGACGAGATGTACGTATGGTAGAAGGACGGCGTAACGAACGACGAGGATAAGCGGCGGACGTTATTTCAGACGGGGTGGGTTAGGATATGAGCGCTACCTCAGGTTAAATAATATAAGTGAAAACATTCACTAACCGTGGAATCTCCACGGGTGCAGCTAGTAAAGACATAAATATATTAACAGACTTCTCCAAACTTATTTTAAATTTAAACAATAAGTTTGGATGTTTGGTTGGTCCTTCTCTCCGTCACGATGTTAAGGATTTACTGTAGATAGGAGAAAATTCATTTGCTGAAAAACAAGTTGAAATACCATAAAATTTCAGCCCTTGGAGTAACGGTGACAAATAAAGCTTCTGAAATATATGGTCAAAAGCGGAAATACTGCATTTTATGAATTTCGCTTCACTCTCAAAACTAGCTCGGCACTTTTTGATATGGCAATGATGATTCTTTTTCTGAGAGTGGTAGATGAAATGCGGTACTTTTCATGGAGTTTTTGATCCTGTCAAGCATAAGCTATATCGCATATCTTTTAGCTGAATTTCTTCGTAGCAGTTCTAGAGGCTCAGTCTTGGTTGGAGTTTTCGTTCCTTTCGTGCGTAATCCATTTCGCTTATACTTTCTTTTGCCGAATCTCTTCGTAGTAGGTGAAACTTCACGCTGAACAGAGGCCGTTTTATATTCAAATCACATTCCAGCCAAATTTCGTCCTTAAGGTTTAGCTATCGGCTGGTATCCAGGTTACGGTAAGCCCTGTGTATTTCCGGTGCATTCTTTTGACTGAACAATATTTTCTTAGTGCTGCTCAACGTTTGACCAATTCCAAACTGATATCCGCGCCTTATCTTGCAGGGGAGATATTTTGCTCTTCCGAAACTCATGGTTTCATGGCTATACAACTCGCGTTTCATTAATAGAAGATCACGTCTACCGGTATGAAACCTATTTTGCGGCAACACCTATACTGGGAACCGGAGCAATAAAAAACTTTATCACAAAACTGTTGCCGTCATTTTTCACGGCTGGGCCCTCTAGTCTACCAGCCCAGACGTCAAGCAACGTTCTCTCTAAATATAAAAAATATAAACACACGAGGGTGTTTATTATATTGTTTTTATTGATATACAGTAGCTGGCACCCCAGATTCATCCCCGAAGGTGAGGATTCAGTGCTTTGAAGAAAGAAAGTACGTCAAAACACCAGCTTTCACTAAAACAGTGATATGAGTAACTTGGGATATCTTCTCAAAACTTGCCGAAGGTAGAGAACTGCCACATGACTCTTGCGTCACTGGACGTCAGGATGACATCACAGTTTCCCCTGGAATCATAGTCCCGTTTCTACTTTAATACAAGTACACCCGCGCCAGCAGCCCGAATTCACACAGCTGTACTACAAGTATCTCTCTCCTGTAGCTCCCACAACCTCACAACACTGCAGTCTCGACTCGCTCTGCCCTCATCTCCTCGTAACTTGAGCTTCCTAATCAACTTAACACGCATGGCAAGCGCCATGCATCAAAATTCACGCCAGAAACGCACTCGCGATTTAATTATCGAATGGTCCAAAAAGGAAAAGCCTGGAGGAGGCAAGCGTGGCACAAGCGGGACGCTGTGGAGCAGAGCAGTGGAACGCTAGGGAACAGAGTAGCCTGCTGCTGTGGAGCAGATCAGTGGAACAGAGTGGCTTCATGCTTTGGAGCGGAGCAACACGGAGCGGGACATTTTGGAGCACAGCACGAGCGGAGGAGACTATAAAGCAGGGAACAAGCGGAACGCTATGGATCAAGACACAAACCGAACGTTTTGAAGTACAGCACCAAGGCACAATGAAAAAGGCACAAGCGGGACGCTATGGAGCAGGACACCAGCTGGATGCTCTGGAGCAGGGAACAAAGAAGTCTCTGTGTTAGAGCACAGCCTTAGAGAGACGGTGAGGTGCATACTGTCAGAACTGCAGCCGTCATGCCTCACCAGCTGCAGCGAGGCTGTATAGTCACTTATTCATGAATGAGTAACACTGGGACAAGCGCTGCTTACATTCACTTTTTGCCGTAGTCATTGAAAACTCCGGGCAATATAATTATAAGAAGATATCTTCTAAACACAAGGCAGCCCAATGGGTTTTGGTTACTTGGACGCAGATATATTCGTGTGACATCGGGTGAGTGAAGGCAAGGCGGTCTAGACACATTCTACAGCACGTCTAGGAGGGGCTTGGCTGAGGCAGGTTTACAGAAACTTTGCCGCTGTATCGTGTATTTAGGAAGACGGTCCGNTTTGGTTACTTGGACGCAGACATATTCGTGTGACATCGGGTGAGTGAAGGCAAGGCGGTCTAGACACATTCTACAGCACGTCTAGGAGGGGCTTGGCTGAGGCAGGTTTACAGAAACTTTGCCGCTGTATCGTGTATTTAAGAAGACGGTCCGCAGGTGCATACGGCATAGTAGCCAGCATGTACCATGTACGGTACAACCGTACATTTTAAAACGCAACATGCCTGCATCGCAGCCACCCACGTGCTTGCTGTATGATTTACTGAGATGTGTAGTTCGCACGCGCCACTCGGTGCGAGGATGTGCAGTTCGCGCGTCGTTTATGCTACCGTATCTATGATACAGACTTAAAAATGTATCGGAACGACGTACGATCGGTGCATTCTTATGTCAATTGTGCGTGCGAATGCATAGCGCGGTCCCGGCATAACGAGAAGATTTTTAGAAGATACGCTCACCCTACGGGTAACTACATGACGCAGGTAGCAATATAGGATCCACAAATATAGTCGAGGTCGTGAACCACATTCCCCGTGTTAACTCTGTCAGGTCAGAATTAAATACCAGTTTTCGTAAGGATAGCACCATTTGTAACAGCCTCAAATTGGCACAAATACATGAATACGCATTATTGAATACACCTAAGGACATAGTACATATAAGTGTGCAAGACGCAGCTTAGCACCAGAGTTACCTTAGATACAATGATAGCGTGATTGGGTAATATCTTCAATACACAAACTACACTGCATTGCGCTACATTGTTCGAGCACCGTTTTATAACAGCACGCACTGCATCGACTGTACATGTTAGATGTTAAATGGTTAGGACCATTACGGACCACCTTGAGTAAAAAGTAATTAGATATTGCTATTTAGATCTGAAAACCGAAAGAGCATTTACTCGTCCTGACCTTGAAGCATTCAGTAAATATTTGGGCATACACAGTATCGTACTTGCACTAATTGATCCCGGCACATTCATCAGCCAGCGAAATATATCAATATAGGCTACACATAGATGTCAAATAGACTTCTGCTTAATGTTCGACCAAAGCGAGTTGCAGTATATGGGGATAGCAATAGCTGACATTGAACCTCTTCAGAGCAGTAACCAAGCATCCTCATGATAGCTGTTATCCACTGCATCGATCTACAGTGTTTCTTTCTCTATATCCTGGTTATCATGAAAATCGTCGAGTTTATAACCCAGATAAAAGAAGCTGTTAACATAAGGTAGTTCGAAATCATTGAGACGAGTGACTTCGTCTGCGGGCAGATTACTTCTCCTATAGACTAAATGTACAAGCAGACGGTTTTAACAGTATGAATTCAATACCTAGTTTGTAGCCTTGTGCTCGCGAATTGAGAACAGTTTTTGCCGCCACTAGAATCGGAAAGGCGAAGACCACGTCATCAGCATAGCTGAAAGCTGCGTTCAGTTGGCTGTGGATACCGTCAATGCAGATACCACAGTACGTACGTTACTTATGATTATGCAAATAGAATTGCTTTACTTTTTTCAAGATGAGTGACTAACTTTGAAATATCAATATTAACCAAATGTATGACTATGTTGCAAATATAAACAGCACTTGTATAATAAATATTTAGCCATTTGCTAAGTCTATCATACAATTTGCTTATTTACGAGCTTTTTACTGTTACCTCAGATTATGCAACAAGTTAATAAAAACGTCATAAAGAGGAAATAAATACAAGTGAACAGGAATATATTTATTAAACGTCCAAAACCAAAAAAATTTAACCAAAACAATTCAATAAACACTGAAATAAGTGTTCAGTAGTGGTAAACATAACAAGTTAATTTTGAATAAGGCAACCTCCATTTTTAATTATTTTCATAAGGCGATTATCAGCAGACTTTGTCAGGTTTGATATTTCAGATGGTGGAATAGAAGCTGTAGATGTACTTACTGTATTCCACAGGCTTACTTTACTCGAAAACTGCCGACCACCTTCATAGACCTTCCTATTGATCATTACCCAGAGGTTTTCACTGGGATTTAAATCGGGACTATTCGCTGGCCAGGTCAGTATCCTTTTTTATTTAAATCCTCCATCCGCAAGCGAGTTAGCAGTGTACCGTGCTCGGCGTGAGGGAGCGTTATGGTGCGTGCGATCTGCGTGCGATAGTCTGCTCATCAAGCCATGGAATCAAGTTGGCTTCAAGAAACCGGCAGTACCTTTCTGCAAATCAGTTCATCACTACAAATGAACCAATAAGGGTGTCACCTAGTGTCCCGGCCCAAAACATTATACCCCCACCACCTAGTTGACGCTTAAGCCGTGCATGTTGAGGTCGGTCATGGAGGACCCATCCAGACGCCCATCCATCTGGACCATCAAGAGTGGCTCTGCATTCGTCAGTAAATATGACATTGGAAAAATCAGTTTTCATGTTCTCTTCAGCCCATTTGACACTATTTTCTTTATGAATTTTTGTTAGAAGTGGTCGTTTAATTGCTTTTTCACTTTCCCTAGCTTCTGCAGAACCTCACATCTTGTCTTTCTGCTTAGTATTGGGGCTCCAGGGTCTTCAAATATCGTCTTACTTGTAGAAAGTTGTTTTCTAGCCATAGAAACCTTCAAATGTCGCATATCCCAAGCAGTCAATTTTCTCGTACAGGCTCTATCCGGAGTTTTCCGGCTGACCTTACCTTCAATTGCGTAAGCCTTAATTGTTCGGTGATCATGCTGTAATTCCTGGGAAACTTCGAGTGTTGTCTCACCAGAAGCCAGTAACGAGGTCACTTTGATCTTTTCTTCACTTTTTAGACGGCTTTTCTTGCCCATGTTGACTAGAGAGTGATATTGCATAATCTGGCGTAACAGCAGAACCCCGTGCGATAAGCAAATGTTGCCAAAACGTGGGAAATGGTTCCGTTTCATTTTTTTCTTATTGTTTATAAAGTTACAACATACCTGTGCACTAACTTACTATTAACATTTTAAATGTTTGACACTTATCTTGAAAAAAAAGTAAAAAAGTTGTATTTGCATAATCAAAGGTAACGTACTGTAAAAAGTACTGGGAAGTGTAAGCCATAAAATGGTGTCATGTAAGGACATGCACAGGTCATGCCAAAGAAGATTTCAGCACTCACTGTATCTACATGCACAGGAAAGTGTACAAAAACTATTAACTGAAGAAAAACTCCCCCAAAAATACAATGCTAAAGAAAATTCAAAATGGTCCACAATCCAAAATTTCTTTCGAATTATCACTAAATTTTAACCATCTGTTTATGGTGACACTTCTAACAGTTCCTGTAAATATCGTGAAGATCCGTCCATAACTTTCTGAGCTATGATGCTGACAGAAAAACAGCATAATAGACAAACCCTTGCAAATACAAAACCTCCTTGACTGAGGTAATGAAAAAACTTCGTTGAAATTTTTGCAGTTACAACTGAAACTTCAGTAACGATTCAGTTATATACAAAAGCATAATGTTCGTAACTCTTGTCATCGAATATGTAGCACTGAAGCAGATCTTATAATATAATGCAGATATTATTGTACCAAGGAAGAACGCGCGCCCAATCTTAGAAAACCTATGTGTCCGCCTGCTGTGCAATATTTAGTTGTCTGTGGTAAGTCTCGGTATAATAAATAAACACCCAGAGACACGTCTGCACCGCAGTATATAGTACTTCTGGTAAATCTCAATGACCACCACGGGTGCAGTAGCACTAAACATGACCCAGAGGGACGGTGCCAGGTCGGTCCATGACCGAGGAGCAAGCGAGTGTACCAAGCAGCGGCGGCGGCAGGGGCAGTATCGGAAACCGAACCGGCGCATGCATCGCAATTAGCGTGACTGTGCCTTGCAGCCGGGAGGAGATGCATGGTCCAGCTCTGCAGCGCGGGAGAGATGGCGATGTGGAAGTAAGGAGACGGAGCAGGAGAGACGGAATGTAGATGTGAGACAGAGGAAGAAAAAGTAGCATAGAAAAATTTAGTACAGTGTTGCGTTCAATTATTTCAACGTGGTCCACATGCATACGGTAAATTTCTATTGCTCCCTTCAATTCAAAATTCTGTTTTACTGTAAAACGCTTGCAAATGTGTTATGTATCTGTAATAGCATCAAAACTAAAACAATCTCCCAGCCCGTGACCCTCCAAGTCCAGACTGACGGACACACTCACATATGGTGAAAACTAAGTATCCTCGCGGATACTTCGCGGGCTGCAAATAAGTTGTCCGTTATGCTGCCAATTAACCATCGTACTGGAAAAAATATATCCAGCCTCTGCGACACCCCGACGAGCAACACATGTCGCGATAAGCATGTTGCCGAGCGTCAGTATGGCGAAAAATTGCAATGCGTACAGGATTATGGCGGATACTTTACTGCTGCAGCAATGGGCCATAAATCACTACGATATTGCTATCAGGAATGCCAGCTGAATCTAGCTTTTGTACATACAAAATAAGCACAGAGAACGAGCGGGTTGGATGCAGTAACCAACATGTTCATTAT
>LQNS02278097.1:4944690-4971157 GCA_001587735.2 Parhyale hawaiensis | reverse complement strand
CAAAACTAAATTCGGAGTAACTTTCCAAATTACATTTAATTTTGATTTTCTCCATTGGCAACATTTAGTCCATCAAACTGAGTATAACAGGCTATTGTGCTGACAAAACTAAATTCGGAGTAACTTTCCAAATTACATTTAAGGCTCCAGTACGGTGAACATAGAGAAAATTACAACCGACGTAAATATGTCTGAACCTTTCAGCCCACAACACACAAGGTCCGAACTGGGAACGAGATTCACTGCAGTCGATGTATGCGAACGAAATTAAATGAAATAGAGATCCGTGAACGAAACTTAATTCAACGCGCAACCCACCAAGTCTGGACGGACAGACACACATAAACACGCTGAAAGCTATACATCCTCACAGTTACACCGTGGACTGTAATAATGATGCGTCCCCATTAGTTTCGCCTCTGCAAATACCCACCCGATTACACTGCCTTGACCGTAGCTTGGCGTGATTGAACTTCAAGCTACAATATACGTCACGGCGCATTAAAACTTTACTGAGAATAATAGAGAAATATTCGAAACTTTACCACATTGCCAACGAGACAGTGCGAATGCAAAACTGTAGTGGCGACTGATATTTTGGAAAATGTTAAGAAGATGAAGAAAAAAGTGCAAACGGAAGCTAGGTACGCAGCAGCGTCATCGCGTATAGATAGTTTGGTGGTTGTGTGACTTCTGGCGTCAAAGTTTATCGAGCTACAGTTAGCTGGCATTCACAAGGTACAATAATATCCAGGGGTATCTTTCGTTCAATTCTAAGGTTATTAATTTTGTAAAGAGCGTAAGAAGAGAACATATTGAAAGTTTTGCAGAGATGCCAGGGTAAAAAAGTTGGGTATCCCTACAATAGTACATAGAACCCTTTAGGAAAGCAACGGAGTCTATGTAAAATACGGTTAAGAACCGATCACCTCAATTACCGTGAATTAATAATTTTTTACTCAATCTCCCCTCAAAAAATCAAGAGAAAGGCCGATCCCGTCGTATCCACCTTGTCCCGGAACTGACGCCTACGTCCTTAACAAGAGAATATGATCCAAAAGTGTACAGTATGATGGCATGGGCGCGCTACAGTGCAAAATGAAATTGCGCTCTTGAGAATCCACCGTATAATTATGAGGTGCCCATTACTGTGCTAACAGTTGCTTTTTCAAGTGCTTACACTTTTTTTTAGCTGTGACTTTTCGACATCTAAAATATGCTAACGGAAGCTAGTAAACAATGACAATACGATAATAGTTCCCATAATATGAGTACAGCTACATTTATTCAACTATTCAGAGAATGTACTGTACTGTATTACCATAAGCAGTGTACGTTGTTACTGTTAATGATTTTTTAACAAATTATCTGCTAGCTTATTATTGACAAGCGCAAATTGCAGTCAGTTTTTTTCTTAATTAAAATTTAACTTCCAAAAGGATTCTGTCAATCATTAGATTTGTTAAGCCGGTTTTCATTGTAGAGTATTCAAATTTGCTTAATTTACTGATGTTACAAGACGTGCCGGTACGCCAGCGCACGAAGTTAAGCAACAAACACAAATCGTGTTTAGGTGACAAAGAACAGACACGGCGAAGTGACAGCCTCGTGTCCGCACACGACAGCAGGAGGAGAAGGAGGAGGTCTCTGAATATCTCCAGCTCCAGGGAGCACATCACGGTTCAGGAGGCCAGAATAAGCTCAGTGAGCTGTGTTGGATGCTCTAACGTGATAACCCGAGGGGCGGCGCGCCGTGTCAGCGCCCAAGGCACTGTGGATAAAATTAAAAGCAACACCGAAGACATCAAAATCAGGACCGAAATTTTGAAGAACGATGCTGACGGAAGGAAAACCAAGATGGGAAACTTGAAAAGCCACGCTGAGGGTATGAAATTCAGGACCGAAGACTTGAAGACTGACGCTGAGGGTATGAAATTCAGGACCGAAGACTTGAAGACTGACGCTGAGGGTATGAAATTCAGGACCAAGGACTTGAAGACTGACGCTGAGGGTATGAAATTCAGGACCGAAGACTTGAAGACTGACGCTGAGGGTATGAAACTCAGGACCGAAGACTTGAAGACTGACGCTGAGGGTATGAAACTCAGGACCGAAGACTTGGAGACTGACGCTGAGGGTATGAAATTCAGGACCGAAAACTTGAAGACTGACGCTGAGGGTATGAAATTCAGGACCGAAGACTTAAAAAGCTACGCTGACGGTAGGCCAACGTAAGATAATTTGCAATAGCTTTATTTAGCTACCACGGTATTGGATTTTAATTTTTTTATCTGGGAATCCACGTACAGCTTCTTTGCTCGTCATGGCAGGAAAAACGCGACACCTTCATAATCAGTTCCAGTCCGTTGGTCCCTTGCTATGCCATAAGGGAGAATATTGCTGCGCATGGTAGTGAAATGTACATTAAATGGAGGAAAAGCAAAATGTCATGACAATAATCCAGCTAATGTTTTGGCCATTTAGTCGATCAACTTGAGTGAAATACCATTGCTCCTCTACGGTGCTTACACACCAAATGAACAGCATATGACAGCATCTTCAGAATTAGCAAGTTTCTTTAGAATTAGCAAGTTTCTTTAGAATTAGCAAGTTTCTTTAGAATTAGCAAGTTTCTTTAGAATTAGCAAGTTTCTTTAGAATTAGCAAGTTTCTTTAGAATTAGCAAGTTTCGAATTATAAACGGAACGTCGTGGACAACTGTAACGTCAAACGGATTTCGCACAACATCGAACTGCATTGCGTAGAAATCGCTTGTAACTTGATCGTTCACTACTTATAACGTCGCCATCGGTAAGATATATCCGAATGCCAAAACGAAAATTTTAAGCATCAGAAAAAAATAAAAGGTAGAAGAAATTTATTTTTGACGATTGTTTTTCAAAGCTTTTGTTTTCAACTTTCTCAGAATCTCAAAATTTGGCAAAAATACTGAAGAAAGCTTGTATTAAAAAAAAAACATACATACGTTGACCATGCATCAACGATTTTTAAACTGTTTGCACGCCCCTTGTACAACAGGGGTCTATTATAGAGAAACTTTCCAGCAAAAGACCACGCAGCCGCTTTCAACAAAATAAACATGGAATTGTATGCATAATGTTGCCACACGATTGGAGAAGAATTTA
Source organism: Parhyale hawaiensis (assembly GCA_001587735.2). NCBI lineage: Eukaryota > Metazoa > Arthropoda > Malacostraca > Amphipoda > Hyalidae > Parhyale > Parhyale hawaiensis. The sequence continues at coordinate 4,968,011 of LQNS02278097.1, read as the reverse complement.
AGTCAAGGACGTCATTTGTGTTTCATTGAAAGTGTCAGATAACGAACTGCAAATCTCAGATAATTGAGCGGAATGAACTGCGAGTCCATAAAGATTCTAAGATGAGAGTGCGAATGATTCATACACGCCTGTAATGCTTAGCTGTATGGTTCATGCATATTAACAATGGCACGCTTGTTGTAAAAATTTTCGCAAAAAAAGTATGTATCATAACTCCAATTAGCTCTTAGATGCTAAAATGGATCCTAGTGTTAGTCTTCAAAATTAGCAGTGATAGTGCACGTTTGGCTATGCTCAGAAGTTATGCTTTTGGAGTTTGGTTTGCTGGAAACTTTAGACAAGAGCTTTGGCTTTGCTTGTTTGAATTGTGTAGCAAGGGGTAAAAACAATGCGATTAGGTTAAGCTGACTGAAAACTCTATATTATGGAGCAATATTGAGTAAGAGGGCAATCAAATTACGGTTCAAAGGCTGGAACTCAAGCCAACAGGCCGAAATCAGCGTACCTGTCCGAAGTTTCAAACAAGTCAATCACCGAAAGATTAACTTTGGCGCCCCATCGAACGTGCCCATTATACTTAGAAAGTTTATGTCAATTCCATGGGCACATATGCAATCACGAGATAGAAAAATTTAGCATTTAGCAACAGCCGGTAGGTAAGCCACTGCAATATACCTATTGGACTAGACATGGGACTATGGACTAACCACAAGGCCCACTCAAGGAGGGGAGATAATGTCTACATAGGTCTTGTTCTTTACACGGCAGTCATCCTAAATACCAGAGATTACAATGTCGTCCTAAGAGGCAGATTTCCGGCCCTCAGGGGTATATTCTGGCGGGCCCTTTTCTTGCCAGAAATATGGGCCTCACGAACCCAAGGACTCTTCCGAGTGCCTTTTGCGCAGATGTTGCAGCTGGCCAGCAGTTGCTGCTGACGACGTTAATTTGTAATGTTAGGTAGCTTCTCGCTACTTCCTCTTCTGCTCCGCGAGGTGGGTCGTCGAATGGTGGTAAGCGACTCATCCCATGGGACTCCTACCTGCTCCCGTGTGGAGGGCTACGGGAGGGTCCTTCGCACAAGTATTCCTTTGTTCTGTCTCTCTTTCTCTTTTCGTCTTTCGTCTCCTGGAGATGCTTCGCGCTTGCTTTCCTCGTCAGTAGGAGCGAACTGTGCCAACTTAAACTATACGGCAGGATTGCCGATGCACAGTTAGGATAGAGCCTCTTAGCTATCTAGCATCATTGTACGGATTTCTCTGGTGGAATTGGTGGTTAAACTAATAATGTAATATTAATAACAGGTAAATTTCCGAGCCTTCCCAAAAAGTAGAATCCTGTACTACCCAAAGCATAGAGTCCCATACCATTATAAAAGGTTGAACAACTGCTGCTGATGAGCTTCACAACAGCCTGTAAGTATTGCAATGCATCTGGTCAGCTCTACCACACGCTCCCTGCCACAAGTCCCTACACTGCACTTCCTTAGCACCAGCCCATGTATTGTACCGCTCGCTGTGTGCGATGTTTCTTCGTTCAATTAATTCAGAGCGACGAGGCAGGAGCTCTCCCTGTTGTTGGAAGTCCTAGCATTCCGCTAACTCGCTTCTCTAGAGCTCATTTGCCTCAATAATTAGATAGGCTGTTTCATTAGGCGCGTCCTACTGCAATTCTCCCAAGCTGAGCTTTGAATCAAACCGCCACCGGATGCTGTTCAGCCACGCACCCTCCCAGCAATCGATCCCCCGCCGACTTCAAACACCGCGAAGAAGAAGCCGATGCGCGATACGGGGATCTTTGTAGACTAAGACGCGTGTTTACATTCGTGTCGAGTAACTGAATTTGGATCCCGAAACGGCTAATGCCAGCTTGGATGTTAAGTTAAGGCTGCGTTACACTAGAATCTAATACTAAGAATGACCGTCAGGTGTTTATAAATATATATTCAATCTTCAATTGTTTTGCCATCTAGAAGTAAAATATATATATATATATATACATATTTATATGTTCGGTGTCACGCTCTTAACGAAATAGACAGGCAAAAATTAGCTCTGGCCTTCCTAGCTTCATCAGTTTAATCATCGGGTAAAAGACTTCATGACTGAGTCTGACTGACTGACATCCTGCCAAGCTTCATGGGAAACTGATAGGTAGAAAATATTCCAGGTTGCTGATGATGGCACTCGAACAGGATATCTGATTCCAGTCTTTCTTTGACAAATTTGAAGTTCACTCAATGCAGATGCATACAGCTTCTCTAAACAATCTCTTCCATCGTGTTGTGCACTCTCTTCTGAGGTCTTCTCCATCCAAACTTCAGCCGCCTTTAGTTTACACTGATCGTATTATTTTGACTGCATAATTATCGAGGCAAATGGTAAGATATTCTTCAATGATCAGCACGAGCGTAAAAACCACGATGATTTCTTGGCAGCCAATGGTTCTCTCCATTTTGGGTTCTTCTTTCAACAGAACAAGTTTTCTCCGAGTACGAGTTATATGCCACCCTCGAGTATCTTGGATACAGACCTCCATCTAATACTAAGAATGACCGTCGTGTGTTTATAAATATATATTTATTTATATGTTCGGAGTCACGCTCTTAACGAAATAGAGAGGCAAAAATTAGCCCTGGTCTTCCTGGTTTCAACAGTGTATTCATCTGCTTGTAAACTGTGGTCATCCTGCCAAGCTTCATAGCAAACTGATAGGTAGAAAATATTCCAGGTTGCATATGATGGCACTCGAACAGTATATCTGAATTCCGGCCTTTCTTTGACTACGTTGAAGTCCAATCGATGTAGATGCATACGGCTTCTCTAAACAATCTCTTCCAACGTGATATGTAGTCTCATCTGAGATTTACTTCATCAAAATTTCAGCTGATACTCTTATTCTGTTAATTATCGAGGCAACTGGTAAGACATTCTTGAGTGACCAGTTGTAACTCTTCAGGCAGTAGAAGATGAAATAAAACACTCGCAGCCGCTCTTATCTTCACGTACGCGCTCTGACAATCACCAGCTGATCAGCAGAAGCCAACGGTTTATTAATCTTGAATAGCAACAAATTTAATAAATGAAATTCCTTACACTTTTATAGATTTAAGGAGAACTCAATAATTGAGCCTCACTCCATTAGTCTACTGCAGTAGCACCATTCAGATTTTCAGGACTAAACCAGGTAGTTCATAAAGGTATACTGTAATACATAAAGAACTAGCTGTTCAAGTTTAAAACTGAAAAGAATTGTAGCTAAGGCTTCTAGGTTCCCTTAGCGAAAGCATAATTTGCGGGGGCGTACCATGTTCAAATTGTTCAAGTAATGAATAATCATTATTCCTTGAACATGCACTGTATGTAGACGGATACCCAGATAGCATGCACGCCGCTACTGTGTGGATGATAATTGGTACGAGTTTCATGTATGGTCGCTCAAAGTCAGCGTGATGACAGCCGAGTTCAACTCCCCAAAAAAGTCTATTTGGTAAATTTAAAAGCCTTTGCTAGAAACCGTAAGGTTATCAGGAGCAAAACTTTTGTAGCTTTAACTAAAGGTGCCACTGACCAGGTCAGCTCCATTGAGATAAAATAATATAATTAGCTTCAGCTTGTCATAAAGTTTGCCATGAGCGTTAGTTTCCCTGCTTTAAAGCGCTAGTCCTAATCCAATTGCTCCTGAGTTTGATGCCGTCTCAGGAGTGATAGGTTTGGAACAAACACCCGTCCGTCCAAAGTAGCGAAACTAGTGCTAATCATAGACGTCTCAGACAAGTTAAAGTTAAGAGGAATAGCATATCACGGTGGTAGTCTCCCAATGGCCGACATTTTAAATGTAGCAGGCATCACCCCAGCTGAGAAATTTCAAGTATACAGCCGAAGCCATTCCATGCTATCTTTTAAATGCCAGCTGTTCGTTTACAAAGTTCCGATTGAGAAACCAGTCGGTTGGCTCCCAAACCGAAGAATTTCGAGTGCCAGTTGTTTGTTCTATTGACTGTATCCTGTACCGTTCTTAACCCTATATCATTATTAAATTACTTGTTTAGGCCTTCCTAAACACAACTTTGGTGATTCAAGAGTGGAAAAGGAAGGGACATGTAGTTTGTCGATGGAAACGTGGCACCCATGCACGAAGGGTAGACACGGGCGCGGGAACAACGAATCAGGTAAGAAGAGGAAGAACAGAACAAAGTATCATAAATGTGAGTATGAAAAAGAAAAAAGCAAAGTAAAGTAGGCGCGAAACATAGACGTCCCGAAGGCACAGCTAATAGCTAAGGCAACCTCTACAATCCCCTGTTGTTACTGGCTCCATAACATGAGATGGGCAAACCTAACTAGCCTAACATTGTATGGCCTGTCGCTCATCAAATGCCCACTGAGGCGCCGTTGTTAACCTTTTTTCTCATAGCGTGGTCCTACTACACCTATTCGAATAGTGCTATTGCCACGGGACCGGTGGGCTAACTCATGCGAAAAAAAGGTTAAGAGGCGCCCTGCCCTGCACGTGCTCCACCATAGTGGATCGCCGGAGCAGATCCAGACGGCAGTATACAGGCCACTCGGGGCATTGATAGATTATTATTAAGCTAGAGCACTCTGAGGGCGCATACCTCCGCCAAGTAAAGCAACGGCAACAAAAATTTCAAACTGGTTTTGAAACCGTGATTTCCTTCTATCAGCACCAAAACCTAATCATTTGTGCATTTTAACAGCAGTAACAGCTTCTGTAATTTTATTGGAGATCTGTTAATGACTTTTTGAGTTATGATGCAAACAGACATTCTGACAAACATTATTCAATCACACAAACCGACCATCAGCAAAATGTATATGCCGTTCAACAATACTAACAACTCCTATAAATTTCATATAGATCAATTCATAACTTTTTAAGTTATCGTGCTATCAATCATAAAATCAAACCCAGCTAAAAACGAACGAATAGATCATCACAAAAATTTGGTCATTTATCATTCGTAAATACCCAACAGTTCATATAAATGTTGTGAAAATCCATCAATTACTTAGAGTTACAGTATGATACCAAGAAAAAGGTAGATAAACAAAAAGATTGCACGGAGTTAATCATCTGTTACTGTTAACATCCCTAACAATCCCTGTAAATGTCGTAAAAATCCGTTCACAACTTTTTGAGTTATCTTGGTGACAGACAAACACTACAAAAACATAACATCATTGGCGGAGGTAAGTAGTTGATTGAGCCTCCCTAGATACCACTATGGTCATTCAAGAGAGGAAAAGGATGGTACACGTAGAAAGAATGTCGATAGACACGAGGAACCCATGCACGAGACTGGATCACCGCACCGCGCATGGGAACAGCAAGCAAGGAAAGAAGAGGGAGTACAGAACAAAGTATCATCATAATGAGTATGAAAAAGGAAGGAAGCAAAATGTGCACGAAAGGCAGACGTTCCGAAGGCCTAAGTTAATGACTAGGGTAACAAATAAAATCCCCCTCGGGCGGCTGCTCCCTGTGGAATGGGGTCGGTTCATTTACAGAATGTATCCACGCACGGCCCTCCCTGTGTCGTACTGTTCGCTTGGGGTCTTTACCATTGACACCTTCAAAGCGTTTCGGACTAGGTCCAGGTGGTGTGATGAACTCCACCCGTCTTGAGCAGAGGTGATGCTTCTTTTCATAACCAGCGGGAGGAATGCACCCTCTTATGTTTCAGCCAGGTGACCGCCTGTACGAGTGCAGAACTTTCGTATTCGCTACACCAGACGGGGTCCCGATCGTAGCTCAATTAAACTATTTATTTACCTTCTAAGCACACCATTTCAATGCGCTCTTTGGTGAAACGGCAGCTTATACCCAAAGGAAACAATTAACACTGTTTTACTCAGGTGGTGATATTTTGCTACATGAGTTTTCTCTCTTATAGAAATATATCATGAGAAAAATCCCATGTAGAATAATAACACGCTTAAATAATATGGAGTCATAGGGTTCGCCCATCAGTATTTGGGACGAAATATGTGACATTTTGGGCGTTGAGCGCGTTATTTGGTCTCTTGTGCAGTCGCATATCTACAAGCGACAGCTCGTGTCTAACGAGATGAAAACCAAGCAAATAAATGAAGAACGTTAATTTTGTACGACTGTATAAATCTTTATTGTTTGCTCAAACGTCATTATCTTTTAACGTTAATGATTGAAGAAGCATGGAATTTTAAATAATAATGACGTCCTAAATAAGACGCATACAGAGGTTCTTATTAAGTCCGTGATGTGTGCGTGCAAGTGCTGTCGAGCCTCGTTCTTAACGAATGGAATAGCTAACATTTTACTGAATTAATAATTTTACTATTATCGATATCGTACAAGTTTTTGAGTCTCCGCAAGCGAATCGTTTCCCAACTGTAGGTAGAGCAAGACAAACAGTGCATGGGAACACAGAGCAAGCAATTCGCAAACGTGCCAAGTTTTTCATTTTTCCTTGGGCGCGAAAATGTAAGCCCGAGCAATTAGGATTTAAAGTCAGCGTGATCGCTAAGCTCTGCGCACCAATTTTTGCCATGCTCTAATCCCCCTGACGGCCAGCAAGAAGCCACCAGCAAGACTAGCAACACAATCAGGCGAAAATGCGACGGTTGGTGGGCGATGACCGTCCTAATTATGAGAATAGCTAGGGCGTAAAATCGTTGCTCGCTCATTTGCGTCTTGTCTCCAGCTGAGAAATAACTCGACTACAAACGAGAGGATTAGGTGAGCTGGCGCAGATTTATGGCCGCATCAAGACACGCCGGCGAGACTGTGACGCCAAAATTCATAAATGCGTACAAATGGAGGGAAGCGCGAGCCTGTGCGAGACGAGGCCGGTCGGCACATGCGGTTGGATCCGTCGCAGAGGCGTGGCTGATGGATGGTGGATGACTCAAGGTTAGTTTGCGTGACAGCCTTTTGATCTCCACACGTGCCGATCACGGTCCGAATGTTTGTTAAACACAACCAAATGTGTTGCAACATATTTGTCAAATGCTAGACGATGCCTCTGCCGCTTTACCACCAGAACGCTGGGTCCTCTCCTGCTATTTGAACGGACACAGCAACTCCGCCTGACGCTGAACATTAATTATTAAGACCAAACGACGGCCGCGCGAGACCGTATTTTTTTGTATCAATTGTAAATGTTGTGGGCGTTACAAATAGTACTGTTTCTATGAACAATGATGTCCAATTTAAAAAATAAAGTTAGAGTTAGGCGCGGAAGGAATGGGAGGGGGGGGGGCGATGTCGTACGAGATTGTGGGAGATGCCGAACGGTAATGTAGGGGTGTCAAACGGGAATGTGGAGATAACGAACGGTAGAGCGGGAGAAGTGAACGGAAATGGGGACGAGGAGTGAGTTTTGAATAAGTTAAAGATGAGGGTTCTGTAGAAATAATTAACATTACTCGGACGTAGAAAATAAACAGAAATTACCAAGTCAGCTGCTAAAATCGGAAGATATCGTCGATATCGAACTGGAAACTGAAGCACACTAGACATTTATGAGACCGGGAACCATCGACACCTGATGTAGAAATTCAAGACATATTATTTAAAGCCCTTTAGCAGGTGCGTACGCGACAAGAAAGATAACACGTGTGTGCCAAGAGTGTGATATCCTCAACCAATGAAGACTAAACTAATTCCACTTGGCGGTGTAAAAAATTGAACTAAATTGCTATCGTATCCAACACCTTTGAGCGAATGGCAACGTCTTTGAATGAAAAAATTATACATCAGCGAATTCATCACAAACGACACATAGAATGAACTTGCTCAATAACAGCATCCGCCTTTATTGCATGATCGACTTGACGGCGTCAACAACGAAGTGAGATAACCATATCTTGGCTTTATTAGGGGCAGTATTAAATTCTTCCACAATATAGCATCCAGGAAACTGCAATACATTTATACTTCATCATGTGAGACAGCATAGCAAAGATACGTTTGTCTTAATAGTAGACATGATATTATGACATGTTCTGAGAGTGTATATCACTGTTGATCATATCATAGAGTGACGAAGAGATAATTGAATTTTACCAAAGATTATTAGCTTTGTCTTTGAAATAAAAATTTAACGAAGAGTCTCTTTTCGGTAAAAATATGAAATGGTCTCTTATCAGTAACTTATGTAAGGTCTCAAAGAACGAAAGAAAGAGCGACATTATCCTAACTTGCCAGCCTTATGTACCCCGGCGGTTTCTCCAAAAAAGTTCCTCAAAAATACAAGCTTTCTTTAATTATAATCCGAAGCAAACTTGCGTCGTTGGAAGTCTGGAAAACGGAGCTAATTCCAGGCAGCGCGCCTGCGGGACACAGAAAACAGAGCCGTGGATTATTGCCTAACCACTGCAGGCTAGCTGAAGATAACAAAAGAACCTGCATTGTTCACCTATTCTTATTATGCACTTAGGTACGAGTAAACTGCGGCTTCAAAGTAAAGTATTTGCTGATATTAAGAGCTGAATTTACTAATAACTAAAACCATACATAGAGGTCTTTTCTTGGACACAAATTCGTTGCCAGTATTTTCAGCTTAAATATTCTACAACCTAAAATCATCCAAAGTGGCCAGTTGCGTGAACATAAATTCGTTAATAAGATTCTCAGCTTAATTACTAAATTACTACGCCACAAAACCGTGCAGAACTATAGATACTCCAGCATAAGAGCATTTTGCGTATTCTAACATACTGATATGTTAAAGGTAAAAAGAAAACCCATTAAAAAATAGATTTTCTAACAAAAATAGTGCCTCAGAGTTGGAAGATACGCAGCGGCAAAAGAACAAACTGTTCAACAAAATCCGTTCCCACAAGACCCAAAACTATTAACATTAATGCCAAGTCGGGTGATGACGTCACCACGAAGACCCATTCTTTTTCAGTTATCTAGGTGAGTGCTTGCATTTAAATCTTACGCTAGACTGCATTGTAGATTATTAACTTGAATTTCAAAAACTTGTCGTTCCTTTGGTGCAGGGTGTAGTAACAAAAATGATAATGTCCAGTGCCACTAAGTATAATGTCTAGGCTGTAACCAAGATATACTCTACAATTCAGTTCATAATAAATGACAACACGTAGGTAATGACTTCATTTACTACTTATAATACCAACTTACAAACATTAATGAACCTCCAGCTCCAAGAGAACAAAGATTTAGCGTTTCGCATCATCAAATTCAGCAGCATGCTATTCGATACGAATTCACCACACGGAATAGAGTCTGTGGAAAATTTGATACCGTGCAGTGAACTTGCTGTGATCGAACTCTTTGCGGCACAGTTTGCCACGTATAATAGGTGCCTGATAGTGTTCTTCCTACGGGAACAGTAGATTAACCTCTTAACCAAATAGTTCTTTCAAATCGCTTCAGCTTGGAAGGAATAATCTCCAAACAGCAACGCTTAACGAATATACTCGAATTAGTTCGTTAAGGGATTAAGTCACACTGTGAAAGGTTAAGTCATACAGTGGAGAGTTAAGTCATACAGTGGAGGGTTAAGTCATACAGTGGAGGGTTAAGTCATACAGTGGAGGGTTAAGTCATACAGTGGAGGGTTAAGTCATACAGTGGAGGGTTAAGTCTTTCAGTGAAGTGTTAAGCACCGTGAGGTTCTCCACGTATGAGAACATGTAAGTAACTGATTTTCTTCTCCAGGTGACTTTAAATTAAGGGTAATATCGGCGACGGCTCAGGCGGGGAACAGCTAAGATGCAGATGCTCCTAAGTTCACTCAGTGTTTTCGATGGGATTAGATTACGTAATGGATAATGGATGGAACAAAAGGCCGTTCCCAAAACAGGAGACAATGTTTCGGTCTCGGTCCTCTCGGTTTCACTACTAGCTAAAAAGGTATATTAGCTCATTAAAATCGTGGGAAACTAATGGAACAGTCACTGTAGTATGGCTTTTCTCTACAATGATTTGAAAAAAAAAAAGAGTATTATGTGTACTCTACCTATTTAACGGTAGAGGCCAAGGATGATGAGACTTACAAGGTTAACGCACTCGGAGCTCCCAAGCTGCAGGGCACCATGGGAAATGAGCTTTTGACGTCATAAAATCGTAGTACATTAATAAGTAGCTATTTTACATTGTTTCTTCATCATATCATGTGGGCCTCCAGAGTGTCCTTCATGTCCTACAATTTTTATAGTTGCACAAAAATATGCATCAAAGCATCTACGAACTTATTTTTTCAGCTTTCTGAAGGATAAAATTTCATTATTATTACTTCGGACAGTGTCTGTAAACTGTGCCGTCGCGTACGAGTCGTTAACAGATCCCCTCTCCTAATGATAAAAAATTAGCATCATTGGAAAAATTTATGGATTTAACATTTGCCATTTGCAACAACATCGTTCCGTAAGACAGTTTAGATATGTGGAATAGGGTTAGGCAAGTTTTTTTTTGCAAGTTATTTAACGCGAGTCGGACGACACTACTGCTGTAACGCGCGCAGCGTATAGCAGCTGATGTTTTTATTTTTTTTTTTGCCAAGCAATTGTATGGCTTCTGCGTATTATGTATAGACTTTTGCTTTAATATTACTTGGCCGGAAGGCAAGTAATTTGTTTCTCTGATGCTTTAATGTTTTCTATACAAATCTAGGTAAATTGTTCTTCTATCTCGGCGTTTAATCATACGTACATAAATCATTTTTTGTTGTTGTTGTTGTTGTTGTTGTTGTTGTTGTTGTTGTTGTTGTTGCAGCGGTTTGAAATTATAGAGGATAGCAGGTCATTGGTAGAAGACATGAACAAATCGAAAACATGAAGGTTCTCAACCATATGATTCCATCTTCAGCATGTCATATTACTCTCGATAAAACTCACTTGATTTATTGCATTTTGAAAGACAATAAATTTGACTCCAAAACTCTTTTGACACATGCGGGTATTTGCCGGGTTGAATCAATCTGTTCTTTTACAAGCTTTTAAGCCAACGTTCTTTCAAAATTTTATTCTTCAGAAAGCTAAAAAAGTTCGCAGATGTTTGGATACACTATATGGAGGCCCACATGAAATTATGGAGAAACAATGTAAAACAGCTACTTATAAACGTACTACGATTTTATGACATCACAAGCTCATTTTCCATGGTGCTCTGCAGCTTGGGAGCTTCGCGTGCGTTAACCTTGTAAGTCTCATCATCCTTGGGAAGAGGTAATCGTCCATATAATTCATAAAAGAAATGCAAAATCTTTCTATGGAAATGCACAGTCTCACTTGTATAAACCGTTTGTGCCACGACCCACGAATTGCCCCTAGTTAAAATTATGACGAGAAATCCAAGATACACTGGTTCGTGCTTTAGGGCACAATGGAGCATGCCGCTGTCTTCGACCACAGATTGTCTGTGTTATAGCCCCATTGATAGAAGGCTCAGATTGCAAATACGTCCCCGGACCGTAAGGTCAGTATCCCCAGCAGACGATGAGTGACAGAAATGTCGACGCTGCATTACTGGGTACCACGACTTTCCTCCCTGATTCGGGAACAGGACGTCCCGCTTCATGAGAGCGCGCGAGGCAACACCTTTAACTACTCGACCACTAGAAATATACTAAATATTCATCTGAATTTCAGATGAATAAATTCCTAAATTCTGCGAGGCTCATTAACTCCTGCCCTACCCCCCCCCTCCCTCCTCCCGTCAATTGCTTTCAGCTATTCCTTAAGTGATAAGTTGTGATTCCAAAGAGTAGCGCAGCGAACTCTCTGTACATACACATCGGAGTGGCGTGCGCTAGCAACAAGACTGATACAAAAATTAGTTCAAGTCTCCCCGATCACTCAGAACGGTGTTTTAGAAAGGAAAAGTATGAGACATGCAGTATGTCGACAGAAATTAAACCATGCACGAGGCTGCTCCCTCACTAGATCGACGCAAATGGCCACAGCTCGTCGGAAAGAAATGTAAGAAGAAAACAAGACATCATTAAAACAAAGTGTAAGTAGAAGAAGCCAAGGTGCACACGAAATAAAAGAAAAATTCCGGAGGCTCAGAGCTTAGTAAAGTAAAGTAATATCATGTAGTTCTCCCCAGATGGAAGTTTTCAGCGCCTTATACCGTACATAGTATTTTACCTTATATTATTACAGACTATCCTCATCAGCATAGACCAAAGAAACACCAAGATGTGTCTATATATATATTTTTTCTTTGAATGGCATGAATATTTGTAGAAATCGTTGAGAAGCAGGTCAAGAAATTTTGTTACCCACAACGCTCGTTTCGCTGTTCTTCATCTCATCAGATGGCAGGCTCAAAGTTGGTCAATTTATTTCCTGAGATTTTGCGAAATTTAGAAAGGTTATCACAGGAGGGTGTATATTTATTGTATAAATATATATATATATATACTATATTTTTTTTAGATGGCATCAATGTAGATACGGATTAGAAGCAGTTAAAGAAATTTTGATACCCACGACGCGCGTTTCGCTGTTCTCCAGCTCATCAGGTGGGAGGATGAAAGTTGTTAAATTTCGCAAGATTTTAAGAACTGAATTTAACAACTTTGACCCTCCCACCTGATGAGCTGGAGAACAGCGAAACGCGCGTCGTGGGTATCAAAATTTCTTTAACTGCTTCTAATCCAAATATGCATTATATATACACAGTTTATTGGCTGGCGCCGTCATTAAATTACAGCAAAAGCAATTACTTCCATGAAACCTTTGCTTCCTTGACACTTGCGGAGGTTCTGTTCTCAGTGACATCTTTCTCTTTGCTTCTTTGAGCTTCCAGTCAATTAGCGCATTACGATCTCTGAGGAAAGATATTCGTTGTGTGAAAGAAGTGCAACCTAGTGTTTTATATGCCACGTAATAAATTCTTGAGACGGCTTCAGTTCTGAGAAATGAAGAGTTTGGCGAGGTGACGGCCCCTTGCCGTACAGCAAATGATTCTCTATCACATCCTTCACATCGGAACTGAGACACCAACCAAGTTAGCAACCAACAAACCGTGCACTACTATATTGTAGAATATTTACTGTGGATGGGCACAACATATCCAGAAACAATCAGAACACGTCAAAGGTCGTCAGTAGGAGTAGGAAAATATTCACATGCGTCCCCAATCTGTCTCACAACTTCTACACCTGCGGATGCCTGTATGGGCTAAACTGCATGAGACGTACTGTGCAAGTACGCAACTCCGTAAACAAAATAAAGATGCTCATCTTATTTCGATATTTTCCCCTCGCTAGGAGCTCGATGCGCTACATTATCTGCAACAAGATAAAATTCAGCAGAGGGTATTGCGTTAGGGAGAACACGATGACATTCATTTAGTCTCAATAAGGGCGCCGAGCCCAAGACAATGCTGGAGAAGCCGTACGTATCAGAATTAATATGAACGCGGGCTGCAGAACAAAAGGGATCGCACTTTTTATTTTCTTGAAATAAATTACTTCTGGAAGACTGAGAACTTGTGGCTGGCTGTTCACGATATTGCAGATCAAATGGGGCAATTAGTTTATGAAGACTGTGCGACTAGTAGCAGGTGAAATAAAGAGATGAGAGATGTACTGAATAAGGTGATAAGGTATATGCAGCTAGCTGAAGATCGATTTGTACATAAGATTAACATATACTTTTATAACTAGTGTAAGCCATGCTGCTTGTAGATGTCTATTGTTTTGCAATAGCAGGAAAGACACAAACGGTATAGCTAACCATTACTAACCAGAAGAAGCGTTCGTTAATGTTGAAAGTAACCTTCTGATAACTACGAAAATTACGGTTTAATGGGGACAGTAGTGAATTTCGGATACTATATGTAACAACCGCAGCATTTAAGTATTTTCTCTTCATATATAGAACTGATCTTGTAATAGACGAATTTACAATCGGATGACAATTTTTTTAAACGCTGAGTATAGAATAGAGAGAATACGTCAAATAACAATGTTTCGCAAAAAGACAGGCTTGGTTCAAATAAGCGACATGTGCATTATTCCCACTACAAAATAGTGTACATGTTGGACCCTTCAACCAACCTGTGCCATGTGGGTAGCTAATGACAGATATTGACTGCTTATCTTCCAACTTATTTACTGACAAAAGAAATTTGATATGTAGAACTTAAAACCTGCATTTGGAGGTAAAAACTACTCATCATGAAAGGAAACTTCAAAAATTTAATGAGAACTACTATTGAAAGTGACGCCTGAATTTTTTTTTTTTTATACGCTGGCAAATAGTGAATTTCTTGCGGGCGTCGTAGCAACGTCTAGGGCATTTTTCTGCTAAAAAAAAGTGTGTGTTGTAACAAATGAGAATAGTGAACTGCATGGGATTAGCAATAATTTTACTCAAGACTACTGAAAATTTTATGTGCATGTAATGGAATTTAACCATCCAAAGCAGAGAGAGATTGCACGCACGCAATTAAGTTTATCCGCTGGTGAAACAGACCCCAGCATTAGTCCATTGAGCTAGTCTAGAGAAGAGCCACTTCCAGTAGGAATAGAAAAGAGCATGTAAAGGCATGACACAGATTGTGAATAGCAATAGCATTTTCAATAAAATTTTTGGCTGTCCCAGAACCTGTTTTATGATTGTAGCTTGTGGGACGGCCAAAAGTCCTAGATATTATCTGCCAAGTCAAGTATAGTCATGATAACCAACTGCAGCTTAATATTTGTCGATTAAAACAAAATACGCGCCTCTGCAGATAATATCAGCTAGGTTGAAGCGTATACATTACGGACGATGAATCGAGTTATTCTTATGCTAAGGACAATAAACTTTATGGTCAGAGAGTACACACACAGAGACTGAACTTCAAGGACATCTCAGATCGAATATTTAATACTTCCAATCATAATATTTTCAAGCGTGGCATGATTTACACAAAGTAGGGTGGCAATAATGGTCGTTAATAGCGAACTAAAAGGAATGAATCCTGCAACCTTTGTATTGGTGAATTTCNTCTCAGATCGAATATTTAATACTTCCAATCATAATATTTTCAAGCGTGGCATGATTTACACAAAGTAGGGTGGCAATAATGGTCGTTAATAGCGAACTAAAAGGAATGAATCCTGCAACCTTTGTATTGGTGAATTTCGTAAAATACTTACAGAAATGCACTATAATGCAAGATATATACAGAATAAATATATAATAATATACCAATAATCAACGGCAATAATTACTATGTGTTATTTGCAAATGCATTCAGAGGGGGTTAGTATTTTGCATTTTTTAAACACAAAGCGCGAGCAGAACTCACAACGTAGCGCCAGTACACCTCTCTCATAACTGGTAAATCAAAACGGACTCTGTTCACCAAACCATCGAGGGATGGAATTAAATTGTGATTTACGAATCAGACGATTGCGCAAATTCTCTTCAAGCTCGCTGCCTGCAAAATAGACTGCATTTATTGGGATGAAGCCATCCATAGACGGCACGAAGCCTATTGAAGACGAGCGTTAGTGGACCAACAGAACAGGACGACTTCACGTCAACAGACATTGATGTGACTTGAGAGGGCGCAGAAGAGCTTCATTTCCGAGAAGCTGCCAGGTACTGAGCTCGTAAATATGATGTAATGGCGGCTTATCTGCAGCACTTTTGCTCTGCATGATGAGCGAGATGACTCCGCACACTGAACTGCTAGGGTTATAATGAGACCATATGACTGTGAACTGCGCTCTTTGGTCTATGGGATGGGCATGATGACTGTATACACTGCGCTGTGTAGCCTAGAGTAGCATTAGCAGTAGTGTTCTCCTAGTTTAAGCCTTCCTACCAACAGAGTACACAGTGATCCAAAGAGAGGGAGAAGGAAGGAACATAAAGAATGCCAAGAGAAACGTGGAACCGATGCACGGGTCAGCGTGCATGCGAACAGCAAGTCTGGAAAAAAGAGGAAAAAGCGAGGAAAATCATCAGTAGGAATATGGAGGTGGTAGGAAGTAAAGCGGCAAGAAGAAAGATATCCCACATGCTACAGCTAAGGCCAAGGTAACCAACGGAGTTCTCTTGGGGCACTGCTCCCCACGCCATAGGATGGGCAGAGTTAGTAGCCTATAATGGGGATGACGACTGTGCGCTGTACTGCTTTGCGCATAAGGAAATTAAGGTTGTGAGACACTAAACAAATAGCTGCAAAGAAACCCAATAATTGTGGTCTATGCTGTCAGAGAATTAGAATAGAGAATGTTGAATGTCTCTCCCTCTTTCAGTCTTTCTCTGGATGATGAGTTGAGTTACGCACAGCTATCAGAGGCGCGTGGAAGTTGCGTAGAAAGCTGTGTAATTCTTCTATGATGCCCGGATATATACTATCTTTACGAAACTTGAAATATAGTCCCTGGCAGACAGAAAATCTGTGGCCTATAGCAAGCAGCTTAAAACAGACACTTGTTGTTCCCGAGACCGTATAAGGAATGCGACACTTTTCCCATACCGAACACTGACAGCGCTAAGTGCAGACAGGCATCAGAATAAATGGATTGACGATAGATGTAGATATCAGTTTAGCCTGTTTTTTGACAAGCAGCTCCTTCTTGCACTTCTCGCTCTAAACCTGAATGCATGTCAGACAGAAGTTGACAATGAGGAGACGCATCTCAGTAATAGAAAGTACTATTTAGATTGCTTCAACCGCACCATATACTTATACTAAAGATCGCTACCTAGATATCAGTTGATGTACAAGATGTATGCTTGGTTACTTGTAATGGGGCGACTTGAAGATTTTTTTTTATAAAAATATGATGATGAAAATATGAGGAACTAATATATGAAAATAACTTTATGATAGATATACAATTAAAAGTTTGCAGTTAGAAATTATACATATATACCTAAATCTGGCAAAGATGGTACCCGTTTAGCCGCGAGGTCGAACGACCGCTCTTTAGTTGTCAAAAGTTGCTAGCAGCCCAAGAAAAAAATATAAAAAAAAAAAACAGACCATTTATTGATAATATTTTTTCTGAGAGATAATAACTCTAATTTGCATTGCATCTGTAATGAGTGAAGTTTGTTTGAATAATATACAAGCATGTAACAGCGCTGGTAACGAAGTGTCTCCGGTACTGGCATTACACCTTTATTGTTCTCTCAACACAATTTCAATGCAAATGATAAAAACATTACAAACTACAACGAGAATAAGCCTGCTAAAAGCGATGCGGGTGATATCTAGTGCCAGCCTATCAAGAAAAAAAATTACAAGATAACTCATTTTTAACCTGTGTTTTACAAGCCTTAACTTTTTCGTTTGTCGGAAGCTTTTAACTATGAAATTGTACGTGTACGACATACTATGATAGAGAAGACTTATCGTACCTAAGACAAGAACGGTGATCAAAGTGATACACTTTAACTACTGCAGTTCTCGATTCGTACCTAAGTTTCTAAAGTAGCATCTTTTTGCAATTACCGAGGAAAAGATTATTAAATTGAAAGCTCACATATTCGCTTTACCCAAAAATTAAATATTTTAAGTTGCCCAATTTACCTGTTCGGCCCTGAATATCACTTGCTGCACTTGATATGCCACTAGAACAGCACTCTTTGGCAAGACTGGACTTGGATGATTAAAGTCTGACTAGTAGATGAATGGCAAGACTGGACTTGGGTGATTAAAATCTGACTAGTAGATGAACTCATCAGAGCCTAGTTCAGACGAATGGTTTGTCAAAGCTGAGGTAATCTAAGCGTAAAATGCTTGACTTATCCGGAACTGGACACTTTGGCTTCTCGACTTGTAATCGTATAATCATACTGCAGGTGTTAGAGGCAAACCCAATTACGTTTGAGGTGGCTGAAACTCGATTTGACGGGTCGAAGCCAGCGGAACTGTCTAAAATTTTGCACAAGTCAAGCTTATTGGTTTAATTTCGCTGCCCAATCGCTGAAGCATCTTTTTTTTTAATTCTCACAACAGCCGTATGATCTGGCCCAAACATTAAAAAAGTCTCTCGTTGCGGAGAGCATAATCCTCAAGTTAGTGAATAGAGCAGGTTCCAGATTTCGTCTCGTGTTAGCTTGCAAGGTGGTAACTTTTTTTTTTAAGTAACTATTTAGGAAAGCTCAAGCATTGATTGGAAAAGAGTTTTCATCTAAATTATGGTAAATTTAATTCCTGAAGGTCTAATGTATTTGGTTCACTACAGCTGATACTGACCCTTAATTACCACTGCCAATGAGCTTATGATTTTGTCGGCATCTGTTGGTCCATTTGTCGGTTGACCGTAAAACTCAAACAGCTGTGAAGGGATCTTCATAAAAGTGACAGGAACTGTTAAGAATGTTACCAGAAACAGATGAATAAATTTTGGCATGGCTCCGTTTGTCTATTTGTTTGTCTGCCCGCAGTCTGTTAGCGATGCAACTCAGAAAGTTACAGACGGAACTTGTGAAGCTGACAGGAACCCTTCGAAATGTTTCAAGGAATAGATAATTAAATGTTGGTGACGTTTTCATCTATTGCATGGTCTGCCGGGATGTCGGCTGCCAGTTAGCAACCTAACGCAAATAGTTATGAGCAAATAATAACGAAATTCGCACGAACTCTTAAGAATGCCACGAGCAAGAACTGATTAAGTCTTGGTGATGATTGAGAGGTTTGTTCGTCTGTCTGTCTGTTAGTCATTCCTATTGTCACCACTGCGTTCCTTGGCGGAGGTATACGCTCTGCGAGTGCAGCCCTAGTTTTCTAAAATAATTATTTCATTCCAGTTGCGTCACAGTTTCATATCGATTTGTACGTTTGTGTATCTTACCACCTAGAAAATTTAAAACTGTAACTAGCACGGCAAAGAAAACTTTATTTACACGTCTCACCGTCCAAGAGACCGGAGCGTTCACATACGGGACCCGTACGAACAATAATTGTAATTATGCCTAATAAAGTTTTCATTATTACGTGAGAGGATGGCTCATGTGGGAGCCCAGTTTTAGACTCATTAAACACATCACGGTGTGTTAAATGTCAAGAGAGAGAAAGGAAACGAAGGTGTAGCATTCGAACAAATAACGGGAGCCGAAGCACGGAGGTACACGGTGCAAATGATCAGCAAGTCAGGGAAGAAGAGGAAGAATACAATAGAAATTGACAGTAGATGTAGGAAAAAGGAAATCAAGTGGACCCGAAAGGCTGGCTGAAGCTAAAGTAACGCATGGGGTCCCACTGAGCTAGGGCGCAGGCTTCCCGTAACGTAGGATGGGCTACTCTGTAGACTGGTAGATGTGAAATTTATCGGAGTCGCTTTTTAGCGGAACGAGGTCAAGCGCGGACAGCAGCTGACCTCACAACTAGGCGACATCGCATCGTAAGATACTCGTAAATATGTATTATCTCGTTATTATATTGTGCACCTTAAGCCTCCGTTTCCACAGTAATGGCGATCTTACAAAAAGAAAGAAATGACGTACAGCATGTCGATAGAACACGGAACCCATGTACGAAAATATCCCCACACGGGGTCAATGCGCATGGAATATCAAGTCGGGAAAGAACAAGAAGAACAGAAGCAAACAACATCAGTAAGAGTATGACAGCGAAAAAAGCGAAGTGGGCAGGAAGGAAATGCCTCCCAAAGGCCTAGCGTATTAGCAGACTCAGTCCAACGCTTCAATTTACCCGATCTTAGCATCGGATTGTATGTATGTATGTATGTCATCAAGATCCGTAGTTGCTGTCTTCTACAGAATGACTTCCGAAATTAAAATTAATTGTTCAAGAAAATACCGCAGATAATGGAGTCGCATCAGCAAAATAGAAGAATATTTTTTCAGTTCAACCCTTTTTCTCATCAAATTTATAATAGTGTCGACACGATCAAAATACAGTACCGTCCAAAAGGGACAAAGTTTCAAAACGGCGTAACTTTTTTTCTAGCCATGTCAGGTACTTCTTCTTCTGCACACTATTAGCCAGTAAGATGTTGATTATTGTATTGAAATTTGAGACATGTATGAAGGATAATAAAAACGTTATGATTGAAAAGCTTTTCTCTTTAAATTTATAACGGCTAAAACTAAGGGAGAAACAAGAAAAAAAATGCATTTAACTCAATATTTTACTGAAATATTTAGCATAATCGTGGTGAACAATCAATATTTGGTAAATAGTCCCTTGCTTTCGATTACAGCTGCACATCGTCAACTACATGACCGAATGAGACTCTGATCATCTTCAACGGTAAATTTCGCCCATTCCTCGTGAAGTTTCATCCAAGGATCTTCCGTATTGATAGGGTTTCTTGCCATAACTTTCACCCCTAATGTTTTCCAAAGATTCTCAATTGGATTTAGGTCAGGAATTTATGGTGGCCAATATATAACTTCGAGATCTTGCTGCTCAAGGTAACTCATGACTGTCTTTGCCTTGTGGCAGGGGGCATTGTCTTGCATGAAGATAGGACTGGGGACACCTGAGTTTACAATATTAGACACGACAATACCTTCCAACAGATTTTTATACACCTGGGCATTCACACGGGTTTGCAAACGAACGAGAGGCGATGTTCCTCGACTAGAGAACATACCGAAAACCATCACCCTCCCGCCGCCAAACTTCAGAGTCTTCTTAGTAGGTACACTTTACACTTAATTTTTCACCTTCACGTCTTCAAACAAAGTTCTTACCGTCATTACCAAACAAATTGAACTTGCTTTCATCACTGAAAAATACTCTAGCCCAAATTTCATAGGACCAGTTAACATACTTGTTTGTAAACTCTTAATCTTTTTTTCTTGTTCTGGGCACTCACAAGCGGTTTCTTCTGGGGGCGTCTTGCAAATAACGCTATTTCTTGAAGGCGCCGAAAAACGGTCTGATGTGAGACGTTCATACATCTTGTGTCATTCATTTCCGTATTTATCGCAGCTGAGGACTTAAAACGATACTTCAATGACGTACGCTAGATGACTCTGTCCTCTCTAACTGACATTTTAAGGGGCCTGTCGGCTTTTTTGGGGGCACCAATGCAACCGGTTTCATTGTACGACTTCACTATTCTGCCCACAACACTTTTCGAACGGTTTACCTTCTCAGAAATTTCTCTAGTAGTGAAATTATTCTAGTGCAACTTGATGATATCTTGTCCGAGATATAATCAACTTTCTGACGTGGAGCCATCACGTAACGAATAGTAATGTTCACAAATGGCAGTGTCAAACTTTGTCTTCGATGTTAATAAAGAAATACGGGCTGAATAAGCAATTAACTAATTTTTTTTTGTCCCTTAGTTTTGTACGGTATAAATTTAAAGAGAAAAGCTTTTCGTTCATAACTTTTTCATTATCCTTCATACATGTCTCAAATTTTAACACAATAATCAACATCTTAGTGGCTAAAGGTGTGCAAAGGAAGAAGTACCTAGCATGATTAGAAAATTAGTTATGCCGATTTGAAAATTTGTCCCTTAGTTTTGGATGGTACTGTATGTTGACGTTTCAGGATTTATCCCCCATCATAACATAAAATCAAGGATGTGAAAAGTCTATAAGTAGTAATTTTTTCTATGCTTGGAGCAGAAGTGCTGTCGGCAGGAGATGTAAAAAGCGAATGACCACAGTGCGCTCAGTCGGACGATTTGAAAACCACAGGATTAGTGTGGCTGTGTGCGGAGGGGAAGTACACTTGGACGAAAAACGTCAATTGTGGATTGTAATGAGAGATACAGCTGTAGTCAATAAGTTAAGACTAGGTTTATTCTATGAATGCAGTCATTTTAAAGTTATGAGTTCTATGGGGATGGGAAATGTCTACGAAGGGGAAGTCTTTCGTGCTAAAAGGATGTTTGGATTGTTCTGCAAGAAGACGGGGAGCTGAGTATTTAGGTTTTGCAAGTGATAAAACTGTGTTGCTGGATATACCTAAATGTTGGTCAATGCGGGCTATGAAATGCTGCCTAGTGCTGCCCACATACGAAAAATCGCAGCTTCTGCATCGGAACCCGTAGACAACACCAGGCTGAAGAGGTGTGGGAGGTTTGTATTTGAATTTAAAATAGGATCCTATGGCGAATGTGATTTTGCGAGAGAACCTAAAATTTATATACGGGTAGGCCTCAGAGAGGAAGGTTTTAGGAGAGTTACCAGTATCGATGGTGGTTTTGCTGTAGTATCGGAGAAATAGAAAAAATCTCATTTACGAACAATAGCCTATGTAATACAGGGATCAAATAGCTTGTCCAGAAACAGTGTGCAATAATGATTTAAAAGGTGGTGCGGATACCCATTATTCTTGAAGAATGTTCAAGAAATGCTATGACATCTGAAAATGCTAGGTAAGAGGAAGACAAATGATATGCCCTAACCAGTAGTTTATATTGTATTTATTTTAAATTGGTTGTAGCAGTGATTAAAGAAGCTGATTTCGAGGCCAGAAAAAGTTGCTTTTCTGTAAACGCTAGTTGTCAGTGTTGAGTCCCTATTTAAATATTGTAGAAATGAATCTTGTTCGGTTGGTTCTCCGAAGATAAGTTTCAGTTTAGCAATAAATTTTGAGTTCCGATAAGTTGGGAAATTAAATAAGTTTTCCGAACCTCTTGTAGTCCGAGCTTTCATCTGAAGGAGCTTCAACTTCAAGTTGGTCAAGTTTCCATGTCCCTACACCCAAGTAATGAGTTTGCCAGAAACTTCGTTGGGTTTTTAGACGTTAAACTGCAGGTATAAAAAACAGTTACCTTCTACCTTATGATTTTGCTCGGCCAATTATCAGATCAAGTGATTTTTTTTAATTCCTAAGTGTTCATTTGCAATTTTAAAATTGATCGCCAGCCCAAAAAGCCAAAAACAATGTTAGTCTCATAATCAACACAATTTTTATTCACTTTTCGTATTAAAATGTATACCTGTGCGCTATATAAGCAGCCTATCTATACGTAGCCCTGATTATCTTTCAAACTTTAAATTTCTTGTTAAATGAAGTGAGCAGGCCACCCTCTTACCATCCTTAACAGTTGCACTAACGAAGCATGTCAGGCTCCACTGACCAAATTCTCGAGAGGAATTGCAGCGACCAAATAGAACTGACATTCTGCAGTTCAAGCTTTGCAACTGCAGTGTAATTTAACAGCAAACTTGTGCGCTTTGCCGAGGTGTATGTGAACCAGACCAACATTGACCTCATGACCTTAGCGTGAGGTAATGAATGCGACCTCGGTGCTTTACCAAGTTGATTCCGTAGCAGACCGTGACGGGTCTCAAGTTCTATTACCGTGATACGATACAAGGAACTCCCGTAACAGACCGTGACGGGTCTCAAGTTCTATTACCGTGATACGATACAAGGAACTCCCGTAA
>LQNS02278097.1:4916176-4939133 GCA_001587735.2 Parhyale hawaiensis | reverse complement strand
GCGCACTCTCAAGGTCCGTGACATTGAATAAATAAGTCCATGGTACCATTATCAACTGATATTTAGTGCATTATGCTCAATGACACCAACCTTCACTGTCGTTGAAGCAGCTGAACTGCTCCCGACGGAAATGTTACTCATCCGCGAAGTATTATTGTGATAATACTTACATTACTTCTATCATCATTAAGGAGCCCACAAAGTGAACCTTCATTCCTGGTCAGAATAGCACAATTTATTCCGTCTTTACAAATTCCAAGATGCGCTAATTGGTTAATATTTGCACAAGTGAAAACTGGTAATATTTTCATTAATTTGCCTGAATTCGTATTAGATTTCTATAATTGATTTTATTGCAGTGACCGCTATCGGTGGAAGGAAGTTAAACGCTTTGTATATTGGTATGTATCTGCTTGAGTACAGGATGTTCCTTTCATACATAGGTCATCTCGTTTTATGCAGTTTGTTTACTTAGGTTCAAAGTGATTGGTTTAATATACACAATACAATATATAGATGTATTCTTGACTCACAAGTAATTACATATTGAACACCTGGAAGCAACAGTTTTCACTGTGAAAAAAAAAAATGCATAAAACGAGATGATACTTAACGAGGACGTGATCTTTCAATATCTTCTTACCTCCACCAAGGAGGTTATGTTTTTGTCGTGTTTGTCTGTCTGTTTTTTGTCGTGTTTGTCGGTCTATTTGTCTCTTTGTTTGTCACCAAGATTACTCAATGAGTCATAAATGGTTCTTTATGAAATTTACAGGGAGAGTTAGGCATATTAACTGAAACAGATGTTTAACTTTTGGTGAAAATCCGTTCTTCTGTTTGTTTGTTTATTTGTCTGCCTATTCTTTCTTAGTACCATAACTCAAAAAGTTAGAGACGGATTTTCATGAAATTTTCATGAGCTGTTAGGTATATTACAAAAAATAAATGACCAAATTTTTGTGATGATCTGTTCGTTCGTTCGCGTGTTTGTCACTGCTTTTGATTTTGTGCTTGTCAGCACAATAACTCAAAAAGTTATGGATGGATATTTATGAACTTTCCAGGATTTGTTAGTAATGCTAAAAGACATGAATAATTAAAGTTTGGTAATGATCGGTTGGTCCGTTTGTGTGTTCTTATTTGTTTGTCATAGTGTTTTTTAGCAGCAGAACTCAAAAAGTTATGAATGGATCTTCACGAAAATCGCAGACTGTTAATATCATCGAAAGGCATAAATGATTCGATTTTAGTGTTGATACAAAAAATCATGGTTTCAGAAATAATTTGAATTTTTCGTTATCATTGCCTTGCTTGGCGGAGGCATGCACTCTCAGAGCGCTCTCTAGTTTTAACTCTGTGTCACTCCCTGCATTTCTCCAGTGCTACACTCTTGTGTTATCTTGGTAATGTAGCAAGAGAAGAGAGCTATAATACACAGGCGCATCATGTTGTCGATTGTATAGCAAACATGAATGGCAAAGCATTAATATAACAGTAGCGCGTATTTAATATGAGGACATGAGTTATAGGAACCGCTCCGGCCCTCTATATGAGCTATTACCGTTATGTCAGATAATGTAGATCGATGGCCGATGCTAGCTAAATCGAGGATATAAGTTTATTTCTACTGTAAGCTTATCAGCACGAGGAAACGATTAAAATTAATTCTCTGCCGAAATGAAATTAGTAACGCTCTCTTCACCAGACGCTTGAAATCGAAGATTACGGAGGAGGAACACTGCAGTTTCTACAGTATTAAAATCGACTCTAAATCGCAACCACGGGCAGAAATGCTAAAAAAAAAATCCGTCACCGAAATTCCTTTTACGCCACTTTGACGGCGAGGATCCTTAATTTGCAATCCCCAGAGAAAATGAACACAGCACTTTAATTAAATCAGAATCATCTGCCATTTTTATATCTCGCGGCTTCTTGTTGCAGTTTATGAGCAGCATTGCACTTAAGTTACGCCGCTCTAGTACTAACAACACACGACAGCTTTCCGTGCAAGTGTAAATACATAAGATACTTAATGGCCGAGATCATAATATGTAAAATATTTGTTTTGTAGTAATCCATTGACCATTAATTTTCTTAACTTCATTATGTAGTATGCACTTCAACAGCCAATTTGAATTATGGAACGCAGCATATAAGCATGCTAGGGCTGAACAACGCCAAACTTTCTTTGGATGATACTCTGAAAAGCAATGTTATTTTCCCGCAGTCGATATTGCTCCTAATAAATATTGAGCTCTGTATCCAGGATACGATGGCGTCATATAACTCGGAAGAGCTTTCCTCAAATAAAAGTTGTTCTGTTGAAAGAATCACAAAATTAGAGAAAACTAGAGCACTCTGAGACCGCAAACCTCCGCCAAGCGAGGCAACGGTAGCAAAAAATTCAAATTGGCTCTGAAACTATAATTTTCTTTGTATAAACTCCAAAATCTAAACATTTGTGTCTTCTGAGAGCAATAACAGGTTGTGCAATTTTCGTGAAGATCCGTTCATAACTTTTTGAGTCATACTGCTATCAAACGTTATGACACACATGAGTTAAACATACAAAGGAACAAACCGACCTGCACCAAAATTTAATCATTCATGTCTTTTAACATTACTAACAACCCCTATAAATTTCATAAAGATCCATTCGTTATTTTTTGAGTTCTTGTGCTAACAAACACAACATTAAAAACAGTGACAAACAAACGAACGAACAAACGGATGGTTACCAAAATTTGGTCATTTACTCTTTGTTATATACCTAACAATTCATGTTAATTTCATAAAAATCCATTCACAACTTTTTGAATTATGGCATTGAGAAAAATGAGGTAGACAAACAAACCAACAGATGGACATATCTTCACCAATAGTTAATCATCTGTTCCTCCTAACATATCTAACAACCCCTGTAAATTTCGTTCAAATCGGTTCGGAACTTTTTGAGTTATCTTGGTGACTGACAGACAGACAAACAAAAAGAGAGACAAACAGGACGAAAACATAACCTCCTTGGCGGAGGTAATTATTTGCTGCCAAGAAATTCTCGTGTTTTTTACCCTTCTTCTGACCGGTGCACAATAGTTTACCATTTACTTCGACGATTATGCAGTCAATAAGATCATCAGCGTAACCTCAGGGCAGCTGAAGCTTGGATGGAGGAAACCTCAGAAGAGTGTACAAATCACGATGCAAGAGAGTGCTTAGAGGAGCTGTATGTCTCTGTATTGAGTGGACTTCAACGTTGGCAAAGAAAGAACTGCATTGAGATATACGTTTGCCATCATCTGCAACCTGGTTTATTTTATAGCTATCAATTTCAATGAAGCTTGACAGGATGACGACATCCTCTAACCTGGGCTAAGTTCTGCCTATCTGTTTTGTAAAAGCGTGCCCTAAAATGGACAGATAAACAAACAAACAAAGACAAATACACATCGGCCTTTATTATATTGTACATTGTTAGTATTATTTTTATTCTCCTAAGTTCACAACCACACCAACGTCAAAGTGTGATCCAAGGAGGCTCGGTGAGGTTGCCGTGTGCGAACACACGGAAAACAATGTGTTCAAAAACACCATTAGTCACAAGCGACCAAGTGGGCTACTAGTGGCGGATTAACGGTGCAAAGCAAGGGGAAGAGAGAAAAGACTATCTCACGTCACACACTAACCTAAGCACCAAGAACTGCGGCTAAATGCAGCATCTCCCGCAGCTAGTAGTTCAAGACATCCCTTGAGGTGATGGGCCTCAGCTGTCGTTAGTTTACCAGCTCGCTGATTGCATCTCAACTTCTTTTCTGCATGGGCAGCAGGATAGTCATTATGCGTAGGCCTACACAAGTTCCAAAGAATTCCTTAGAATTTTTTCCCACTATTACTAAATAAGAGTTCTGTAGATTATAATCGTCTCACGCTCAGTAAATAATAATCTGACTTAATAAATTTGTGGAGGAGCCGAACACACGCTGTGGACGAACTTAAGTGCCCTCCTCAAGTAGATTTCAACTCCAGCTTTATTTTAAACTCTATTTCATAGCACATCACAGATATATATTTTTGAATACACTATTTGTACCTCAATTATAAACTCAGGCTTCAATTAAGAACAGCTAGCATTTCGTAAAGACTGCATTAAAGAGACTCGTGTGTTTTTGAGAGTCAAAGTACGACGTACACTTCATGGTAGAAGCCCTGCGGAGCACTCTGAACACTTTCCCTACGGTAATTCTTTGTTTTCTAAAGCTCATTGACTTCATAGGGTATATTTTTTATCGATCACTCTTGCTCCTTTATCATGTAACCAGACAAATTATATGGAACTGATTAACTTTCTTTACTCTTTCCACATTTTATAGAACAAGAAGCAAGTCGCCAGTTTTTAGAATCAAATCTTTTATCCAGAGACTTGAGCTATGGAGTCACCGTGGCCCCTAGCCATAGAAGGCTGCGTCATTTTGGTACAGGTGACATAGTTTGGTACTATATACTGTAGTAGAGCTAGCTAAGGTGGGGCAGCCCGGATCGCTGATTTCTCTTCTTCTTCCTCCACTCCCAGCCATCACCCACCCGTGAGGGGAGGCAATTAGTTTCCTGAGCGGCACACACTCCCCCAAAGTTAGCTCATCACTCACACAGAACTCCGAGTAGTGACTGCAACCCCAGCCAGCTTGCTGCCTATCTTCTTCTCTAAGGCTCATTGCAACTTTGTTTCTTTACTTTTCTAAGCAAAATATTATATTGGATACTACCAATTTCAGCCCCTCGGGAGGCATACATACATAGAAATTTTATGTTTGCCCATCTATGTTGACATTATGCTATAATAAATCATCATCCGTTAGATTTGACACCGGACAATACACGGACCAGGAAGTCCATTGCCAGAGAGACTGAAAGCTCAAACTTCGGTCTGCTCAGGATTATTACTATCACATTCATACACAGTAAAATGGAAGGTAATATTGATAAAACCGTAAAACTCATGAGAGGCCAACAGGCAACCATAGACGATTGGAGGTGCGTTTGTATAGGACACTAGCAGCAGATTAGCTGTTGAAGACATCAGAACAAAGTTACCTGCTTCTGTGGACAGATGGTAGTTCTATAACTGCTGCTAAAGTTCTAGACCCATATTGAACACAGCTTACTGAAAAAATGTAGTAGCTCTTAAGATAGTCAGTACAAACGCTTTGGAGGAGGAATAGGTGGAGACGACATTAGGACCTTAACTAGCAGAACTAGGGGTCCACGTTCTCATACCAGCGTGGAGGGGGGGTGGGGTGTTTAGAACGCCGTAGCGCCACTTCTCGGCTGTACTACTACCAGTATTTCTATTTTACTATAAATACGTAGCTTCTTAAACTATAGTATACTTCCGCCGAGGAGACGGAGAATGCCGAGCAAATGCACATCAGAAAGTCACAATAAGCGTTTTGGCCTCGCTTTTGGGCGGAGATATCAACTCCAGTTATACACTCTTTACTCCTGGGGCGACCGTCGCTACGTAGAGTGTACACCCCTAAGACGATTGTCTATAGCCGATGGGTCTTCGGTACACGTGAAATACGAGCAAGTAAACAGGAAATCTACTAATAATAGTAGAAGATTCTTCTTGCAAACCTCCTTGAACGCGACTCGATGTTTCAAGAAAAGAAAAAGGGAACAGACGTGTTGTAATTCAAGGAAAAATTGGGGAACACAAGGACGCAACATCGGATATGATATGAAATCAATAAATTAGGAAAAAATATGCAGTAAATTATCAATATTACCGGTAAATGTTGGGAAAGGAAGCAACATGTGCACGAAATGGAGGTGTCGGAAAGGCTTGGCTAAGGTAGTAGCAGAATCTGCGTCAACACTCCATGACATCAGTAATCTACGGGAATTGCACTAAAAATGCAATAAAAAGTGACTATAAATGGGCTTTAAAGAGGTCGAACTGCACAT
The DNA here is from genome assembly GCA_001587735.2 of Parhyale hawaiensis. Classification (NCBI taxonomy): domain Eukaryota; kingdom Metazoa; phylum Arthropoda; class Malacostraca; order Amphipoda; family Hyalidae; genus Parhyale; species Parhyale hawaiensis. Next base: position 4,933,172 of record LQNS02278097.1, on the reverse strand, counting down.
ATGTGCACCACCAAAAAATAATAATAGTAATAATAATAATAATAATTCATTCGCTGCCTGCGGGATACTTTCAACGCAAATTCAAATTCCTGATTTTTAAATTTCTGGTATAGAACTCTCCGAATTTGATATTCATATCTCTGATTTTTAATTTTCTTATCTTGAAATTGAATTTTCTGATTTTCGGGTTCCAGATTTTAAAATGGAATTGTCCAATTTTCCTGATTATGAACACGAATTGAGCTTTAATAGCAGCGCGTGTAGTTTTAAAGCTGCACATTCTGTTTTTCGCATGTATTTATGCATTCAGCGCTCAAGAGTACGTAAAAATACGGGTCAAGCAATGCACTCGATATTGCGTGCATGGACAAGAGAATGAGCAGGTGAGTCATCCTTACAGTGACACGGCATTGGTCAAGTAATTCTACACAAGGCGACAGTTAACCCTGTAGTTTGGCTCGGTAATGAAACATCTTTTCCTTTTAAAATAGTTACATTCCGGAAATAAGAACTTCTAAACGCTAGACAACTGCCGAGCGAATACTCTCATGTTAGTTTGTTGAGGTGTTTTCCAGGGTGTATTGGTTTACCACAAAGGTCCTTTGTCATATATGTATTCCTGACGGACAGAAAGGCTTTGTAGACAGGTAACAAAGTATAGTTAAGATGGCGTTAGCCCTTTACCATCCTCAATGAACATCAATTTTTGTAGGAGATCGCATTATGTATTTAAACTGGACCGTAAGATTTTTAGTAGTAAAGGATTAATTCTAACTGGTGTCACCAAAGAGGTAGAGCCAGCTTGACGGCACCCTCTACTGCAAACCACATGCGTACTGGTTTGTGCTGTAAATGTAGACCAACTGGCTTCAAAAGAGTATACTGCTGCAGTCATCCAAGGATCGTCAAGAGCTATGGCACCATCGACGGAAGGCTCTTAGAAGGCGACCTTTACCTCCTCCTCTCCCTATTGCTGGGAGGAGTAAGCGCTCCAACGGCAGCTGTGCAGATGTCAAATGGTGAGTCGGCACGTTAAGCGCCGTAAGAACTCGCTTGCCTGGGTTGGCATTCGAACCTAAAATGTCCAGTGTCATAAGCTTAGCACTCCAGTCTACTGCTATAGACCATCGTGTCGGAATCGCGTCGCATCGGTAACGAATGACTACATAATTATATGCAGTGCAGGGTTGCGTCAAAGTGGTGCCACAAATGGGTCTGAATCGCATAGTAACAGCAACGGCTGCGTAAACTCAATGGGTAATAGGACTAATACGTCTATGGTTATTGTGCAAGGCAGCAGGCGGTCAGAAAACAATGCGCAGTTGTAAGAAAAACACAAAGAAGTATGGTGTGGTCGAGTTTCTATACTTAAACTCAATTCAGTGAGATGTTTGAGGATAACCCTTCCGTGATCGAGCGAACTGGAAGAATTCTGGCATAATCTGACTTAGGAATGCGATCCACAGAGGCAAGCCAGACACACTGAAAAGTTTACGTCAATCGAAGGATGCAGATATGGTGGAGCAAATATGTTACATCTCCCATTCATCTGAGATCGTCTTTACCGTATGAGGAGCGTACAATGTCGCTATAATCGTTTTCCTCGCGAATTGCTTAATTTTCTTCATCAAAGTTTCTAAGTTTTACCAACGCGGCATTCCTACCACGTACAGCGAGAAAGCCTGTTTGTGTAGTGCATAGTTCTCTACCCTCGGACTGTTTATTAGTTGCTGGCCCGATATCGGATGTTGATTTCGCTACCATATGCTGCTCGAACTCAGAAAGCTAAGGAAGGTCAGTCCAAAGAGGTGACCATGATTACTAGGAAACAGCCAAAGTGCCGGTACATAGATAATGTGCGGACCCAGTTTTCAATTCTTATTACCAATGACATTAGAACTATGGGCAGAGACTGAGCCAAGAGGGAGTGTCATGTCTAAAGGAAACTATCTGTATGGTCAAAAGAGATGTAGCTCAATCGGAAATTATTAAGCACTTATCGGCTGCCTGTTAGAAAATAGTGAGCGGTATCCGATAACATCGGACAAATGCCTAGAAATTTCCGATTGGGAGTTGATGGGGTAAAATAGAGGGCACTACCCAGTGCATCTTGTATGATGGAGGAGGTCCGAATAGAGGTCCGGTACAACTGTCGGTCTCCGGTTTTACTCCGCTAAATTCTACTATCGTAAGCCTTTCAAAGTTACGTTAGCGACGTCATGAAACCATCCGACTATTTGTTATTTCTATACGAATTTCTGCAAACTATCTCACCTTTGTTTCTGTGCCTGCGTACTGCCAGTCCGAAGTATAGAAGACGGAAAATTAGTACTGAGTCAGCAAGCAAGCCTTTTCTGAAAATTTATACGAAAATCACACATTCTCAGTAGAAATGTCCACAAACACATCTACAGTATATGATATTACACTTAGAGTTTGCTGATCAATTCTGGTCGCCTTGTTGCTTCAAAGATGTATCACGACGAAATAGCAAGAGTCCAACGTAAAACAACAAAACTAACAATACAGTTGCGTAACAAGGCTTACTAGTATCGTCTTCAGAAACTTGGACTCATCACTGTCGAATACAATCGACTCAGACGAAACTACTTAAGTAATAAAAATATTCAATGCATTCAATTACTTGAATGGCTTCAAGGATGTCTGTACAGCGACACTCTGGGACAAAGATATTGCTGATCGCCTCCGAAAGAAAGGGATATAAATTCAAAACATCAGCATTAATGAATTACGCTAAGTCAGCAGTTTTTCGCGCATTTCATAATGAACATTTGAAATAGACTAGCTTCGGAAGTTATCAAAGCAGAGACAGTCAACACGTTAAAACAATCCTCTAGAACAGCACCCCACAACTCCGAACTCCTCCTACAAGGCTAAACTCCTAACGCCGAATTCTTTAAAGGCCGCTTCGTTCTGTTATACGTTATACTACGTCTAACTTGACGCTTCCGAACCCCGCGCCAGTCTGCTGCAGCTAATCGTGCGTGCACAATCACGTCTTTGGTACCCACGGTAGCAGCAGACGCTGCGTGCTCCGCAGTGGTGCTGAGGGCCCCGAGAACTATCCCCAGGCCAGGCGCGGTCTTTCCCAAGGGCGCTTGGCGAGCTGAATTGGCAAATTTGCTTGGTGTGCATAGCTATCGTGGGGGTACCTACCTTAGGGTACGGGGTTGGCGGGTCGTTCAACCTTCCGTTTCGGCACCATAGTTCCTTGCGATCCGTCGTCAGCTGCAGCTGTACTTAGTGCTCTGGGGCCAGTTGGCCTATGTCTGCCACACAAACCAGTGCGTACGAGTGCTGTGCAGTGCACTCAAAGTTCACTTTGTAGTTTCCCCGCAAACCGCTGAATGTTTTTAGCTTGACATGATTGCAGTAGCTCATAGAGGGCCGGAGCGCCTCTTGGATCCTCTCGTGAATGGGCCTAACGATCTGTCTACTGCTAGCTATCGAATCTAATTTAAATGCGGCAAGCAGTCGTGCCCATCCATAAAATTTTGCAAGTGTATCCATACTGGAAACGCTCCAGCACGGAAAATGAGGCAAGCAGTCATGCGCGTCCTTAATTTGCAAGTTTGTCAACACTCGAGATGCTCGAAGATGGCAGATGAGGCGAGCAATTCCATATATATACCTGCTGAGCAATGCGCAAATGACTCTTCTAAATGTTACGACAACTTGCGGCATCGAGCCCATGATTTACGATGGAAGTTTTCTAACAGCCCAAGGGAATCCACCTGAAAAAACTGCTGACGATGGCAACTTATTAAAACTGGTGCTCGTTCGTTTTAACAAGGATTGAGCGTGAAAGTTCCAGCCAGCGAAAGTCGCTCCACTCAAAATCGAACCGTGTGCGAAAATCCTGAAATTTTACTCACAGAATGAGAGAAGCGGCGGCCTCCGGCCCAAACGCTTGTCCTGGGCTTACAGCTTAGAGAAGGCACTCATTTATAATCGATAGTAAATACAAATGAGGAAACTTTACTCACGCTACCCGTTATATAACACACATGCAAATGGCCGGTAGAGATACGGCTGTTAAAAAAATCGTAGAATCATGCACTAAAGGGCAACAAGATATTTTAGGCAAGTCACTCGTTACTTTTCCTAAACTCCTTCATTTAGCGAAGAAGTCACTCTGTGAAAGGTTCAATAATATCATAAAGCTTTCTGGTAATCGCTAAAGGTTGTGCTCATTTATCTTTTACACCCCGCCTCATTTTCAAAATCTTTAGTGTTCAGATCACTAGAGATTTTCAGATCGGTTAGCGCTAACATCATAGTGAGCTTTAATAAGGTAATCCTGTGTCATTATTCTCTCAGCATGAGACAAAGCTAGGCAGAGATGCGTGCATTAAATCAACAACGATAACAAAGCAGCCGAATGGAGCACGGAAGGCATAGCGCTACATGGTAGCAGCTGACGTTGCGTGCAGCACAGTTGTGCTGAGGGTCCCGAGAACGATCCCCAGGCCAGATGACCGATCTTTGTGCAAGCCACTCGGCGCGCTGAATCAGCAAATTTGTTTGGTACACATAGCTATCGTGGACCCGGGTGGTTACCCTAGGGTAGGGGGTTGGCGGGTCGTTGAACCTTCCGTTTCGGCGCTATTGTTCTCAGCGGCCCGTCGCCGGCTGCGGCTGTACTTACTCCTCTGGGGCCAGTTGGCCTATGCATGTCTGCCACACGAACCAGAGCGCGTGGGTTTCCCAGTGGAGGGTGCAGCCAAAGTTGACTTTACCTTTATAAGAGCAGATTGGCCTTAACAATCTCATTCAAATGATTCCCTTTGCATTAACAAACTCTTCAGAAGCAATACTATTCGCTTTATACTTAGGACGGGAGTAAAGGGCTTATTTGGACTTCGCTGATATCCTTCGATATACCAACTGAGAAATAAGTCGAATTACCAATTAACAATGTATCCTCCCTAGCAAAATCATAGCCACCAGCTTGAAGCGAGAAGAAGAATTTGTTCATCTAACTTCTGGACCACAGCCACCTGCAACGGTTAGTGCTTAATATATGTATTTTTTATAGGTAATAGGAAGGGCGTGTTACTTATTATGTTGACGGCCTTAACCTTACCTGTATCTGCTATATATGTTACCTTCTATACGGAAGCTTCTTCCCGATAGTGTACAATCTTTTAAAGAACCCTACAAGTAAAATAACAAAACCTGTTATAAATAGGGTTGAGGGCATTGCGAAATGATCACTTACTACCATTACAAAGCCCATTACAAAAGCATACCTTACCTTTGATGTTCTTTGGACTAGGTCCAGGTAGTGGTGCTACGTGCGCTGTCCTGCGTGTGTGGTCTCATTGCTAGCTTCCGTACGAAATGAGGGATCCAACAGAGAACTAACTCAACAAAAATGTGATTCCAGTCAGCGAGAAGCTGAAGCGATACAACTTTGTCCGACATTGAAAGAAAATAATAGTTCTACCCATTTCAAAAAGTTCCAAAGGCCAATAGCAGTCGAGTACAGAACGCATGTAACTGCTTGTTTTTGTCTTGTTCTTATAAACAAAAGAAATTGATCCGTGCAGCTAGAACAGCGGGCCTTGTTAAGGCCATACAAATGTTGCCGACTGCAGAGCGAGAAAAAACAATAACGGCGCTTGGGACACACAATACAGCCGCTCGCCATTAGTGTGGCGCAGGGGTGTTGCTGCACTTCCTAGTTTTGGTCAGTGAGACATGACTTGGCTGGTGAGACATGAGACTTGCCCAGTGAGACATGAGGCTCAACCTGTGGGAGAGGAGATTTGGCCGATACGGCATGAGGCTTGATTGGTGAAACATGAAGCTTGGCTTGTGAGACATGAGGCTTGGTATATGAAAGATAATATTATGAGGCTCGGCAAATGAGATATTAGGCTTAGCCGGTGAGACATGAGGCTTGGCCAGCGAGACATGACGAACTTTTGGAGAAGATCCGTTCGTCCGTTTGTTTGTGTGCCTCTTTTTCCTAATGCTGTAACTCAAAAAGTTATGGACGGATTTTTATGAAATTTTTGCATATGTTGTTAGGTATATTACAAAAAATAAATGACCAAGTTTTTGTGACGATCTGTCGATTAGTAAGTTTGTTTGTCTGTGTGTTTGATTTTATGTCTGTAATAAAAACAGCTAACTGAAAAAGGTATTGACGATTTTTTTGTAGGAATTGTTAGTAATGTTGAAAGACATAAATAATCAAATTTTGGTGATGATCGGTTGATCTGTTTGTATGTTTGACTAATATTCGTCAGAATGTTTGTTAACAGTATAACTCGACAAGTTATGAACTAATCTTCAGCTAAAATTATAGAAGCTGGCATAATTCTATAAAATTACTTACTGTAAGCTACAATGACAATTATCGGTACTTTTTTGATGCCTCGGCACCATTACTTTCTATGTGTGGGGCAGTGTCCATAATCCTGTGGGAAATAAGGTATGCACCATAGGGCATTCAAGATATTCAACAATACAAGACTTGGTTGTGTTCCTCCGTCCCAGCCCCAAGGTCTTTGGAAGAAACACGCGCTGTGGCTTACACCCACCTATTTACATACGCGTCTAATAGGTGCCAAACTTTTCAGTTCAGTCGGTGTTTTCTACCATTTTGTTCTAGAATTTATAGCCAGAATTCGCGTTCGGCTGTGTGGATTTGAAGGCGTTAAAGTCAGCTGTTAATGGCTCGCGGTACCGCCAGAAAAGCATACGCACGCACTCACGAGCTGTGAGCAGCGAACAATTTACTAAAAGCTACACACTCACCTGGAGCACAGGGTCCCAAAATTAGCATGACTCGCCGTGCACTGATGGGAAAATTCCGCATTTGTACACTCGGATACGGTGCAACATTGCTGCTGCTGCTGCAGGCTTTGCTGACGGTGTACGGAAAAGTGTGCTGATTTTGAAACACTCAGCGCATGCTAATTACACACCACAAAGTGGCAGAAACGAACACCCTACACACGCCAGATACACACAACGCATACACACGCACACTACATATACTGGAAGAAACGAAAAGCCTACTAAAAACACAACACACGCGCGCCAAATACACAGGACACAGACAAACATGCGACGCCGTACGAACTTCAGCTCTAATCCTCCCATTACTCGCACAAAGAACCCCTCAGATCCAGCCGTCGTTACCCAGAGAGAAAAGAAAGCCTCCCGTGTCACACGCAAGTAAATAGCTGGGAAATGTTTGTAAGATTTGGGGCAGATCTCTTGAAGCTCACCATGCGAGGCGTGCCCCGCTAGTGAGGGCCGGGCGCGGCCTTTTCGAGACTTTATTTATTTCTTGCGATCCAAGCCCTAGTTGTTTGGAAGACTGTCGGAAGGCCAGGAGCTATTCAACCGTCGTAGCAGGACGAAAAATGTGAACCTGTTGCTTTTTTGGCAGCTACAAAGACCCTACTCAAATTACTAAAAACAATCATTGATGGGAGCTTGCAACCGTGCGACCCGGTAGAAAGCTACAAAATTATAAAAATTGTACCATAATTGTAAAATACGGCATTAGGTACAAGACCGAAGTCTTGTGTGTGGCCTTAAAGGTGAAATTTCACAGCAACAATATTACATGTAACGCTTGTACTGAAATAAGGGACCGCAGGTCTGGTAAGAGTCAATCCAACCGACAATAAAACTGTCAAGACCACGGGCCGTACTGCCGTCCTTCGGAAAAAAGGGCACATGTCCATACATGGTCAGATAGAGATATCGTGAGTTAACTGTGTGCCGTTTTCATCCATCTGTTCTCTAAAGAAAGATTACAAATTTTCCAGACATGCGCCTTTTTCATGAAGTGCGTCGATTTAATTCGGAAAATGGGCCTACGTGCAGGGCATGTGCCATTTCTCCAAAGTCAGATTACTAATAAGAACCTCAACCCACTTCTGAGTGGCGTTTACGCTCTTGCACGTTAAGAAAAAGTAAAGAACTGTACGATATCATCTACGTACATCATCGTGTAGAGCTCAATGAGCGGAGAGTTTTGGTACCAATGTCTGCAAAACTTCAAAATATGGAAACGTGCCCTTTTCTGAAGAACGCGTTGGCAGCATAAGCCTGGATAAAGGGTTGCAGGGCAGGGACGTGCGAAGTAAGGAATTGCTGCCACATGGCCGTTGACAGTACTATGTACCTCCAGCGACCATGTTTGGAATGCTGGAGAAGGAAAGTTTCCGTGTTTCGATCTCACGGATAAGAGGTCCCCCGCCTTAGAACATAGTCGGTGGCTCGTATGTACATCATTTGATACTCCCATCAATGAAGACGGATGATGATGTGACTTTCTGGATAGCTCCAGGCGTTGATGCGACGAGCAACTGCTAGATTTCATGGCCATTGGGGTTGAAAGGTGTCACAAGGTCAGGTAGGTAAATCTACACCCACAGTACTTAAATTATACGGAAATGCAGCCAACAACCCTGGCATCGGCATTTTGAATCGTGAGTACATTTGAGATGGCTGGAAACTCCAAGGTACGGAGCAGTTTAGTTTTCAGCAGTCTTGCGGGTAATGCCTGAAACTCGATCCAGCAGACGGAGCGGACCCACTCACCAGTCTAATGTTCCGAACAAATCAAGCCGCCTGGGCTAAGATTAACTCCAACTCGGTGAGTCAATTCATGCCAACTTTGCTCTCACTAATTGTCTCACTAGGTCCCACATCTCATCTGATCTTCCTTTTGCATTAAAAATTGCAACCAAAATATTAATATCTGATTGAGACAGAATGCGATGCATCTGCTGCACAACACGTTCAAGCGAATCGATTTCAAAATACGTTGATATTTGATGCCGTGTGCCATACGTTTATTACTGAAAGAGGTGAGCGGCAGACAATGGTGGTGTGCAGTAAATTATGGATTCCAAAATTATTTTCAAGCTAGTGTAGTGCTAACAAAATTAGACCCACAAAAACGTGCGTCGGTCTTTTGGGCTTATGGACCCTCATACGCATGGTTCCAGCGACTTTATGTACTGACCATGTAGGCTTCCCGATGTGTCATATGCAAGTTTTGATTCATTTTCTGCAGTATGACGGGACATATACAGTGTGTCGAAATGGGGGAAATCTAAAAACGGAGGAATTAACGGAGTAATGTTGAGAGTATATCACTGGAAACCATACGTACCACAGGTAAAGGTAAAGTCAGATTGACCGCACCCTCCACTGGGAAGCCCAAAGGCTCTGATTCGTGTTACAGAAATAGACAAACTGGCTCAGACAAGTAAGTACGACTGCAGTCAGCTACAGGTCGTCAAGAACTATGGGCAAGGTAAGTGCCCCAAGGTAGATGTGCATACCAAGCAACTTTGCTGACTGAGCGCACCGAGCGCCACAAATATCGCTCACCTGGCTCGGTAATAGATCCCAGCACCTAAGTGCCACCACTCCAGCACGCAGGGCTGCTGCTGCTACCGTGGGTAGTCATGTCTGGAACCGGCTAGTGATGGATGTATAGGAAACTGGGATCAAAGCTAATTTAAATTCAATTTTACCTGGTAAAAACTATCATAGATTTTATTGCATTATGATGATATTTAGGTAGATATTTGTTTACGATTCATTGAATTACCCTATAGCACACGCTAAACTTATTGCTCTAACCCTAAGGCTTGCAGCAGTTTCTTTGCCCCTTAATGTGCAATCAGCCTAATACCCATTAGAACACTTTGCTTGTAATGTGATAAATGTTACCTCGATATCGCCCCACATCTGCAAAATACACAAAAAACACATGACGAGGTCCTAATAAGGCCGCTGCAGACGATAATTTTTGTCCTGCGTTTTCACTTCACAGCATTCAAACGCGTTGCTGTGTCTGTGTAAACAACAAAAAATAAGCACTGCTTTTTGAGACGACATTCGCGAAAATTTTGAAAAGACACTGCACTAGTGACACGGTCTAAGCCAGAGAATGCGACGTTAAACATTTTATCGAAACTTTTGGTAGACACACAGTCGTGTTTGCAAGGACAGTAGGAAATATTTGAACGCGGTGAAGTGAAAACACAGGACAAAAGACTATCATCTGCAGTGGGCTTACGAAAAACATAGGGCAACGCTCGCGTACAGTCAAGCCCTGCCAAAACGAGAGGGCCGAGGTTGGCACAGTCCTGACCACAAATCTGGCCAATGACAGGCAAGTTTATTCAACAACCCGAGATGAAAAGATCGTTTTCTTTGAAGAAAAATTCTTTCTAGTCTGCGAGACTGCGGCACATGGACCTCAGTCTTCTGGCATGAAAGGAAGAGATTGGCAAGCCCATACATAACTTTGAGATCAATGGAGACAAACAGTTCCAAGTGTACTCACAGCAAGCTGAAGCCCCAAGAAGGGAAGACGGACCTTACCTGCAGGGAACATAAAAAACGAGTCAGAAATGAAATATGTTTCGCGAATGCCGTAGACTTTCGAAGAAATATCCGCTACATTTAGCACACAGAGCTAGGGCACTCGATGGCATGCATTACAGGAATGCTTTGACAATGTCAAAGACGCTGGCAACCACACAGAGGGTACTCGATTGTATTGCAGGAATTTTTGTATGTCCAACACACAGGCGACCACAGGCCGAAAAACTATAAGAGTCTGGCTGAGAATATCATGAGTTAAAGTGGCATATATGACTACAATGATCAAGTATCGGTTGACAGAAATAGAGCAACGATGCAATATTAATACTTTATCATAGAAATTGTTATTTTCTTGGGTGAATAATTCTGTTGGCTGTGTCACATGCCATTCACGTTATGCACTGAAGTGTGTAGAATTAAACGCATTTTCTCTATATTGGTCAATTTAGTTAGCGAAATAAAAGACGTACTCATTGCTATATTATCAAAGATTTTGAAAACATATGCAATGCACACCGGCGACAAGTTTTAGCGTTGCAAAACCTTAGCTCTTGATTTAACAAGGAATGCCGTGTATTGCTACGGTGACTCTGCTGACCAGTATGGAGCAAACAATTAACAGATTTATTCCAAATGGAACTTTGATTGGCAGTGATAGCAAAATTACTCCAATTCTCATCAAGAAAATCCTATATCCCAACAGATATTGAATATATGTCCCATCTTAAAAAGAAAAAGTAATAAATAAAATATTCTTAAATTCAAAAGAAATTAATATTCACAAAGAAACATACTCTTTTTTATAGCACCTTAAGTAGCATAGTAGCTATATCCAACTTTATGTATTGAGAGAAAATTGGGTAAAAGTTTCTGGTTGTGACTCACGTAACATAATAGTTATGTTTTACATGCACTCCACATGCATATTTAATTGTTAAATATAATATATTTCATTCCCATGCAGTAATAACTGGTGTATCGTCACTTGCTACGACCCTTTATGTTACGTCTCCAACAATTGTCTTTAAAAAAGTTTCATTTTAAAACATTTTTTTTAACATAGTGTTAGCACTCATTTTGTATCAATGTCGTACGTTACCCATATTACATACATATTTGAAAAAATGTTACTATGATACTATTTAATGATTACATTAGATAGGCGGCAGTAGAAGAACCAAGAGGCCCATTCCCAAAGAGACACCGGAACTTACGCCCCGGCCCTCTATGAGCTATTACCATTATGTTAGTAGGATATAAAGGACTGGAGAAAAAGAGAAAAAAAGGGGGGATTAGTCCCTGCTAAAAAGACGATCATGAATGCACGCAAGCACGATCAAGAGCCGTTGATATGCGGAAATAACTATGACGATCAATTTTAACAAACTAGCGGGACCAGTGGAAATTCCACGGTCGGTTAGTTAATGCCCTCACTTTTTATAATGAAACAATCTAATCATACGCTTTTATAACTCACTTTAGTTCACCTAGTGCAGCTTCTCAACCTAACCTACCGATAAATAGCGCCGGTTCCTTAATCCTAACAAATTGCCTCAAACCTCAAGTACGAGAGTCGGAACATGGCAACATTGTTCCCTATCCGCTGCTGTTATGCAGTTTCGACTTACCTAATACTATCTATATCCAATAACTGCTTAAACTCCGAGCCGCGCAGCTATTCCACTACAGCCAGGGCCACGTGCTCACTTTAGACGCTGTCTCTGAATTACTTCTGAGTTTCAATTCACAACTGCACATATGTTTTGCAATCGATGTGTCTAAATAGATTCAACGGTTATCATGCGCACATAAACAACTGTTCCAAGAATGCAAAGCTCTCCCGTGTTCCAAGTTGAAAGTCACGTAAAAACTATGTGTCATTTCAACTCTAAAGTAACTGAAAAGTAGGAGGTACATTTTCCCAAAGCTTGGCCATTGCTTCTTGTTATAATGTACAAACTGCCAGAATTAAACGACTCATACTTTAGATAATCTTTTTAGTGGCATAGCAATGTCCAATCAGATACAGAATTGCGTGGCAATGCAACTTTTACGTAGGCTTGCGCGCGCCCTAACTCACCTTGTACATGCATAACATATCTAGACGCTATATTACTGGTGTATCTCGCAGACATCTTACCAGTAAAATTTTCGCCCCTTTATATCATGATAGAGATATAAAGACGGCATAAGCAAATATAACAATCTCGCTTTTAAGAGGTACTTTTCTCATTGCTTCTCTTCTATATTTACACGCCTTCGCTCGCTATCCTTTGTTTCTTATCGTCTGAAGATAACATTATTTAGACTTTCATATTTCTAATGTTTCCATTTTCAAAGGTGTATTTGATGATTTCAATTCTACTACGGGACCCGTAGCTGCTTTACAGTTGATGTACAATAGCCTGCCAATATAATACAACACTCAGCCCATTAAAAAAAATTGATTCATGTCGCTGAAAGTACTTTTTTCTGTTAGTTTACGTCATTTTTCTAAACATTGCACTTGAAAAATGCAGTTTAGAATGATGCAGTTGAGAACAGCTTCGTTTGAACCGTATCATGGCTACGATCGAATTTTCCCATATTTGGATCGGTATGCAACCCCAGTAACTTGAATATTACAAGAAATGAAATTTGGTATCATGGTTGGTAAGATACGTGCAAAATGAACTTCATGTTTTCCCTTCGAAACTGACTGAAATTTTTTCAAGTGCCAGCTGAAAGAAAACAGCTGTGGTTGAACTTCCTTAGAGCAATAATCAGAGCTTCTTACAAGTCGAATTTTCCCCTATCCTTAATTGAAGAGCGTAACACACGAAGGAAAGAACGAAGCAACAACGCTATTAATATTATAGATAGATAAGTGAGGCACATTAAGGCCAAAGAGTGAAGCTAACGTAAAGCTATTTAAAAACGTCTATACTATAGCTTGGTATAGTATATCAGATAAATAAGTCGAAATATTTGACACTCAGGATTCATATTTATCGGATAATTTAGAACATCTTCTGAGTTTTAGTTTTATTTGCCAAAGCTTTCGAACAGTTAAACACTGGTCGTCGTCAGGGGAACGAAATTTCAAAACGCTAGAGCTATCTGCACAGCATTAGTATCCTATATACACAAGAGAAATAAAATTTGGGTTAAATCANGAATTTTGATTGCTATGAGACTGAAATGCTTCTAAGAAAAGTCTGGATTTTAGGTTCTTTTCGGTCGCTAGAACTTTTGGTTGGTCAAAATTCATTTGGTGTCCATTCTCTTTAACATGAGTATTCACTAATGAAGCTGACACCTCTTGTCTAATATTTTTTGCGTGCTCATCCAGTCTCACAGAAAGTTACCTTCGGGTCTCTCCGATGTAGGTTTAAGCTTGGGCAAATAAAACTAAAACTCAGAAGATGTTCTAAATTATCCGATAAGTATATCAGATAGTTTAAGCCTCCCTCTATCAGTTCTGAGCTGTTCTAAGAGAATAAAACGAAGGGATGTATAATATACCAAAATAAAAGTGGAACCCATGTACGAGGGTGTTCCCACACATGATCAACGCGCATGGGCATTGTAAGTCAGGAAAGAAGTGGAAGAACTGAGTAAAGTAAGAGCAGTAGAAGCACTAAATCGGAAATCAGCAAAGTGAGCATGAAAGAAAGACGTCTGGAAGACCTAGTTAATGGCTTAGGTAACCAACACAATTCCTTGCGGTCGCTGCTCCCTAAATATAAGATAGGTGAACGTAACTAACATAACCTTATGGCCTATGGCCCACCTAGGTCCACCCTATGCCTCCGAGGGTGCTATAGTCCATACTCGCCTGTGCCGATGGAGGGACTAAGAAACAAACAACTGCTCTGCGTTGACATGTTATCACAGATCAAAACTAGCTGAATTCGCATGACCGTTATCGGGTCATATGAATATCCAATTTTAGTAGTATTCACCATTCAGCACCAAGACACAGCTACCTATATACATTGTTCACGGCAATGGCACACAATGCTGAAAAGCCTAAACACGCTTACGCAGTATCTTTTCCCGTGGATAAAATAAATTTCAAAGCACCTTTTAACTCGGTGCCAATTTAGTTTTTCATGCAGGAAACCACAGTGAAGCACCAGAAGGTCAGTTACCGTAGTTATTAATTATAAAATTGAAATGAAGTCGAGATGAACTAATAAAAAAGTTTGACGTTTCGGAAACATCCTTCCATTTTCAAAAATCTAATAAAACCTTCTAAGGATATATACCTAACAACAAAAATTTTATTTTTTTTTTATTTATTTTTATCCTTAGAAGGTTTTATTAGATTTTTGAAAATGGAAGGATGCTTCCGAAACGTAAAACTTTTATATTAGTTCATGTCGACTTCATTTCAATTTTATAATTTACCAAAGGATAATAATTTTAGTTATTAATTATAGTAAGAAAGTTTAAGCTTCCGTTTCCGAGCGGAACGATATCACAGAGGAAAGAACAAGGGACATATAGTGTGTCCATAAAAAGATATGGAACCCATGCACGAAGGTGTTCCCATACAGGATTCATGCGCATGGGAACAACAAGTCAAGAAAGAAGATGATAAACAGAATAAAGCTTGAGAAAGTATTAGTATGTAATCGGGTAGGAAGCAGAATGGGCACGAAAGACATACGTCCCGAAAGCCTAGCTAATGGCTACACGAGCCCCCTGGGGTTGCCGGGCCCCATAACATGGGATGGGCGAACCTAACTAACATAACCCTATGGCCCATCCTATGCCCCCTGAGCGGCACCGGAAGGTCAGACCAAGGTCTGGCCTCTCTGACATTTGGAGTACCAGAACTATACGAAGGTAGCCGAGTGTGTTCAGCCCCACTGTTGATGTGCAGGCAATACAGAGCTAAAGCACTCTGAGAGCACATACCTCCGCCAAGCAAGCAGCGGTAACGAAAGATTCAAAATGGCTCTGAAACCATGATTTTCTTTGTATCAACACCAAAATACAATCATTTGTGGCTTTTAGCAGTATTAAGAGCTACTGTAATTTTCTTGGAGATCCGTTCATTACTATTTGAGTTCTGCTGCTAACAAACATTCTAACAAACATAAGTCAAACAAACAAACGGACCAACCTATCAACACTAAAATTTTATCAAATACGGTTTTTCCCGTTTGCGTTTTACCAACGCTTTAAATGCTTCAAACAATCACCACAAAGTTGAACATTTTGCACCCGTTTAAACCAAACTTGTATGACTTCTTAAACAGTTATGTAGAACATTTTAACTGTTAACAGTTGCAACGTTGTACATAACTGCCTAAGTCTGAGAGGCATATGAATCAAGTTTAAGTCATACGTGCGTGTTAGGCCTGCCGTTCACAACGGTCAAGAGTCCAGGCCGATTACATATAAACTGTTAACAGTTTAAACGTTTTGCATATCTGTTCAAGTAGTTTTGCAAAATGGTTAACTGTTATACAGGTTTGGTTTAAACGGGTGCAAAATGTTTAAATTTATGGGTATTGTTCAAAGCAATTAAAGCATTGGTAAAACGCTAACGGAAAAAACAGTATGTCTTCTAGCATTACTAACGATTCCTGTAAATTTTACAAAGATCCATCCATAACAAACATAAAATCAAACCCAGCGACAAACAAACGAACAACAACAGATCATCACAAAAGTTTAATCATTTACTCTCTGTAATATACCCAACAACTCATGATGTAAATTTTATGAAAATCCGTCAATTAATTTTTAAGTTACGGTACTAACAAAAATCGGGACACAAACAAACGGATGGGCGGATTTTCACCAAAAGGTAATCATCGGTTCCTCCTAACATACCTAACAATCCATGCAAGTTTCGTCAAAAGCCGTTCATAACTTTTTGAGCTATCTTGGTGACAGACAAACAAAGAGACAAACCCGACCAAAACATAACCTTCTTGTAGGAAGTAATCAGAATATCAAATGCTCAGTAGAAGCCAACTTTAAATGTCACAGTGTCCATACTGAACATTTGGATTGGTAGTTTATTAAGGCATAATACTGCCTGTCAATTAAGAAGCAGAAAACCATTGAACATTAGAGCAAAGTTCCGACATCGCGAAGACGGTTATTCAAGGGGAAACAATGTAGTTAGCAGACAGTGGTCCTTGTTTCAAGGTCCATCTACTTAACGTTCGCGTCTGGAACCGAAGTTCCCGAGTAAATGGTGAGGTTGTAAGAAGTTCCTTATCTCTGACATGGTGACATCTTCTACGAATGCTAACCAACCCAACCGTCCCTCTACAGCTTCCATGCGTCCATGTGTATCTCGTCTGCTCATTGCAGAAGCTCGTCGCCATGTTTAGACATTCGGCCTGATTCACTTCTTTTATTGAGGACCCGCTACTGAAGGATATGGCCCAATATTTTACGGCAATACTTTTTTGCGAGTTTTGGCAATTTACCAGAGAAGAGATAGCACCGCTGGCTGACCTCCAAACGGAAGCAATCACGCATGTTTTGCTTTGAGTTTCCCAGCAAGCCACGACAGCAAGAACTGCGCGTCTCACAATTTTCTCTTTACCGATCAGTGTCTTGCAAAGTTATGGATCACAAAAAGAGAGATTCT
>LQNS02278097.1:4854373-4885873 GCA_001587735.2 Parhyale hawaiensis | reverse complement strand
CTGTCCCACAGGAGAAGAGTAGCAGAGCTATGCATGTTTTATAAGGTGTACAATAATGAGAGGCATTGGTTGTATTCTTCTCTCCCTGCCCTCAAGGTTTTTGGAAGAGCGACTCGTGCTGCGTGCGGAGCGCACTCCTTCACTTCGGATGCCGTCAGATGTCGAACTAATCAGTTCTGTCGTTGCTTCGTGCCCTGGTCGGCTAAGGTTTGGAATTTGTTGCCGGCATCGGCCTTTGGTTGTATTGGCTTGCATGCGTTTGAGTCAGCTGTGAATAGTTTTTTGCTGGCTTACCTTTAGCAGCGTTTTGGGCTTAACGGTGTTTCAAGATGCTTCATTTGGGTTGTATTACCCGTCCGTGGGAGCTCAGGCGTGAAGTTTTAATAATAATAATAAGAAAGATAAGGCTGTCGTATCCCTCTGCCACCGTCTGCAACATGACCAACTTTTCATCTGTTATCAAAAGCGTGACAGAAAATGACCAGAAAAACAACCAAACATATAAATACATGCCGTTCTTTCTCATTACTGTATATCGAGTCGTTTGTGTCTCCGTTTCTGCAGCAAACGCAATCTCGTACAGGATGAATGAAAGGATAGCTAGTAAGTATGTCGAAAGATATGTGGAATCCACGCATGGGGGTGTTTCCACACAGGATCAACGCGCATGAGAACTGCAAATCGGAAAAGAAGAAGAGCAGAATAAAGTAACAATAGTAGGAGAACGAAAGCGGAAGGAAGCAAAAAGGACACGAAAGATAGACGTCCCGAAGGCCTTGCTAATGCCTAAGGCCCCTTCTATACTAGCGTTTAAAACGCTGCGTTTTTACTGCTGACTCCTCCCTGTATTTTATTGAATCTATACTGCAGCCGTTGAAAACGCGGCGCTTTAGGCGCCGCAGAATCGCTATTCGTGTTATACATGGCGTTTTGTGAGCTGTACTGCTTGGACCAAAGTACAAGATGGACGTTGTGCAAGCAGGATGTGTGGCCCGCGTGGGAAACGCCGCGGTGACAACGCCTCTAGACGCATTGCGACCGTCCGAGCACCGCCTTCAGCCGAGGTGGTAGAAACGCTAGTATAGACTGAACACTTGTTTTCTATTCATTAAACATGGCTTCATTTAGGAGGCGTTAACTGGGTGTTGAAACTGCTGCGTTAAAAACGCTAGTATAGAAGGAGCCTAAGGCAAACGCAACACCGTTAAGGAAAAGCGCGAGAAGGCTGTATAGTGTACACGCATCTCATATAGATATGTATTCGATTCTTTTAATCCAACATGCATGGGAGTTTATATGAGGTAAAGTGTCAAAAAGAACGAAAACATGTATATACCTACCTATCTATGTCAGTAGCAGACGCATTCTACACTGACCGAGCAACTGTGTTAGATAAGATGAAAAGACAATACCTAACTAGAGCGCCTCGCGGCGTAAGACCATCTTGCGCGGTGGAGGCAATTCAATGCCGTCTTTTTTTCAGCTTCTTCTAGAATTTTGCCATTTTTCACATCTCAGTCAACCTACCTGACTGGCTAAAAAATTTATTAATAATATAACTCTACTCCTTGTTTTGGGTGGTTAGTTAGTTATATTTCAGTTTTACCACCGTAGCCGTAACTCAGGAGATTCAACAGTGAATTTCATTTTTATTATTACGTCATCAGTAGGAATATTTTATCACTTCATTTCTGCAGGAAAAACTCAATTTGGCCCAGTGCGCTACTACTGGCGGGAAAAAGGCTTTCCACACGAGAGAGACTAGAGTTGTCCCGCGTACTATAGGTCGGTTATCTCGATCGACAGCCCACCTCACGGAACAGAGAGGGAAAAGTAGAGCACCTACCTAACTTTACAAAAGTAACCTCGTCAGCAGAAACTGCGGTAAGCTGCAACATCTCCTGCGGAAATGGCACTCGGGACCCTCTGGTGCGTGATGCACAAATATATTGTAGCAGGGATAGTGTCCGCCAGAATATACATACCCCTGAGGGTCTTTTTGGGTGGACAGACAGCAAAATTCGTAGCCATCACTTTTGATGGCCAGCTAATTTTATTTTTTGGCATGGGTCACATCTAGGTCAACCCACTAGACTCCCTTCAAAAAATGTCATTGCAAGAAGTCATGGCATGGGTCACAACTAGGTCAACTCTCCAGACTCCCTGCACAAAATAACACTAAAATATGATGATTGTTTTTACCACAAAAGTTCATACAGCAATACTGAACACCCTAAAAAATCCGCTACCTATCAACTGCAACACTAAAAATTTGTCAGGACACTACCCTTCCAAAATCACTGGGCCTTTTGGCTTCAGCCCCGAGAGCGCAGCTATGCCAGGTCTCAGGACAACTCACTCATTTCGCCCCGAGGCTTAAGAACAACTGAGCCTTTTCGGTACAGTTCACAAAGCGTCGTAATTCGCGGCCCTGAGGGCAGCGAGTCAGCTTGCCAGGTCCCAAGGCCACGACCTGGACCTCATTGGTCGACGTGGTATGCAAAAGCACGCGGCCGCCGAGGCTCGCAGAATTGCTGACGGAGCACAATGCAAAATAAGAAGCTTTGGTTATGCTTCGCAGTTTCATCACGGGTGCCTGGCCACAAAAAGCTTCCAAGAGTTTCATTATAACCCAAAAAGATATTTGTCATCATTTAGGTGGAATTCTACAGGAAATATCCGTGCACAGTTGAGAAATGTAAATTTGTACGTCGCAGAGGGAATGAATACAAGCGAGTCGTGCAATAAAGTCACATAGGCTAAACAAAGAGAAATTATATTATTGAGTGAGCAAATAGACATTCTTTGCAAAAAGAAATTAAAATAAATTCACTAATAATACACGTCGATATCGAAAAATCGAATCAGCTAGTACGTTAGCTTAAAAAGCACTATTAACACTACTCCTGGGTTTTCAATATAGGAAAGAGAATGAGACGTGTACTACGTCAAAAAATAGAAAAATAGCTACTAACATGAAGTGAAAAAGATTTTTCGTTGTAACACGCATACCGCAACAAGATTCTTGTTCACCCCAAAAGCTGATTCGCTGTTCTATGTAGCTTCTGGGTCGGGCAGAACTCTGCTAGGGTATGAAAGCACGATGGAAGAAGAGTAAAGTTCTAGTAATAACTCTCATTTAAACTGATCACTTTACTGCGCGTAAGATTAATGCAAGCGCATGTTGAGCTCCTACGGAACGTCGAAGACCTTCATTGGGATAGTGACCAGTGAGGAAATACGTTCATTCAACGTCTGACAAATTTCTTAGGTTCGTGCAAACACTCTCTGCAATGGTATTTATCCGGCATTCTATGAGCAATGTACGAAAGACGTAATATTTTTTATTGACATAATAAACAATGCAGTAGATGATCGGCTAACAGTACATTAGGTAGGCAGTAGAAACCTAAACCACAGCCTTGCACTAACCAAGATCATCCGTTTATCTGATATTCAGGCAGTGACAACCAAATAATTCAGTGGTGCAAAAATCATCAGGTCTTGTTTTGGAAGCGGGCTACCAGCATCACAGTCACAAACCAATAGTGAGATATGTACCTGCAACCCAAAATAGGATTGTTCAAGCATCTGTTGTGTGCAACAAGCATCCCAATGGCACTCTTACAACGGCCACGCTAGCTAGCCTACATTTCAAAAGACATCAGCAGGTGTCCGGAATAGAAATGAAGTGCTTTATCGAATTGCAGCTTGGCTAGAAATGCAGCCAATATACAGTAGGTTGAACTGCGCAGGGTAAAATAATGTAGCAGGTAAGACAGGGATTAGTAGGGGTGAAGTGTGACGTCATTGGGGTCGAGCCAATCTACGCCGCCAGAGTCATATAATCAGGCAATTTTTCTTCTTCTAACGCTGTGAATTGGCACACGAAATAACAATTTTCCACCGCTGTGTATCTTGGCAATAACTAACCTGCAGCGCTGAGAATACTTGCAAAGAAGTATGTAGTAAATGACGCGAATTAAAAAGATGGACGGTAGCGATATCTTGAGGCTGCCAATCATCCGTAAAACGAATGCGTAGCTGTTAATCTCGCCTCACTAACACTTCCCGCTTTTGTTCTTATTCTTTAGGCGTATACCACCACATAGTAGTAGAAATCACTCCTCATACTATGTGGTACAGATGCTAGCACTTGGCTTTAAGAACTGCACTGTCAACGCTACGAAGCTTGTGATGGCGGTAAACATTTTCTGCACTGTCTGTCAGTATGGTATGTCATCAAGTTGATGCTATTACTGATCACATTCCGTTGATGTAAATGCTACAACCACTTCAAATAAAGTTAAAAAAATTTTTTTGCCGTAATTTGCTTATACTTTGGTTACTACAACCAAAAACACCAATTAGCGGCACAGTAAACTAGCATTATACTTTCCAATCCCGTCTTAAATGCCAACGATAAACTGTTCCGTTCTTGGCTCCCTACACGCCACAGCATGATACCGGATGCTAATTTTTTCCAAAATGACAGTAATTATAGTTGATCTGTCTTACCTGTAACTGTTATTATTACCCTGAAACTTCGGTGGTGTGCGACAGACATCAACAGGAAGCAAAGAATGCAACGGGAGGAATCATTAAGACTAAATTAAAACTTAGTTGTGACCGCACGTAGCAAATTTACATCACATCGACGAGTCGAAGTGTTTGAATGTGGGACCTCAGGCCTTCGTATGTTGTTTTCTTTAACATATCACCGTATTTTTTCGATTTATTTCATTCAATCTCCCGCTCATGACTGGCCAGCTACTTGAGCTGCAAAATATCGTAAAATGTTGTCGCCAAGTACAGAAAGTTCGAGCAATGGCTATTACTGTGGTTTCTCTCGCGTACAGAATTGGTTATTTTGGTGCTTATATTTGTTGGTAAAGAATAAATATGTTCGATGAAGAGCACTGTGAACTGAACATGAAGTGTAAATAAGGCTTCAATCAAGGAAAATAAGTTAAATCAGGTCTCCGAAAGGGAACAAATTCGGCGCTTGAGCGGTGAAAGTATCCACCAGCATGCACTGCAATTTTCTATATATAATTGCTAAATTAGTATATATTACCTTAATTTCTTTATACGCTAGAGATGAATTTCGCAATTTAAGACAATTTTTCTGGTTAAATTAGTTGAAATACTCCTAGGCTGCTCAGCCATAGATTCGTCGATGATGACGTCACTTTTTGAAGCTAAATTCTCGTGAGTCCTCCCGTTTAGCTCATTGCTTCCTGGTGTCAGTATTGCAGCCGACACAGTATGTGAAATTTTGGTGGTGAACAACAGGCACCACAATGACTCTCTTAGGGCGACCACACACCGCCTTCCCAAAACACCCAAACTGAAATAGCAAAGCGTCCACTGAGTCCTAGGCTCCGGAGCGGCCGGTGTCTCATTAAGAAGACCGGCAGCGTGCGAGGAAGGCCATGAAAGCACCGAAGGATTTCCGCAACTCCCCCTTAATGGACACCCACAAAACTTCCTAATTAATAAGAATTATAAAAGAGAGAAATAAACTCCGGGACTTTAGCACTGGAACTTCTGAAGAATTCCTAAATAAAATATTTCGAGGAGTTCATTTCCGCGTGGAAATGAGAGCAGGCATGAGTGGAGGGAAGCATTTAAATAGGACGTATATTGCTTAGGAATTAGCGAATGCAGTGTTGGGCTGCCGTTATGAGCTGATTTGAGTGAAGCAACAACTGCTATTACACTGTGCTCTGGCACCTAACCTCAGTACGAACAATATAAAAATATATGGGATGTTCCTCTATCCATAGCCTCAACATTCTAATGAACGAACAGACTCGTTCATCTTTAAACATGACTGCCATGTCATGGTTTTGTTTTACCATAGTTTGCACTTCCTCCTTTCTCAACTCGGTTTTTGAACATTAAGTGCTTCCTTTATGTAGTTTCCCCTACAAACGCAGCCAATTTTAGTGGGGGGCGGGAACGCCTTTATACTTCCGGCAACCTTCGTTCAAAGCGGTGTCTTTTTTACCCTTGTGTATCGGGACCCAGCGCTACACCTTGTAAGTTATTAAATAGATGGATGAGGGACATGAAATGAAATGTAAGACTTCTGTGTACCCTCAGTGGCGTGTGTTGGTGCTCGAGTTCGCCTTTCCGCCAAGCGGGTGAATTATCCTTGTGTTTGGCGTACACGGTCTACATCTCTGGCGTTTCCCACGCCATTGCGGAGATGCCGACCGTTACTAGAAATGGAACTTTCAGGGGGGTCGCAGAGATCACAGCAACCTTCCGTCTCTGACGCCATGGCTCCGACAATCTGATGCTGAACAAACTTTGCATTTTATCAGTTTTATCGCATCTTTGTTATAAGACGTATTCTGTATAAATTGTATGTGCAGCACCTTAAAAAAGAATGTCCCGAGCTTTCATATTTACAGTATTTGTGCAAGTACTTTCGTTTGATGTACCGAATCATACATATTTGTTATAATAATTTCATCAGTAATCAAAATTCATTGCTTCATATTTTATGCGATTACGTTTAAATTTAAATGAGTTTATACTTTCAGTGATATTGAAGTTACACAAAGAAATAGCATTTTTACTACCCCCGCAAAGGAGGTTATCTTTTCGCCGATTTTGTCAGTCAGTGAATTCGTACGTTTGTGTGCATATATCTGTGTGTCTGTCACCAATATACCTCAAAAAGTTATGGACAGATCTTTACGAAATTTTCAGGGATTGTTAAGCGTGTGAAGAGTAACAGATGATTAACTATAGGTGAAGATCCGTCAAACCGTTTGTCGTTTGTCTGTCTCTTTTTTTAAGTACCATAACTGAAAAAGTTATAGACGGATTTTATGAAATTGACACGAGTTGTTAGGTATATCACGCAGAGTAAATGACCAAACATATGTAATGATCTGTGTATTCGCTCGTTCGTTTGTGTTTCTCTTTGTGCTTAATTTACTGTTTGCTGGCAAAAACTCAAGAGGTTGTCAATGGATCTTCATGGAATTCACAAAAATTGTTTGAAATGTTATAAGACATAAAATGATCAAATTTTGGTGATGATCCGTTGGTCTATTTGTGTGTTTGATCAGTGTTTTTCAGAATGTTTGTCAGTAACGTAATTCGAAAAGTTATGAACGGATCTTTTAGAAAGTTACAAAAGCTGTTATTACAGTCAAAAGGGGCTAACAACCAGATTTCGGTGCTGAAATTTTCGTTTCCTTTGCTTAGCTTGGCGTAGGTATGCGTTCTCAGAGTACTCTAGTTCTTCCTGTGAAATGTCGAATTTCATGTCATTTAAAAATACAGAAATTTTTACGCTAAATAGCTTAATTTAACAGTACAAATTAAATCAGCACCAGTCCACAGGACCGAACGAGACCTATCCACAAATCCACTATTTTTAAATTTGCAAAATACTCGCTAACGCGCGCCACAATTGTTAGTCCGCTATTAACGCATTAACGATAAGGGGACTTAAATTAAGGAATGCTAATTTTGATGTTTAAACACCTTACTTCGTAATGCATCAAGCACAAAAAAATGGCAGAGAACTTCAAAACCATGGAGATGTTCAATACTATGAGCCATCTCGTGTGGGAAGATCAATGTATTTATGAAGTAGACCTCGAGAAATGACCTCATCGGCTGGACCGTCGATAACTTATCAGCTTCAGCACCCTGCCCAACCATTATTTCTGGAAAAGGGTACCATTTTCAGACAACTTTATTTTCTTAATTCGCTGTTATTGTATTTAGTGTGTTTCCTGCTGTTTAATGTTTTAGAAACGTTGTCATTTCCTGACAATTCTTACGAAATTATCGTTTTCATAATAGCAATCGGAAGGCTATACTTGAAAATGGGACATTAAGCAATAAAACCATACTGGGCTCTGCTCGTGAAGCTCAACGTACGTGTCCGGAATTTCAGACAGAAGTGCTGGTTTCGTCACCTTGGATCAAATTGCAGATGTTGATCACAATCCAGTCAAATTCGAGGTGAGTGAAAACTCCATTTTGAAAAGCACAATTGAGCGTTCGGTGATCTCAATGGCAATCACTTTGTGTTTAACGTAATCCTAAATATATGTCATCGACCGGCTCAATAAAATAAGGACTGATAATTATAATACATCAACGATAGGACATGAGTCACATTTATCATAAGTATTGCCCGAATCATTCAATATACTGTTAAACAAAAAAACAGAAGGGTTTAAGTTAATTCTATCTCATTCAGTTGTGGTATTTAAGTATTTGAAAGGTAAAAATGACAAATGAAAAGGATACGTACAGTTTATTGCTGGTATTTTAATTCAGATAAATACAAATATTATTGTAATCTATGTCTGAAAGAAATTTATTCACTTTTTTATACATATGTAGAAAGAACGTAATATAACGGGTGTTTCAAAACAATTTTAAATCATTCTGTAGTGCAATAACTTTGCCAATTCTCGTTCAATTGACTTCAAATTTCTGCAGTATTTGTGGAAATAGGTCAAAATTTTATGTATTGATTGGTCGCTTTTGTGCTAAGAGTGTTCATCCATAAAAGTTCCTCAAAACGCTGCACCTAACATGAGCCTCTGCATAAAGAAATTACATAACTATTATAATGTCGACGAATAAAAATTTAACGTTTGAGGATGAAAAATCCCATCATAAGAAAAAAACTATAAACTACGACCTATCAATAAAAATTTCCTTTCTTTTCAAATCACTGAGGGAGCGTAGATGTTGTCGAGGAGAGGTCTAAAACGCGAATGAACAGAGCTACGTGAAAGAGGCTGGATGTCAACTCCTGTACATTCGGCAGATGTGAGGCGGAGTGTGGACAGTGTGAAGCGGTACAGCCGAGGTCATAACGTTAAGGCTGGATCTGGTTCTGTGGATAAGGAGGGACTCTAATGTTGTGAGCTCGATGGGATTGGAAGAGTCTATGATAGAAAAGTCATTCCTGCTGATGAAATGGTTGTTTTGTTCAGCATGTAGGTGGGGGCTGAATGTGAGGATTTCGCAAGTGGTAAACCGGTACGATTGCATATACCTAAATGATGGTCATACGGACTTTGACCGAAAAAGATTTTTCTTCGGTGCTACGAGAAAGGACTGACATATGTCCCTCCTCTTCCTACAACGGTAGAGGAACTCAAGAAGAGAATCACTATGGCACTCAGGACTGTTACGCAACACATGCTGCAGAGTGTTTGGCAGAAGTTGGGCTACCGACTTGACCTGTGCTACGTGCGGTGTCTCAAGTGGTGCGCATATCGAACATTTGTAAAATTGCTCATGGAATCCACAACTTATGATTTTATCATTAAAATTTGGAGAAATGAATCCTATATTGCTCACCCTTAAAGCTGAGTAGGTCTAGTTTCATTTACCTGGATTTGCAGTTTCCGAGATATTTATATCTCAAATTATATCAAATTTTCTGAAACACCGGTATATATTTCAAAAAGTAGACAATGGTGTTACCAGACTGAAGAATAATCAAACAGCGCACAGCTGAAATACGACATAAATCGAAGACTACAACTATACCCAGTTCTCCTCAATTTACCCTCTTTACTCTATACCTACGTGTGTCCAACATTACCCTTTGCCCCACATTTCAGAGGCAACTGCGCTGTGTTTGCGGTCGTACGTCCTGGGCAACTATAGCTGTTGACCGCATCAGCCGACCTGTATTGACTCAACATCTGAGAGGGACGGCAAGGGAGAGGAGGGTAGGGGGTCAGCTGTTCTTTCGAAAACAACCGTCTTTGGGATCTTTCGATGAACGGGTGCCTTTTATGGTATCAGAATCCCCATGATAGACCTTTATTGAAGTTAAGCCGTAGGAAAAGCTAGGTAATCTGTCCGTAATGATGCTCTGAACAGGCGCAGCATTGGGGTCAGCGGAGTGTGATCTCCCAGTCAGTGCCACGCTATTTGGACTTAATAAAGTAGAATGTAAGATATTTCTGCAAGACGAACGTTACTGTACTGAAGTCATATGTGATTAGTCAGCGTGTTATAGTACGTCTGAATTCATATTAATGATATTGCAATTACAGTGTAGGTACAGCACATCCGTAATCCAGCTAAGAGTAGCAATATCTGACCAGAAGATCTACAGTATCGTATTTGGCACCTAGATCGTATCACCAAATGTGAACTACCACAATAACTCAGAAGGACTATTGCCCACAAAACAGTTCCTCGCTTCAAATTTCAACTGCAACGATGGAGCAAGGAGCTATTTATCAGAAAACAGATGCTGGCTACATGTATGAACTGCAATAACATCTGGGAAACTACTGAAGTCAAGAAGCGTCTGCTACAGACGAACACTGATCATCAATGGGGAATACAGCTACTGCTCAGTGTATCAGCAGAGTGGCATAGGAAGCCATATCTGAGCTTCACTTAAAGTTTCTTTTCTTTTCTCTAAAAATTTGGGTAACCTATTCAATAGCCGCTCTAAAATCAGTGCTAGTACTTTATATACTTTTTTGCGTTCTGAATTAAACTGTAGGTGAATTTAAGTGACTACAATGAAGTTTCTCTCTCTATGAGCTTCTGAAAATAAGCTTTCGCTAGAGCAGATTTTTCGTACTGAAAGGATTGACGTCAGAGTTAAAAGCAACTTAACAACTTATGCTGTGAGTATGCGCACCAAGGGCTTAACCCTAGAACACGATCGGGATTTTTTTAATTAACTCCGCATGTATAGCATAAACCGTGGGTCTATGATATCCCACGACCGCGTTCCAGTGATATCCAGTACTAGCAGTATCATGCTGTTGCTGCAGTAACTGGCAAAATCATATGGGATCTTCTTCAGTACCGCACTGTTACACATGGCCGTGACCAACCTCCACTATGTATGCCGGTGTAGAAGTTCCACAAACCATACGAACGCTTAAGATAGCCGTTGGAATGGTGATCGTAACGGCACCGTTACTGCCAATGACATTGTTAGTAGAGACCTCATTATTTTTAATGGTACCCGTTACTGCCGAAGTTTCGACAGAGATCAAGCGGTGCTACGTAGTGAAGGGAGGTATATGAGCTATAGTCGATTCTGAAAACGTTCCATGCTGTCTTCTACTTGATGGTAATTTTCCACTGTATGACATACAATAGACTTCTAGAGAGTGACTCTTATGAGAAAAGTGTGATTAAGGCTGTATTTGCATTTTCCATTAAAATAACATTACATAATGACGTATCAGATTTGATAAACAATGCAGTGAAGAGTTAATGCTGGTCAGTTGACTGCAGTAAATATTTTACAGCAATTACATCTGGATATAGCGAAGCGAATGCGGTGCCGACTAGGCGACAGTGAGATATGTGTGATGGTGTGTTTCCTCGCCTCGGGGGAAGAATTGCCTGTCGGGAGTTAAGGTTCAGCGCTATACAGATGTTGTCAGTGGAGTTTTATTACGCTGCGGGTTGGGAATTTATGTAAGAAATCTAGTTTTTTCCAGTTCAAAGATTAGAACATATTTGCTGGCTGTGGTCTCCATGCAGGCCCGTTACTGTTGTGCTCCTCCTTAGCAGAGCGGTGGTTCTTGTTTTAGAAAACTGAGCAAACCTCAAATAACTTACCCAAAGTGATTTACAATTTTCGGTAATTTTTTCAAGTTTATGTATAGAAGAGTTGCTTTGAGCAAAATTGCATCCGAATGTACAATGCTATGTATCGGATCTCAAGAAACAGTTGCCATTCAGCTGGCCAATAGCATTTGTTGTCGCATGAAATAAGAACTGCCGTCTCAGATTTTGCGGGCTGTAAAATTAAATGAACTTTTCATTTATTCTTCAACGTTAAGAGCGGGTGAGCTTGACAGCCGATATTATTAACTGCAAATTACAAACTGCACCCATTGCAAAACCCATATTTCCGCGACAATGGCAGTCACGCAGAGAAATGAACAACTGAATCTAATAAAATTATCATTTCTACTCGTCTTAGAACGATACCTGTGATCCAAAGTGAGAAAGAAAGAACAAGGAGTATGTTACTTGAAACAAGCAATTCGTGCACAGGAGTAGCTAAGAAGGCAAGAAAAGGCAAAGTAATAAAGTAAGATTATCAGTATCAGTACGCACACGAAATAAACCAAAGCAGACACGAAGGAACGATGTCCCGAAGGTCCAGCTGCGGTTAAATAATGATAATATATTTATTACCCAGTTAACGAACTCAGCCGAGTATATCAGTCAAGCAGTTGTCTGGTCTTTGGGAGGCTAATCCTTCCTCGTTGAAACAACTGAAAAACGTAAATCATTCCGTTAAAGGGTTACAAACTCAATGGCTTGCAAAAAATAAATACACTTACCTGCCTTTCGCATAAGTGACACCAATTAAAGAAACTCTCGTAATGCAAAATTCTCGAAGGGTATACAGTACACTAGAATAGAGTAGGGTAGCGGCATCAAGTTTATGTTGCACTGCTCTAGTACAGATATACTTGAGCCAGGCAGTATCTAAAATGCTTGGTATAGGTTTGCTAAGTTAAGAAAACCACGTAAAACTTGCAGTAGAGTAGAAGACACGCCGTAAAGAAGAGGACAATGATTCATGACAAAGATTACAGCTCAGGCATAGCGCCTGTTCATACATGATCATCATGGATAAAAGCTTAGTCGATTGTTTGGAATCAAAGTTTCGGTAGCTACTTGTATGAACGCAAACAAAAGCATGAGGTCTCCAAAACTGATGCTTTGAAAAAGCGCACCCAGAAAATGTAGAATGAATATTTTTGCACATTGAAGATGTTACT
This sequence comes from Parhyale hawaiensis, assembly GCA_001587735.2. Classification (NCBI taxonomy): domain Eukaryota; kingdom Metazoa; phylum Arthropoda; class Malacostraca; order Amphipoda; family Hyalidae; genus Parhyale; species Parhyale hawaiensis. Next base: position 4,873,094 of record LQNS02278097.1, on the reverse strand, counting down.
GTTTCATTAAAACCTGCTTGATACCTCAGATCGATCGTTTCTACAACGTAGTATGTAGAGTTAGGCAATTAATTAACAAGATATTGGACTTCAACCCTTAATTAAGGCTCTTTTGCATGCTAAGTTTTGCCAATATTGATAAAAGAATTAGCAATGTGTATTGCAACACAAGGAAGCCATGCACGACAGGTACTGTGCATGAGACTAGCTACGGGAGGAAAAAAAAAGGAAAAACTGAACAAGTTCATCAGTACAAGCATAAAAAATGAAAGAATCAGAGGAAAAGGATAAAATATGCCCTGAAAGCGTAACTGACAATAAAGTGATTTGAAGACCCTCGGAACACACCTACCTTTAACACAGCATAGCATAAGATATTCATCAAAACATACGAGCGTCATCTTTACTCCTCACGTGCTTCCAGAACACAATTTTTTGTTTCCTTCTACCAGCACAGAAGTTATTTTTGTTTTTACTTCTTTCATAAATAACGTACGATGAAATGCGAGAAGCACGCGAGGACATTATGATAAATATACGAAAAGACGGTCAAAGAATGAACAACACGGTTTCATAAACAGCAAGCCACCAACTGCTAAACGCTTTCACGCATGCCGCTTTTGCTGCACAATAATGAATTCGCAATGCACAGTTGAGCTCTAAATAGAGAGGAAAACACGCCCCTTTGCCAGTTTATAGGAAAGTGGCGGGCGAGGTATAGAAGGCGTGCGCATAACAAGGGCCCCTCAGTCCACTCCAAGCCACTTTATGACGCTCTAAGCTGCCGCATTAACCCAAAGCGCTACGCTTTATGAACATGTTTGTCGGCCCAAGCTTGCGGATAGTTGGAAAATGGAACCTGCGATGAACCTCAGACCATTGTGCTGCCTTGATGCGGCTCTAAACTCCCCCGGAGAAACTCAAATGGGTCATTGCAAAGCCAGATTAGAGTAACACGTGCGACGCTGCCAGCGTGTGGCTGCCCGGCTACAGCATAAATGGACACAGAAGTTGTGCTGGCATGACAGTCACGCCGATGGTTGAATTACCATATTCACGCAGTTCAGCCCTGACCTAAGAACTCACGCAGTTCAGCCATGAACTACGAAACTCACGCAGTTCAGCCGTGAACAAAGAAACTCATGCAGTTCAGCCGTGAACTAAGAAACTCACGCAGTTCAGCCATAAACTGCGACACGTTGTTCAGCCATATACTGCGAAACTCACGCAGTTCAGCCGTGAACTAAAAAACTCACGCAGTTCAGCCGTGAACTAAAAAACTCACGCAGTTCAGCCGTGAACTAAGAAACTCACGCAGTTCAGCCGTGAACTAAGAAACTCAAGCAGTTCAGCCGTGAACTAAGACACTCACGCAGTTCAGAAATAAACTGCGAAAGTGACGTAAGTTCTACCATGTTCATACATGAGTTGCCTCCGATGTGCCCGACGCTGCCTGTGCACGATGGCCAGCAGTAACACTGCAGCCATACCAGCGTGTTAAGTCACTTTTAAAAAACAATCGAAGAGTTCAATTAAGATTTCGCCTGTAGGATAGTGCGGTGGACAGAGTGCTTACCCTAAACAGCTCAGGTCGGAGGTTCGACTCGTTTCATGAACATCCAGGGATTTTTAATCTGCGCTGACAACCGAAAATTTTTTGGAAATTCTCCAAAGGTCAAAGATGTTGCTCTTGGTGTATGTCTAAAATTTTGAATAAAAAGAGCGGAAAGAAGTAAGTACATATACCGGTCCACGTACCGCGACACAATCCGGAATGTGGAGCCAGCTCTGCAGCATGCTGCGAGATACTGAAACTCTGGCCGTAAATACCGCAGACTTTTTGTTACTACTTCTGCTTCCTGTAGGATTTCCTTCTTATGTTTATTAAATCATATGTGTCGGTTCAAAATTAACGAAAAATGGAGCTGATTTGAATTGAGCCTTTCGTCTTTTGTTAAAAATACTCTAGCTATGGATTCGATACAGGGTAGTGACATTTTACAGGTAAATATCTCAGAGCTATACGTTACATAGTGACGCTACACGATTTCGCACCGGTGTTTTTTTCAACGTAAATTTAAATACATATTTTTAATATTCGAATATATACAGGTAAGTGTAAAAATCTTAGTTAACATTATCTTCAAATAACTGGCATCCATACCGTTCACTCTCAATAATTTTTGGGTAAAGATACTCTTCAGTCAAAAAAAAAAAATATGAGGCATAAGTCGCTATGCTACATGATTGAAATTGCCATATAAATCCAACAGATGCAATGTGGCGATGATGATATAACACTCCGCCACTGCAGACTATGAGCATTAAGCAGTTGTTTGGTTCGTTTACATAATAAACCGCCCGAAAACTGGATACATGACCTGGATTTATAGATCGTGGGCTGAGTAATATTTCAAACTTTCAAGCATGTTACCAATAGTACAATCGTACCCTTAACAATGTCTATCCCAATCAGCGCGTACATCCTATTACCAAGAGAAGCATTAGTTCATATAACAAACCTACCGTGTTTTATTAAGGATTGTGTTTACTATCAGCCAGAAATAAATCATCTTTTCAAGGAAGGAAGAAAGTTAGACCGCTTGGAGGGGATGAGATAGACGTGAAGGTAAGTTCACACAGGAGTCATTTAAACGGCTAATCCTCCGAATGCTCCTTTCTCTCTTTATCAACAACTGTTTTTCTACAAATTAGTTTATTAAAGTGTTAGCAGTCGACTCCGTGGGCATAACTAGTTTTACTACTAAAGTTTCTGACATTTTTCACATTTGCATTGAATTTGAACTCTCAATGCTGTACACATTTCTGTTGTCAATTGACACTGCAACATATTCTTGAAAGACTTGAAAAACACGTACTGCACACCGTAAATGTTTGGCGGCTATTTTTCGGAAAAATGCAAAGAGTTCAAAAAAGTCCCGTAAAATTTACCGGTGTTCCATAAATTCTGAAAGACCAACGTTTCAATTAATCTAAGATGAATCTGTAAATTAAATGAAAAATTGATCCTCAATTTTACGGAATCACTGTCATTGAAAAAGTCCTCAATTTTAACAGAAAAATAACGACCGCAATAATATCAAAAGAAGCTCAGTAAGATTTACGGAATCACTTATTTTATTCCAATTCACTGCACCTGATTCATACAAGACGTCAATCTGCAGCGTATTGGCCACACCTTCACCAGACGATAAACCTCTTAGGGCGCCGCCGTGAATGTATTGCTGGACACAGGGACGCAGTCAAGATATCTCACGCGAAGCGGAAGTTTGCTTAATCAATTCGGCGCCGTCAGCTTCAACTTAACGGAAGATCTCTGACGGACTGAGGATGATATTCAAGCAAGAATATTGCACCCCTGTCCTGAGCATTGGGTGGAAATTGTACGGCTGGGTTTGCCCACAGTGCATTGAGCATTGGGTGAAAGTGTACGGTTGGCTTTGCCCGCAGTGCCCACAGTGCCTTGAGCGTTGGGTGGAAATTGTACGGTTGGCTTTGCTTACAGTGCCCACAGTGCCTTGAGCATTGGGTGGAAATTGTACGGTTGACTTTGCCCACAGTTCTCTGAGCATTGGGTGGAAATTGCACGGTTGGCTATGCCCACAGCGCTTGACTGCTTAGTGCTGAATATACTTGTACCTTTCAAGTCTTAAACATCGACTATCGCAGGAATAAGTCCTAAATGTAGAGTATCCAAATAAATAGTGGGGGGTCAACTTATTTATTTAGAGTAAACCTCGAGTTGACGGAGTGAGATGATGGCAGGAATAGTGTGCCCTGGTGGGTATTTAACTTACGGCTCCCTAGATACTGCAGTTGCAAGTAAAGTTATCATCGATTAGACCATTGAAATGGAATTAAGCTCAGTTAACTAGGCTTTCTATTTTCGCAACTCCAGGGAGTTGGTTTCGAGCTGCAGATGCTGTTGGTAGCAACTCGCCTGCGTTTGCCACGGCCAAAAGTTTCCTTTTATGGAGTAAGCTTCAGTTTCCGGCTGTCTCAGAGGTAATGTATTTGAGATGAAAGGTAAAAATGCGACCCTTGGCGGTGAAGCCAAAGCTCCAGTCTGCAGATCCGACCAAGTAAAACTTCGTTCACGAAAAAAGATATGTAGCTAAAAATAAATGGTCTACCAGGCACAAACTCTCTGCCACTATTGTCAAAAATCTCCTAGTGGAACTGAAAGGTGTTGTACGACTCATTTATTACAGATGTTATGATGCAGCAGCAACCTATTAAGTACTAATAAATCACCGGTTTTTCGTAGCTGTAAGCGGCTACGTGCAACGTGGTGATAATTTACTGCTTGCTCTCCTGCTGGTCACGGAATGTAGTTTCACCTCCACTCAAGATGAGTTGCGTGTAGAAGGCCACCTGGACCTCGTCCGAACAACTTCAAAGGTAAAAGTATAGGTGTTCGAAACGCTTATGAAGTACGCTTGTCCTAATAGGGTTAACTACTCCAGTATGAAGAGATACATAATAAAAGATACGTAGCCCCTTAAATACTTGTGGTATCTTTTAAGTTTTTCCAATGGCCAATCGAAGAGTGTTGCCTAGTTTTGCCGGAGTTTTTGACGTTGCAATATAAATGAGTTACTTTTACCTTTAATAAAACGGACAATATGAACGTATATTTTAATATGAATAGACCCGAGCAAGAGCCGAGTTACCGCAACAAAAGGATTAAGTGAATTTAAGAACTCCCACTGCCCACAAAGGCCGTCAGTTCGAACAATGCTAAATCCAATGACAAAACAAAGTTTGGTTGACACACATAGCGTTACGAATTAAGAATGCATATCATAAAACTGTGATAACCTAATGCAGTTTGTACGTTACTGCCAAACCTAAATTTGACGCAAGGCTAATAAAAGTAGAGCTCTGTTAGAAGAGAAGCCCAATTATGGGGGAAACAGTGATACCTTAATAACACGAAATTGCCTCGCTCAGCATTCCGAGTCCGTAAACATGATGCGTTGTAGCAAATCCTGGGGTGATATTTCAGTACAGCAGGGCTATCAGAGAGATAATATCTATGTATTTTCCTATATGCTCGCAGCTGGTATGAACAAGTAGTAGTAGAAGTTTTACTAGCGCTTCAGTGGCACCCTGCCTATATCGCGCCGAACTATTCCTGTGTTTAACCACAGGCTCGTGCGCCAACTAGGGCGCGTTTTAAATTGTCAATGATTTTNGCTGGGAACTAAGAAGCTCACACAGTTCAGCTGGGAACTAAGAAACTCACACAGTTCAGCTGGGAGCTAAGAAACTCACGCAGTTCAGCTGGGAACTAAGAAACTCACGCAGTTCAGCTGGGAACTAAGAAACTCACGCAGTTCAGCTGGGAACTAAGAAACTCACACAGTTCAGCTGGGAAGTAAGAAACTCACGCAGTTCAGCTGGGAACTAAGAAACTCACGCAGTTCAGCCATAAACTGCGAAAGCGACGTAAGTCCTGCCATGTTCAGACATGAGTGGCCTCCCATGTTCCCCACGCTGCCAGCGTACAACAGCCAGCAGTAACACTGCAGCCATACCAGCGTGTTAGTCACTCTTAAGAAACAATCGAAGAATTCATTGAAGATTTCACCTGTAGGATAGTGCGGTGGACAGAGTGCTTACCTTAAACAGCTCGACACGTTTCATGATCATCCAGGGATTTTTAATCTGTGCTGACAACCGAAACTTTAGAAAATTTTGGAAAATTCTCCAATATGGAAAGGTGTTGCTCTTTGTGTATGACTAAAATTTTGAATAAAAAGAGCGGGAAGAAGCAAGTACATATACCGATCCACGTTCCGCGACACAATCCGGAATGTGGAGCCAGCAAAACGCTACAATTATAGGAAATAAGAGAAAGTTCATTAATCCAACTTCTCCCTCATTTTGCTGCTACTTATGTTCTCTCGGTAGGATTTATTTCTTACGTTCATTAAATTATATGCGTCATGTCAAAATAAACGAAAAATTGAGCTGATTTGACTTGAGCCTTTCGTCTTTTGTTAAAAATATGATAGCTATGGTTTCGATACAGGGTAGTGATATTCTACAGGTAAGTTTCTCAGAGTTATAAGTTACATTGTGATGCTACACGTTTTCACACCGGTGTTTTTTCAAAGTAAATTTAGATACATATTTTCATGATTCGAATATATACAGGTAAGTGTAAAAATTTTTAGTTAATATTATCTTCAAGTAACTGGCGTCCATGCCGTTCACTCTCGAGAATTTTGCGCAAACACACTCATCAGTTAAAAAAAATTATGAGGCGTAAGTCTCTATGCTGCATGATAGAAATTGCCACATAAATCCAACAAATGCAACGTGGCGATGTTAATACAACACTCCGCCACTGCAGAATATGAGCATTACTCTGTACATGCAATTGTTCAGTTCGTTTACATAAAAACCGCCCAAAAACTGGCTACATGATAACTCACCAGGATTAATTGAGCATGGGCTGAGTAACATTACAAATTTTAAAGTATGTTGCCAATAGTACAATCGTACCCCTAGCAATGTCTATCCCAATCAGTGCGTACATCCTATTACCAAAAGAAGTTTTAGTTCATATAACAAACCTACCGTGTTTTATTACCTCCGCCAAGGAGGTTATGTTTTCGTCGTGTTTGTCTGTCTGTCTTTTTGTCTCTTTGTCTGTCTGTCACCAAGATAACTCAAAAACTTATGAACCGATTTGGATGAAATTTACAGGGATTGGTATGTTAGGAGGAACAGATGATTAACTTTTGGTGAAAATATGTCCATCCGTTTGTTTGTCTGCCTCATTTTTCTCGATGCCATAACTCAAAAAGTTATGGAAGGATTTTGATGAAATTGACATGTGTTGTTAGGTATATAACACAGAGTAAATGACCAAATTTTGGTAATGATACGTTTGTTCGTTCGTTCGTTTGTCACTATTTTTAATTTTATGATTGTTAGCACAATAACTCGAAAAATAATGAATGAATCTTCATGAAATTTATAGGGATTGTTAGTAATGTTAAAAGACATAAATGATCAAATTTTGGTGCAGATCGGTTTGTTCGTTTATATGTTTGACTCATGTTTGTCGTAACGTTTGTTAACAGTAGAACTCAAAAAGTTATGAACGGATCTTCAAGAAAATTGAACAAGCTGTTATGAATAAAAAGAGGCACAAATGATCAGATTTTGGAGCTTATACAAAGAAAATTATGATTTCAGATCCGATTTGAATTTTTTGCTACCGTTTCCTCACTTGGCGGAGGTATGCGCTCTCAGAGTGCTCTAGTTAAGAATTGTGTTTACTATCAGCCCGGAATAAAGCAGCTTCTCAAGGAAGGAAAAAAGTTAGACCGCTTGGAAGGGATGAGATAGACAGCGAAGGTCAGTTCACTCACGAGTCATTCAAACGGCTCATCTCAGCTAATCGTCCGAATATTCCTTTCTCTCTTTGTCAACACAACTGTTTGTCTACAAATTAGTTTATTAAAGTTTATTAACAGTCAACTCCGTGGACATAACAAGACTTGCGTTGCATTGAAACTCTCAATGCTGTACACATTTCTGTTGTCAATTGATAGTGCAACGTATTCGGACGACGAGCTTAAAGAATACATTCAAAGCACTGTCACGTGACGTGACTTACGAAATGCGTACTGCACACCGTAAAATGTGCGGTGACCATTTTTCGGAAAAATGCAAAGATTTCAAAAAAGTCCCGTGAAACTTAAGGTGTTCCATAAATTCTGAAAGACCAACGTTTCCATTAGTCTAAGATGAATCTGTAAATTAGTTGAAAAATTGATCCTTGATTTTACGGAATCACTGTCATTGAAAAATTCCTGAAGTTTAACAGAAAAATAATCACCGCAATAATATCAAAAGAAGCACAGTAAGATTTACGGAATCACTTATTTTATTCCAATTCACTGCACCTGATTCATACAATACGTCAATCTGCAGCGTATTGGCCACACCTTTACCAGACAATAAACCCTCTTAGGGCGCAGCCGTGAATGTATTGCTGGACACAGGGACGCAGTCAAGATATCTCACACGAAGCGGCGAGGAGCGGAAGTTTGCTTAATCAATTCGGCGCCGTCAGCTTCAACTTAACGGAAGATCTCTGACGGACTGAGGATGATATTCAAGCAAGAATATTGCACCCTTCTCTTGAGCATTGGGTGGAAATTGTACGGTTGGCTTTGCTCACGGTGCATTGAGCATTGGGTGGAAATTGTACGGTTGGCTTTGCTCACGGTGCCTTGAGCATTGGGTGGAAATTGTACGGTTGGCTTTGCCCACAGTGGCTTGAGAGTTAGGTGGAAAATGTACGGTTGGCTTTGCCCACAGTGCCTTGAGCATTGGGTGGGTATTGTACGGCTGGCTTTGCCCACAGCGCTTGACTGCTTAGTGCTGAATATACACGCATTCTCTATATCTTAAACATCTACTATCGCAGGAACACGTCCTAAATGTAGAGTATTCAAAAAAATAGTGGGGGTCAACTTATTTATAAGGGTAAACCTCGAATTCACGGAGCGATATGATGGCAGGAATAGTGTACGCTGGCGGGTGTTTATCTTACGGATCCCTAGATACTGCAATGTCAAGTAACGTATCATCGATTAGCCCATTGAAATAAAATTAAGCTCAGTTATATAGGCTTTGCACCGGGCTTTGCAGAAGTCTGACCTGTTTTGCATTTTCAAAGTGTGAAACTCATTTCAAAGACTTGATGAAATTTATTGACAATGAGTCATTCCTAAAGTATTTCAGATAATATAATAACTGGCAACAGTGCTCATTTTTATACACGGGTCACCAGACGGCAGACATTGTTAGGTTGCAAATTGTCAGTTTATCAACGATGAAATGGGTCGAAATCCGCGTTAAGAATAATGGAAGCCTCAAAGATCAACCACATTCAGCCAGACCACAAGTTATTCAACGGAAGTATGTTCGGAGAGCCTTTGAAAATGATCCGAAACTCAAAATGACTGAATTTGCGAAGAAGAAGAAGATTTCTGTGTCAACCGTGTCAAGAGCTTGAAAGAGTGAAGGTGGAAAGAGCTTAAAGCGTCAGAAAAGACCGCTGCTAACTGCTGACATGGTTAAAAAGCGCCAAGAGCGATGTTCCCGGCTTCTTAACGATTTGAAAAGTCATGGAAATCGAATCATCATTTTCTCAGATGAGAAGACCTTCACCGTGGATCCTGTCTTCAACAAACAGAACGATCGAGTTGTGAGCTTTGGCAAAGAAATCTCTGATGTTCGTTTTGTCTCCACAACAAAGCATCCGGCCTTTGTGATGATGCTTGGCGTTGTGGCCTCCAATGGAGAGAAAATGCCTCCAGTGTGGTTCAAGAGCGGTTACAGGATGACAGGGGCTGAATACAGGGATATCATGGCTATGAAAGTTCTTCCTTGGATCAGAAAATCGTCAAAGATGGAGATTACGTGTTTCAGCAGGATGGTGCACCAGCGCACACGTCGAAAACCGTCCAAAACTGGATGAGCCAAAACATGACTTTCTGGCCCAAAGACTTCTGCCCCCCCCCCCCNCCCCCCCCCACAGTCGCCTGATCTCAATCCTCTGGACTACAGCGTGTGGCCGCATATTGAGAGTAAAGCATGCAAAGATCGCCACAACAACTTTGAGGAGTTGAAAGCCACAGATGAGGAAGGACTACGTCCGTAATGTGTGTAAGGACTTCCGACCACGACTAGGGCGTGTCATTGCTGCCAATGGAGGTCCTATTGAATAGTAATGTTGTTTAGATCATACTAAACTAATACATTACAAATCTTGCTTTATTTCATTATAAACAAAGCTTTTGCGAACTTTGGATGGCAAATTATTAAAACAGGTCAGGACTTTTGCAAAGCCTGGTATTTTCGCAACTCCAGGGAGTTGGTTTCGAGCTGCAGATGCTTTTAGCAGCAACTCGCCTACGTTTGCGACGGCCAAAAGTTTCATTTCATAGAGAAAGCTTCAATTTCCGGCTGTCTCAGAGGTGTAATGTATTTGAGATGAAAAGTAAAAACGCGACCCAAATTGGCGAAGCCAAAGCTCCAGTCTGCAGATCCGATCAAGTCAAGTTCCATTCAAGAAAAAAGATATGTAGCAAAAAATAAATGGTCTACCAGACACAAACTCTCTGCCACTATTGTCAAAAATCTTCAACCGGAACTGAAAGGTGTTGTACGGCTCATTTATTACAGATGTTATGAAGCAGCATCAAATTAAGTGCTAATAAATCACCGGTTTTTCGTAGCTGTAAGCGGCTACGTGCAATGTGGTGATAACTCACTGCTTGCTTTCCTGCTGGTCAAGGAATGTAGTATCACCTACGCACAAGATGAGTTGAGTGGAGAAGGCCACCTGGACCTCATCCAAACAACTTCAAAGGTAAGAGTACAGGTGTCCAAAACGTTTATGAAGTACGCTTAACCTAGTAGGGTTAACTACTCCAGTGTGAAGAGTTTTCTGGCAGGTACAGTATAGAAGATACGTAGCCCCTTTCATCTTGTGGTATCTTTTAAGTATTTCCAATGGCCAAACGAAAAGTGTTGCCTGGTTTTGCCGTAGTAATCGACGTTGCAATATAAATGAGTTACATTTACCATTAATAAAACGGACAATATGAACATATATATTTTAATATGAATAGGCCGATGCAAGAGCCGACTTACCGCAACAAATGGGTTAAGTGAATTTAGGAACTCCCCACTGCCCACAGAGGCCGCCGTTTCGAACAATGCTAACGTAATGACAAAACAAAGTTTGGTTGGCACATATAGCATTACGAATTAAGAATGCATATCATAAAACTGTGATGACCTAATGAAGTTTGTACGTTACTGCCATGCCTAAATTTGACGCAAGGCTAATAAAAGTAGAGCTCTGTTAGAAGAGAAGCCTAATTATGGGGGGAAACAGTGATATCTTAATCGCACTAAATTGCATTGCTCAGCATTCCGAGTCCGTAAACATGATGCGTTGTAGCGAATCCTGGAGTGATATTTCAGTAGGCCTATAGCAGGGCTATCAGTCGAGATAATATCTCTCTATGTATTTTCCTATATGCTCGCAGCTGGTATGCACCAGTACGATGTTCATGGAATGTTACGACAGTCGATTCCGCTTAATCTAGCCACATCGGGACCAGCTGATATGGCCACTATAACCGGTAGATTGCAAAAAGTGAAGTTAACAGCTTCAGGTAAACCTTCGCTATAGGCTAATATCGCTAATAACCACAATCTCTCGGCTAATGTTATTCTTTACCATTAGTTGTAATAACGGAGGTAAATTAGCAACTAGAAATAATCTACGGGTTCTAAATAGACAAACAGTTCACTCTTCGAAGTCTATATGACGTGATGAAATAGAGCTGATGCTAACCCCACCTGCAGGCAATAAGAGCAACATTCTGGAAATTTTTCATATTTAAACATACTAGCAGGACCCGTGAATTTTAAACGGTTGATATTTTCTCCTACTTTTGTTTGATGCAAGGTAGTGATCCTGTAATCTACCCTACTCCGTCTAATCTAAAGTCAGCCTGACAAACCCCGTCCATCTTAACACACTTCGTCTCGCCTCTTAGTATTCTGATTTGACCTGTAAATGTCGCATACAACGGTACTGCTTGCATTGTTCTTCTATATTTTTCCATCATAATCTCACGCCTTTCAATTTTTTGTCACTGTGTCCGATTTTTTTTTTTTTTTTTTGCGCACTACAACGGGGCCCGTAGATATTGATCAGTAGCCCATAATTTTTCTCTCTGTTTGTTTAATGCAATAGCTGTACAACAGAGTACAACCAACTAGGTCAATTTTTTCACCCAGAGCAGCATAAGCTTCTGACTCAAGGTGTCACTGTATTTCCTTAGACATCGCAAATTCGCTTGAAAGAATACTTTAGAGCCGATTTGCCCAACACTATCCGCTCGGTTCTCCCACACCTTATCCTGGCTATACATCTGGTCATATTAAGAATGTCGTGCGCCACAAGCAATGCGAACATAATATATCGTGAAAAAAAATGAAGAGCGGTAGATGTGATACGGGTGAAACGATCTTCATGTCTTCGCTTTGAAAGAGAAAAAAAATTTTCAAGAACTGAATAAGAAGGCAGCTATCGTGGAACTTCGTTCCGGCGAAAATCAGAGCTTTTCACAAGTTGAATTTCAACCTATCTAATACTGAAGAGCATAATGCGCAGACACAAGGAAAGACGGACAGATGGAGCCTCAAGCAGAATTATCTAATATAATGAAATCCTTTGTGTATTATTTATTTCGGATCCACTCTTAAGGAAATAGGTGAAAAATAGGCCAGGTTGCAGATTTTGTAATGAAGTTACGTTTTCATAAACATCGATGCCCAGGTTGCAGAAGACGGCGAAAATGAGATCTTTATCCCTTTAACTGGATGCACTTGTTGCTTGAAACACTGCTTGAAGTCGAAACAATGTAAATGCAGCTTCTGGAGTCTGATTTTATAACTTTTTCCCTCAGGTCACGACGTATAAATTCGGCAGATAGTCAACGAAGCACTTTGAAGGTGATGGTTTATCACGGGCAGTAGACAATTATTTCTTCTAACCTACTGTCTGTCTGATTTGACGAAGCAGTTTTCTATTCATAAGCCAAAATTTCAGCTCTCCAAATGAAGCAGATAATAAAGTTAGAAAAACCGTATCATAGCTACGGTGCGCTCACTTTGTATATAAACTGAGTGAAGTTGTATTCAAGTTTTTTGCAGTGTTTTACTCAAGATTTTATTCTCGCCTGTCAATATAGAAGACCTAAGGAGGAGAGCACGACAAAGGATCAATGAATAAATTAAAAAGCAAGTCACAGTAGAGAAGATTCCGCACCGGCCTACAGGTATTAGGCAAACTATTGCGTGAGTTGTTTCACCCACGGGTCCACTAGAATTATAGATATCGGCCTACTTTAAGTTTTAAATGCTTCCAAAGACGAAATTGTTTAGCGCAGCTAATATTTTTTTCATTTTATGTTTCACGCTCTGTATAATGGGTGACTTAGAAAAAGTGAATTGTCCCGTATAAGCGGGCCGTTGTCCGCAGTAACGAAGCTGCTGCGTACAAAATGCATAGCGTTTTATTCCGTTAAATCACTCGCATTAAGCAGCTGATGGTTTTAACCGGTGGCCCTACTGAGCGGAATTGACTATTACTAATTGGTACTAGCACTCCCGGCCACCTAATGCCGAGTCCACACTATGGACGGACGTTCAGCTCGAACGGCGTCCCGATCATATGGTAAAAGTCGACAGTAAATATACCAATGGCAAGAAAAGTTGAACGAAGTTCAAGCTGAATATTCGCCCATAACTGTTGAGCTCGCGTTCGCCTCCACATATAGCGAAAAAGAGTTTGAAATGACAAATATTCTGCTTTCACGTTTACAATGAGATTTTCCTCACTGCCATGTCCTGTAAATCAAGAATTCAGTATGACCATGGGATATGATTAAAAATTCACATTTTTTAAAGAATACTTGGATCTCATCTACTTATTTAGATGTCCTGTAGCTCAAGATTTCTCTTAAGACAATCTGTATTAATTAAATTCATATTCTTTTTAGGGAACAACCTATCTGACTGAAGATGTTTCATGTCCTGTATCTTAGAAATGCTCTAAAGACTGTTTGTTTTGAGTAAAAATCAAATCTGCTTGACGAAACTACCCATCTTACCGAAGTTTTTACGTGCCCTGTATATGAGTAATTCTCTAAAGGCGATTTATTATTAACAAACATCAAATCTGTGTGATGAAACTACCTATCTCACTGAAGTGTTTATACGTCCTGTATCTCAGAAATTCTCTTAAGACGCTTTGATAATAATAAAATGCATATCTTTTAAGGAACGACCTATCTTACTGAAGTTTTTCCATGTCCTGTATCTCAAGAACTCATACTCCCAAAAAAGGCGCAGAGCTCAGATCTCTCAACACGATACTCCCCCAAAAATTTAGGCAATACTTCACAAAGTAGAGCCGCTCAAATGGTGAGGAGCCATCGTAAGACGGCGCCAGAAAGGGCTCTAACTTCTTCGCATTCACACTGAGTTACAAAGAGAGAGGGAGGGAAGGAAGCACGTCCCAACTTACGATAGCTTTAAAGGAATGCCATGTCTCCAACCAACTCCAGTCGTTTGATGCCTTGCCGATAACTTCCCTTAACTTTCTAACTGAAACATATTGGAGCTGCAGAGCCTTTGTCTTTTGGACTCTTCGCGTCAGTGCTGTTCGTGGGGCATACGCTGATGGTCTTCTGGCAGGAGTAGCATGTGCTGGGGGAGAATGTGAGCGGTAACATGTGCTGGGGGAGAATGTGAGCGGTAACATGTGCTGGGGAGAATGTGAGCGGTAACATGTGCTGGGGGAGAATGTGAGCGGTAACATGTGCTGGGGAGAATGTGAGCGGTAATATGTGCTGGGGGAGGATGTGAGCAGTAACATGTGCTGAGGGAGGATGTAAGCAGTAACATGTGCTGAGGGAGGATGTGAGCAGTAACATGTGCTGAGGGAGGATGTGAGCAGTAACATGTGCTGAGGGAGGATGTGAGCAGTAACATGTGCTGAGGGAGGATGTGAGCAGTAACATGTGCGGGGGGAAAATGTGAGAAGTAACATGTTCTAGGGGAGAACGTGAGCAGTAACATGTGCTAGGGAGAATGTGAGCAGTAACATGTGCTGAGGGAGGATGTGAGCAGTAACATGTGCGGGGGGAAAATGTGAGGAGTAACATGTGCTGAGCGAGAAGGAGTGGTAACATGAGCTAAAGGATGATGTGAGTGTTAACATAAGCTGAGAAAGGATGTGAGTGGTAACATGAGCTGAGGGATGATGTGAGTGGTAACATGAGCTAAAGGATGATATGAGTGGTAACATGAGCTAAGGGATGATATGAGTGGTAATATAAGCTGAGGGAGGATGTGAGTGGTAACATGAGCTAAGGGATGATATGAGTGGTAACATGAGCTAAGGGATGATATGAGTGGTAACATGAGCTAAGGGATGATATGAGTGGTAACANGTAACATGAGCTAAGGGATTATATGAGTGGTAACATGAGCTAAGGGATGATATGAGTGGTAACATAAGCTGAGGAAGGATGTGAGTGGTAACATGAGCTAAGGGATGATAGGAGTGGTAATATGAGCTAAGGGATGATATGAGTGGTGACATAAGCTGAGGAAGGATGTGAGTGGTAACATGAGCTAAGGGATGATATGAGTGGTAACATGAGCTAGGGGATGATATGAGTGGTAACATAAGCTGAGGGAGGATGTGAGTGGTAACATGTGCTGAGGAGGAATGTGAATGTTATGCCCCATTCAAACTGCAGCAATTAGAATAGAACCAAAATGAACTTAGAGAGAAATGCAAAACTCTTGCGATTGCGGCAAACACAACAAGACTCACGTCACTGTTTTCAAAATTTCGCTTCGACGCTTTCGCTGACTGCTGGATTTAGAGAGAACAGTGGACTCCTTTGGCAGCGCGCATCAATTTCCTGTCTCATTTAGTGGCGCCGAGAGTCCGGGGGACGCGCGCAGTAGAAATTTTGGACAGCGAGTGAATATTGCGGGCCGCTCAGCAGCACGTGTGCCGACTGCACTTGCTGCGCATTCAGCCGCACCTACGTTCTACCACGAAATAACAATTGCAAACTACGGTGGCCCTTAGGATTGTGAAGCTAACGGAAAAAATGTTGGCCCTAAGTAGCTCGATTGTCTTCCCGTGCACTGATAGAAAACCCGCTGTTGCCGTGTTGTAGGTATATAAGCACGCCAATGCAGAAATTCCCAGATGGTGCGCGGAAAAAAGTCTTGGTCTATTGGCAACGGTTTTCCCAGGGTACTCGGTGTATACGCGGTTGGAGAATGTCACCATGCAGCGTCAGCTTCAAGCACACTAGTTCCAAAGCTGGAGTCTCTTTGCCAAACAGGCCGATTCTTGCTATACATATCTTGCTGAGTTGAAATTCCAGCCAGTCAAACGCTACTGCGGGGGTACTGACGGCAGCCAGAACTGAAAATGAAGGGGGGTTGCAATTGTCGCAGAGCCTTCCGTCTCTGATGCCATAACTCTCACAATACAGGGTTGACTGCAACCGTGCACTCCTCTGGGACCGGCGGGTATATATCTGCAGCACAAGCCAGTTCACGGGAATCTTCTAGCTGGGGTGTGCGGTGAAGTTGGCTTTACCTTTCCTTTACTTAACAGTAATGGAAAGCGTTAATGTTAGACAGTCCTTATAGGGTAGCGGAAGACTCTTTGAACACAATGCGGTGTTCAAAGTTAGAAAATAGAAAGGACATGTAGCGTTAAAAAAACTGTGAGACCTAAACGACTTCGAATGACAAGAGTTCCTGAGTATTTACAACAGAAGAGCATTTCAGCGAAAACTTTGTCAAAACTTTCTCTTATTACACAGCGATTTTTTTTGGTTACGACGATACATACGAACAATTAACTTTAAAACGCTTCAATCTTACAATTGTTTTAGCACCACCATTGCCTTTAAAGTGAAAGAAGGCCTCAAACATATTTCTTTACCAATTTTAAATAATATTTAATTGCAAATAGTTATCATTATGATTAGCATTTTCTTTTCAATTAGTTCAAATTCTTCAGATAACTGCCGAACACTTTTATATAATTTTTTGAAAGAATACCAGCTCCGCCGCTCATGATGGAGTTACAAGTGGTGTAGAATGCTACGAAACCTGGAGGTATCAAATCCTCCTCAGTAAGCACACTTGAGAAACTCAGAAAAGTCACTGAGAACATAGACGAAGTGATTAAATATAATGTACTATCGTATCTACAATAAAGTACTTTATATGCAACTTTAATTTTTCCATAAAATTTGGAAAGTCTCAAGCGTTTTTGCCGACACTGTAATAGTAATTCGGGAAAGAAAAGGAACAACACAGTAACGATAGTCAGTGGGAGTAAGGAAACCCAGTTTACTTGAAAGGAAAGTATCGCTAAGGTCTAGGTAAGGTGCTTGATGAGGGAGATCCCTGTGGTTGCGCGATAAGCCTAAGAATAGGAAGAGCGAACCTATAATAACTAGCTTAGCTAGTAAAGCTTACAATAATCCATTTGTTCATGAAGGAATGAACACATTCTGAGTGCTGATTAATAATGCTTACTAATAATTAATGTAGTTTACAACCGTAAAGATCTTAGTCCACAAGTTAAGAAAAAACGGAAGACATAAATACGACACGAATATTCTGGTTTCCCGCATAAGTGCGGGTACTGTTGCTGAAGAATTTGCAGACAAGAGACATCAGTTGCTCCGCTCATGAGATAAGGAAACGTCCGTTGAACGTTTTCAATTACTATGACAATTTCGGCTTCGTGCATGCAATTTAATAACACATTCAAAACGTTTACTAAATACGCAAGGTAAAGAAAGTCTTTACGTACATTACAGAGGTAATGCAAGTAGAGGACTAAAGAAGTAATCTTAAGGAAATAGGAGTGCGCTATTGACGACAACCCAATGCGAAAGGTATTCCTTCCTTTAATCAGTGCGTAACAAAAGTTAAATAGCATTTCAACAAACAAAACTTTGATGATAAACCACATAATCGTTCATTCATATCACCCCGCGGCACTTCAATTCTTGTTTCAAATTCTGCTGAAAACAATAAAGTTCTGAAATACAGCGATCCCTACGACAATTTGAAACAGGTACCCGAAATAATGTTACCATATCGAGATCACAGACAATTCTGGGATAATTTCGAATCTCAGAAATTATTCTAACATCCCAAGAGAAACCAAAACTGTTTATTTCCATAGCATACCACTATTATCCATCCCGTAGTTTCAGTTGCTTATCGTGCAGCAGCGCAGGAGTTGTTAACTAGTTAACTCGTAACTAGTTAACTCGTAACTAGTTGGGTAGTTACATCGTACCTAGCTGAGGTTACAATACAGTGCCAGCCAATGAATTGGAAAAAGTCGCTACGTTTTTCCTGGTGAAGCAGCGCATTTTTTCCACTTAGCGGCTTTTCTAACATTTCCCGATTGATGGGAGTTTCAACTACTTTTGGGTGAGTGCAAATTGGTAATGGTATGTCTTGCTCGCGATACCCCCCTTTTTTTACTACGTTCTGCTGCTACTGCCTTAGGTTAACTATTGGCACTTATGCTATAGCTGCTGGGTTCAGTTTCATCTCTACTGTAAGAAACTGTATGAAACATCTAAATATTTTCAGAAGGAACGGCTTCGATCATCGGGTGGTACAACAAAGAACGCAATGATAGTAAGTTGCGTGATAGTAGCGGGCTCTTTGCATAGCTGATTCACGCAAAAGAAACAGCTCGTCTAAACTTTTTATTGCCCAGAGAAGCCACTACACTCGAAGAAAGTCTTGTTATTTCCATTTTACAAGTAACACGTAGCTCCGTCGAGACAGCGTTTGTCATATTAATGTTCAGTGCGCATTGATTACCTGTATATTTTTCATACTATGAAGAGGCATAAAACAGAGGTGGATATTTTTTATTACTCCCTGATAGTCTTATTTTTACAACAGAAAGCAGAAAATATTAATCTACGTTGTCAAATGTTAGTATCTTGGTGACTGCTCTAAAACTACATTTCTCTAAGTCCATAGTTGCTGCCGCTTATTGTTTTTTTTT
>LQNS02278097.1:4826320-4854326 GCA_001587735.2 Parhyale hawaiensis | reverse complement strand
TTATTTTTACAACAGAAAGCAGAAAATATTAATCTACGTTGTCAAATGTTAGTATCTTGGTGACTGCTCTAAAACTACATTTCTCTAAGTCCATAGTTGCTGCCGCTTATTGTTTTTTTTTTATTTTTTTTCACTCTACTTTCGTACAAATAATTTTATTATATTAGTGGATTTACGAATCATCGCATATACAATAATTAATATTGAATGCAGTATTTCGTCCATATATATATATATATATTATACTGCTGCCACAAATCCCCGCTTGTGAATAATTCTGTCAAGACACAAATCAGTGCTACAGATTAATTGAAAATACGAGAATATCAGCGTCTAGAGCAGCATGATGATCCTGAATGTTGAGCTATCCTCAGCTCTTGGATCATTCCGTCAAGTAAAAGTTACGACGCTTTTCAAACGTTCAGAAACTGGGGACTTTTTTGAAATCCCGAGATTCCGGGAGCTTCATTTGATACAGGACTAAAATTCGGTCAGAAATTTAATTCATCAAAAAAACAGACTGAAAAAACATTCAAGATGAAAGTATTCGACATGTGCTAACAACGCACAAACTATTAAGAGAAATTTAGAGAGTATGCCATTGACTTCGATTGGAAAGTTCAAAATGAAGAATTTTTGTGCTTCTAGCAAAATGTAGGTTATTATTCAAAATAGAAGGAAAGTAAAGCATGGCATCAACGAAAATGCACAAGCAATATTCGGTACGTACGCCCCTCACTCCAGTTCTATGGAGTCCATATTGCAGAGCTGCCAAGGCAAGATTAAAATATGCAACACCGGAAGCAAATCTCCTCCAAATCCCATCATCCTTGGCAGGCCTGCAATGAACTCCCTCAGCTCCTGTGACTCCATCTTTAAAGCTAATCTCACCCGAAGCTTAAACCTTCGATTCAATATGGGACAATCCGGCCGACTTTCCTGCCTGATTTCTGTTGCTTGGAAAGAGTTCGGCTGTACTGAAGAACGCTGGGGTTGACTGAGACTTAATATCAAATGAAGGTAACAGTGCTGACGTATGCTGTAGGTTGCCTGGGTTACAAACGAAAGTGAGACTGGTCGTTTTGAATGCTTCGCTGTGGTCCATGTGAGAAAGAACGGTACGGTTGACTGAGACCTTAGGTTAAACACAAGTAACAGTTTTGACATTTGGTGAGAGGTTGCCTGGCTTACAGCTAGGAAGAGCGGAGGGTTGACTATGATCAAACATTACATTCGGCATTCCTGGGATTTGCTGCAAGGTTGATGGATTGAAAGTCACAAGCTAGAGTCCATATGGACACCCACAAAGAGACACACGCAGCCACCTGAGGCATGCACCATCACCCTGACAGGAGAACAATATGACAGAGAAAAGAAAATAGAGCCAATTTTCAAGTAAATTTAAATTAAATTCACGGCCAACATTCCTACGAATACACATACCCTTTGCACATTTGCCTGCCCCACTTGCAAAAAAATCAAATACATACATACTGATTCTTCCCTAAAATGAACTGCGGGGAAAATCAGAGATGCGGTGCAAAAAAACATCACTCGAATTGTGTAGAAAATATTTACCACTGAACTAGCGCCCATCCAGTTCAGCTATTGTTTGCGCTTATGATTAAAGTTACTTCAACTGTCTTTTCTTATTGATAAACGGTGATATGTTCTTCATATTTTGCACAGACAGGAGACGGGTTATATTGGTAAGTAAACAATATATGGTAACGACAACGATAATAAAAACAAACAAAATGTACCTGCAGCTCAACACAAAACAATCACTCTCAACACCAGCAGCTTAAAAACTGAAATGACAGGTAGCCCTCAGACAAGCAGATAGGCACCAAGTATTTCATTATTGTTAGAGTCCTAGTTTAACCACACCAGGAGCGGGCATGAAGCAAACACTATGGTGGCTGTGATAATCAGTTTTTTTTTGGCATTACTGCCACAAGGGCACAATTTCATGGCGAACTCACCAGGGGAATTCTAGCTGTCTCAATCTTGACGAACTGCGCTACAGCAAGCCGAAAAATATGGGGCAAAACATCTCATAGAGACGAAAAAGGAAAAGAGAAGATGAAGAACCACTCATGCGAGGGCTCCTTCTCGTGATCGCTCCCAAGACGATCAGATAAGAGTGTCGTAAAATAGGTTGCTCACCACTATCGGCACCCCACCTTCGGAGCAGAAGTATGGAGAACCTACTTATCCTTACAAACTAACCTTATCAGCCGAAACTGCGACCAAATGCAACATCCCAGGCGAAAAAGGCACTCAGGAACCCCTGGGGGCATGTAGCCAAAGTTATTCTGGCGAGGATAGAGTTTGCCAGAATATCCACTGAGGGGTAGGTACCAAGGTTACTCGAATACAGGTAGCCGTCAATACTGCAAGCATCACGGTTTACTTAAGAGTTGCTGTGTTTCCAATGAGAAAGAACAGCTGAGCTGACTGCGTTCAAATTATCAGAGGAAGTCCCGCAAATACCAACAAAGTTGCCTGGGTTCCATATATAAAAATAAACGATTCAAGTGAACTGTAGGAGCCAGAAACGACATCGCAGTCGTGCGACCTACGTGATGGTTGTTTGGGTTCATTGACACCAAATATTTACTTCAGGCAACTGTCTCGAGATCTACGAAAAAGTTTCCAGGGTGTTATAGTATCTTCTTCTAAGCGGGTGATATAATAGAAAATTTCTGTTATAGTATTTAATAGAAAACGCATATCTTAGAACCGTTTAATACTGCATAAACTCAGTTTTTTATCCGTCAAATAAATACTATTGATGTGTTTTAAGGTCCCTCGTAGCGTAGTAATCGGCAGATGATTCAAATCACATTCACTGGCAATGGCAGATATTGTCCTGAAACAGACCATGGTAGTGCCGTTTTATGTAGGTATAATTGAAACTAGTCATAATTTTTACCGTTATTATGCTGTACAAATATCTCTAGTACAAGCTATCATATCCCAGAATGAAATGTTATTTATGAACTTTTCCTGTTTCCTTCCAAATTTTGGCCTTTGGGAACTAAAGAACTGCCGGTTGATGTGACGTCAGACAAGTACCTAGTTTTAAGAAGCGACCGTAACTTTAGGCATGCCGGTATATACTTTTTAAATACGAAGTTTCCAATTTACGATATTTGTCAAAAGGTTATCGTCATACATTCGTAGCTTATATATTTTTTTATCATAAAATTTTTTTAAAATCATGATAGCACACCATAACTCTTTATCGTTACTCAAATGCTCGCAGTCAGTTCAAAATGTTCCTTACTTGTCGTAGGATTCCCCGTAAGTTATTCAATGACTGCGACCTCGCCATTCAAACTTCTATGTGCAACGCAAATACACATCGCTACGGTACTAACATTTTCATTCACTTTCCAAAGAACCATAACCTTATTTTGTCGGCTGCTATGCAAACAATGTTGCGCAGAAAGTTGAAGTACAGCGTCTCTTTGCAAAGACCTCTAATCCAGCATCAGCAGAGTCTGGGCACCAGAGCTCACGGGGCCCAGCAGAGATGGCTTTGCCGATACAGCTGGCGAAGGGCCTAGACCGCTCTATGGCAACAGTATCCATTACCGATGATAATGCAGTAGATGTCGATCGACCGTTTGATAAAAGTGCACTTCAGTTGCATTGATGACCTGTTGAAGACATGTTTGGCGCAAGATTGGTCTGGTACCTACGGAGCTGCAGCAACGATCACGCTGGTAAGAGATGCTGCTGGTCTCTGTTCCTTCCAATAATAATAATTCGTTCAATACTGAATGCTCCTGCTGGTAATAATGCTGTTCGTATCATTGCTGCTTCAAATAAAAATACTTCTTATTCGTATGTGGGTCAGAGGTGAAGGTAAAGTCAACTTAATCCACAGGCACTGGTTTAAGCAGCAGATATAGGTCAACTACCAGCAGAGGTGTGTACGGCTGCAGTCGACCACGGATCGTCAAGAACTATGGTTTCACCGACAGAAAGCTCCTATGCAGCCATCGTTGCCTCTCGCCCGATTTTCTCCTCTTTTGGAAAAGGTCAGTACCTCAGCGGTAGCTGTACAGATATCAAATGCTAACTAAGCAGGTCAACCGCTGCAGGAAATCAATTGCATGGGTTGGTATTTGACCCTGCAACGCTTAGGGTTGTGAGCTCAACGCTCTAGACCGCCGCTACCTCAGGGGTCAAGAAAAACATTTCAACTTGCACAGCCGCTGTTCCCCCTGATTTCCATTTTTCTACCTTAATGCGTAGATCCGAAAAAGCTTTCTAGAATTTCTGTACAATCTAAAGAGTTTTATTCCTAATTAAACTGACGATCGTCACTCAAAGCCTAACTTCTAGCAAAATCTAATGTGCCTTCACTATCGGTGTATATATAACATTTGCCCCAAATGTAAGGAGTGTTTTGCACTACTTGAGCATCCACCACTCACTACACTGTATATAAATATGAAACTTGCATAATGAAGCCTTCAACTATTATTATTTTTGCAATTACTGGTATACCTGTGCATGAAAATATTCACACAATAATCGATATTTTTGCTTGATATAGACCGGAATCTTCTCTTCTCTCACTTATGTCTTCATTTTCTTCATTGATCCTTTGTCGTACTCTCATCCTTAGGTCCTCTCTTCGCTTACTTGCCGTTTTCACATTTTCCCGCTCCCGCTTATCAGCAGCTTTTATTCACTTCTGCATGCTTGAAGTCTTTCTTAACACTATTTCGCATAGACGCTTCATCTCTCTCGCCATTGGTAGCACGTCTTCGTTCTTGAGACAGTACTAGTCTCGTTCGTTTTTACATTACCTATCCTCCTTTTTAATTAAACGTGCGTTTGCCGGAGTGAGAGGCACAAGTAAAATCTTGAGTAAAACACTTCAATAAACTTGAATGCCACTCCAGCCAGCGTATATGCAATGTGAGTGCACCGTAGCCATGATACTGTCTTTGATGATA
The DNA here is from genome assembly GCA_001587735.2 of Parhyale hawaiensis. Classification (NCBI taxonomy): domain Eukaryota; kingdom Metazoa; phylum Arthropoda; class Malacostraca; order Amphipoda; family Hyalidae; genus Parhyale; species Parhyale hawaiensis. Next base: position 4,849,347 of record LQNS02278097.1, on the reverse strand, counting down.
TCAACTACATTGAAGTGTCAAATTTTTGGCCGTCAGAGAAAACAGTAAGATAAAAGAAATACTTGTCTACTGCCCGTGAGTGCTCCGTTGATCATCTGCCAAATTTATACGTCATGTCCTGGTAGAATAAGTTATAAAATCGGACTCCAGAAGCTGCATACATATTGTTCTGATTTCAAGAAGTGTTTTAAGCAAGAAGTGCCTTCGGATAAAGGGATAATGATCTCACTTTCACCATCTTCTGCAACCTGATCATCGATCTCTATGAAAAACGTAACGTAATTGCAAAATCTACAATCTGGCCTATTTTTCACATATCTTTTTCCTTAAGGATTATATTCCTAGTATAATAATATTGAGCCTCCCTGCCTACAGCGTATCCTGTGATCCAAAGTGATGAAGAAAGAAGGGACAAAGAATATAGAGAGAAATGTGAGCACAAGCACCAGTTGACGTGCTAGAAGGAAACAAAGTGGGCTCGAAAGGCAAACGTCCTGAAGGGTTAGCTGATGCTGCCTTCGGCCATCATCCTCGTTACTGGTTTTTATCCAATACTCAGTTTCGTCTGTTCTACCATGCGAACAGCGCAAACAAAATCGCTGCGGTTAAAAAAGGCACGAAGGCAATTTACTTAATAAAGACATGTCTTGCTTTAAGCCATTCAATGCGAATAACGGAAATATCCGTTTCTGAAACGGTTTTCAAGATACGCATACCACAGTTAATGGGTTATGAATAAAATACGCATACCGCAGTTAATGGGTTATGAATAAAATACGCATACCGCAGTTAATGGGTTATGAATAAAATTCGAGACAAAATAGTAACTAACTAGACCTCAATTCCTAGTTGGAAAACAAATTAACATAGAAAACGTTCCATAAGGATGACTACAACGTATGGAACATAAGTGAATGTGTACATAGCATAAACTGTAGTGACGGGGAGAATATTCGCATCCACGGAACATCCACACCTTTTTGGCATCCGCATCTGTATCCGCGGATGTCAAGTTGGCAACATCCGTAATTTCATCCGCGGATGTCCAAAAAAATGACATCCGATCCATCACTAATGAACTTAGAGCAGCAATGGCGAATTATTTTCGCAGCAGACGGTTTTTTTTTCTTAGCTCAACAACAGCGGTGGCAGCTATTATAGGTTGGAAACTAAGTTCCTGCCGGTTTTAACATTCCAAAATGCTGGAAATCGACAAGAACTTAGTTTCCGACCTAATATATACTTTTTCGCTACTAAGGTGACCGTTTCCTTACTTCTCCTTGTACAGTGCATTAATATCAATAGGCAATAGGTATGTATTCCCGCACAGGGCAAATGCATTCTTATATCACTAAAGTTAACATTATTATTACATTGAATAGGTAGGGACTCCGTTTCCACAATAAAGGCGATCTCACAGAAGAAGAAATAAGGGAAGTATAGTATGTCGGTACAACGTGGAACCCATGCTTGAGAGTGTTCCCATACAGGATCAATACGCATGGGAACAGCAAGTGGGGAAACAAGAGGAAAAACAGAGGAAAGTAGCAGCAGTAGCAGTATGAAAGCGGAATGGAGGAGCAAAGTTGGCACGAAAGACAGATATCCCGATGACCTCGCTAATAGCTGAGGTAACCTACACGGGCCCACTGGGGTTGCCGGGACCCATAACATAGGATGGGTATATGGCCCATCCTATGCCCCCTGCAGGGGGTGGCCCATCCTGTACCCCCTTGAGGAAGCTAACGTTATGAGAAATTCCTCCGAATCTCCCATCGGGCACCGCCTTGGTACCAGCTGGCCTTCTAGTGATGTCGCACCATTTACATTAACAACCCGGACTATGGTAATGTTGCGGGAAGGGATCAGTTTACCTGGGGTGCTGAGTCATTTGCTGGCTTAGCTTCCTTCTACTCGGTATTATTATTTATTCGGCTAAAATTCAGTATATTATAATTATTCATCATCAATTTTCATCGTAAATTTTCAAGTTCATTTCTTATTGGTTGTAAACCCTTAAATAATAACGTTGCCGTCGTCACGGTGCCGTTGGAGCAGCGCTGGACTGCGTGTGGCCCATCCCGGGTCGAAGCCTTGGGCTCTGCCTGCTGCAGTCTTTTTTCCCTTGCATGCTTCTATCCTTTGCATGCGTGTGGTAGTGCGAGTGAATGGCATGGAACTTTTCTACGGTGCTTTGAAACTTAAACTTCTAAACTTAACTACTTGAATTACTTAACTTAAGCTACTTAACTATTTAACTAACTTATCTTTTCGCGGCTCTATCGTCTAAAAGTAGTCTCGGACCGTTTTGTCGGAGACATTGATAGTAGTTCGCAACTTACTATACCTTTTCTGAAACCTTAATTAAAATTGTCTTTTCTTCAAAGCACCACCTTAGCTTTTCTACTAACTCTTTCGTCAAGAAGTGAAGCTTCACACAGCGAGGAAATATTAATCTCAGGTGTGACAATAAGTAAATTACATTGCTGCTATGTACGTATAATTTTGATTGTTTTCTAATTAATTTGCTCCAATATTCTATTTTTAGGTAATACTTTGTTCAATTACAAACTCATACAAAATAATCTGTTTAATTTACTTTAATTAATAAATAAATTTATTCATTTACTTAACTCTCTATAAAATTGGAGAATATATTCTCCAATTTTTATAAACCATTGCGTTTTCTTCTATTTATGCTTTTCTCACAGTACTGAGCTCCTTGTTAACTTCACTGCTGGGTGCTGTGTTGGGGATTTGAGCGTGTGACGCCTTTTCAACGCCGTAACTCTATCGGCTCTCCTACAAACACTTGTCCAGCTAGCAATCAAATAGGTATATTTTCATCCCCATAAGATATAGATACTTCAAACCCGTAGAATTTATTATAAAATCAAGTTGCCGTGAAGTTGAATTTTGTTGATAAAAATGGTGTATCTCTATTTCTAGCGGTCAACTTTGCGATTGAAAATTATTTACTTTTATTTTTAATGGAATTTATTACGTTGGTAACTTGTCATTCATATACGCTAAACTTACAGTGGCGTGTTTAATTCACTCTGCAGTACTGCGTTTTTTGGCCCTGGTTTCCCGTTGCTCTGACTTTGGCGTCAGTCTTCTTCGCTGCACTCGTTAGCTGGAGGCTGTAACTCGTGACATGACTGTACGTTCCCAATTCGTAGACAGTTCCAGGCCGCAAGTCTGCGCTGTATAAGGGCTGAAATTTATGGACCTGACTGTAAGCCGCCGTTCTACTTCACATGGTTGACTTGAAGTTTTGACGCACTTCGGTGCTGTGGAAATTATTATAGTACGAACCACTTAATGTTTAACAAACATTTTCTCACTGTAGTTACTTATGAAATTTAAAAACACGTAAACAGAGCGCTATTAGAAGGAAGCCCATTTTAACAACCTAAAACTCAATAAATTGAAAGTTGAACCCATATTCTTTAAAAACTTAAAATAATTTAGAATATAAATTACGATTATGTTTGAAACTTTTATCGAAACCTAATTGTTAAAAATAAAACGTGTTCTGGCCTTTAAATAAAATAAATATACCTGTGTTGGTTCTTATCCTGATCTTGTACAGGTGGAAAAACTTATAACGTTAACACAGCGAAAAAATACACACAAACCCAAACTTCTTTCTTCAGTCATAACTTGACTATAATAAAGAAAACATCGACACCTTCGCCAAAAACGCACCATCATTCATTCATTCTTTTTTTGCGCTAAGCTTAAAAGCAACAATAATACATACAAGTCAATCAAATTTCTCTCTTTCGTATAGCTTTCTGGTCTTGCCAAGGCTGCTGCTATACAGTATCTTGTCGACATAATTGGTAAATACATATTCGTCACAAGGAACAATTTCTATCAAGCTTCCTTTTTGTTTTATTTAATCAACTGCTACAAATTTCTTCAACTCCTCCGTTGCGAGACAACTATTTCCATCCCAAGGATCTAGGCTCTACTAACTGCTCCTACAGCTTATCAGCATCAATGGCAAAATCATTTTGGCCCTACAGGGCAACTTCCATCTAACTTCCTTTTTGCTTAGAAATGAACGAACTGCGACTAAATAACTTTCTTTAATTTCCCCGCAGCGAGACAAATATTTCTTTTACAAGGTTCCTCGCTCTGCTCCATGCACCACCGCTGCACAACTCCCCAACCCCATCCCCCCCCCCCCCACAAGGGGAGAACGTCGCTTGAGTTCCTTAGAAACGCCTTTGATGTGAAATTACCCGCACTTTTGCTCGAGTTGCAGGGAATTTTTTCCATTTACGCAGGGCTAACAAGCAAAATTCTGATTTTAGAAAGCAAAATATAATAACATTAAGGGAAGAAGAAAATAAGATACCTATTACAGGACGTGTGCCTATTCCCACTTCAAGGAGATCATGCTTCGCCTCTAGGCAGCGCTTCGTTACGGCCAGTAGCTGGCGATATAGATAAAAATATCAGCTGTAGTTACCTAATAATAGTTACAGATCATACCGATGTCAAGTGCAGTGAGACTCATTATCGTTTTGATAGATCATTGGTGAAACAAATAATTGGCTTAAACGCTAATTGTAAATCAAACTCACTGTTAACTGACATATTCAAAGGGTCTTCCTAATGTGAAAAAAATACGTTGATCTGCTCTCATCTGGAAATTACCCAATTTCCAAACTAACTCTATTGCCGAACAAACAGTTATATTTCGCAGGTGAAAAAAAATAATCCCATCAAATAATAACTGCTCGTTCTGAAATAGAGTTAGTTAGGCAGTTGGGTCATTCCCATATTCCTGCACTATCATCACTGTTTTTTAGCCTAAAAAAATCAGGAATCTTGCATTCAGACTCTACCAATGCAGAAACAGGATGTAGAGTTTATCATACAGTACTAATGTGTAATAAGAATGAAGAGTGCTGTCAAGAAATCATGTAGGAATATGGACCGAGGGTACCGGAACAGTTGGTCAGATAATGCGAGAAAGGCAAAGGACAGGAGAACAGACATGAAGAAGCACTAAAGGGTCCTGCGAACTGAAAGAAAATGAAAGAAAGAAAAAATAAACATGGACTCGTGAAGAGGGGACAGGTTGAAGGTACGACATTCAGAGAGACCAGTAAGCAGATCATAGAGTAGTAAATGAAGAAAATTGGCAAATAAGTGAACTGAAGATTACTGTGAAACAGGTCTGTAGTAGCTCTCGGTCGGTATTGTAACATACAAACAATAACGCAAGCAGTATAATATAATAAGTACAGTTGTTTTTAAGAAACTTTTTTAATGCGCCATCGGTAAGATAACTAACAACAGAAAAATAAAAATGAATCGATAAAATAATTGAAAATAATACATCTAGCTAGACCATCCGTGTTACACCACATAACAGGTAAAATGAAACTAAAATATTTTGAAGTAGCACAGTCACAAGCAAATGCACAAAATACGTTTGATATGTTTATTATACATAGATAAAAGATGGTACATAAGAAGAAAATCATTTGAGACATATAATACTAATTTATGTAGTCATTAGAAAGCAATAAATAAGTTTTTGGGCAAATTGCATGGTGAGAGTTAATATCATTGCATGACATATTCTTTGCATTGTTTTTTAATACATTATCGGAAACAGTATGTAGTAGATACAGATAAGTTCTACTAGGAGGCGATGCAGTTTGAAACATCGTAAAACGTTTTTCACCATCAACAAGTACATTTGGAAGATTGAATTGAGAACAGTATATCTCGTAATTTAGTAGGGGATAAGTGGGCTGAAATACGTGTGAAATATTTCAGGTTGATAAAGTAGAATTAATCGAAGCAACTAGTTAATAAGTAATAGTTGTAAATATCTAGAAACTGCATTATTTCTATGGAAGAGTATATTTCATTACAATAATAATATTCATTAAAGGCACATTTGATGCATTGAGCATAACACGGAGTAAATGACCAAATTTTGGTGGTGATTTGTTGGTTCATTTTTTTTTTCTCGTTGTGTTTAACTTTATGCTCGTTAGCACAAAAACTGAAAAAGTTCTGATTGGATCTTAATGAAATTTACAGGAGTTGTTTGTAAATGTAAAAAACATAGATGTTTAAATTTAGGCGCAAATCAGTCAGTCTGTTTGACTTAATTTTGTCCTAAAGCTTTTCAGCAGCATAACTCAAAAAGTTTGGAACGGATCTTCATGAAAATTACAGAAACCGTTACTATTTACACCTTTATTGTTCTCCGCATAGGTACAGACATTACATTACAATTCGTTAAAAGCATTCACAATTAAAAAGAGAAGGGGCTTACTAAAAGCGATTATGTCAGTCATGGGGCCAAATTCTTTGAGACTATGTCAACTATTAAAATAACCAAGTCATACATCAACAATTAATTGTGTGATCCGTCAATAAGGCATTTGGTTAAAATGCACGTCTGTCATAAAATCATTTATGGGAAAAATTCATGTCAATGAAATTTAAAAACTAGAGTATATCTTAGAACTATTACCCACCTAATCCTCTGAAACATAGACAGAAAATGTATGAGCAAAAATACATTTCGTGAAATGTATTACCGCGATACTCATAATTCTAGATCGAACAACTAGTATATATCCCACGACATAAACCATCGAGATATCAACTTTAATGAATTGAATGCTAAGCATATTATCAAGAGACATAAATGATTAGATTTTGGTGTTGATTCGAAGAAAATCACGGTCTCAGAACAAATGTAATCTTTCGTTATCGTCGCCTTGCTTGGCGGATATATGTGCTCTCAGAGTGCTCTAGTTTGGTTATATATTCATTAGCAGTTATTCCACTTTGAGCAAACCATTCAGAAAATACCTTTACAAAACGAACGACAACTACTATAGTATTAAAATTACAACGATTTGTGTAAAACACTGCATCATCGTTATGAATATGATGTGCACATTTGGTGGATTTGCGCGATCGCGCGCTGCGCGTTTGGTGGATGTTGTAGGTATTAGGCCGTAATTTCGGGTAAGTTGGACTATATTCAGGTTTAATGTCGGGTAGGTTAGGGGAGGCAAGGACTGTTTTTTTTTTTTTGTTTTCCTTTNGTTATTCCACTTTGAGCAAACCATTCAGACAATACCTTTACAAAACGAACGACATCTACTATAGTATTAAAATTACAACGATTTGTGTAAAACACTGCATCATCGTTATGAATATGATGCGCGCATATGGTGGATTTGCGCGATCGATCAATCGCACAAATCCACCAAACGCGCACAACATATATACTGTAGACTGTGAAATAATCATTGTATAACGAGTCATTCATGCAATATAATGCGATTTTATCACTTAGTTTCGTCTAGCTTGATTTTTTTTTNTCGATCAATCGCACAAATCCACCAAACGCGCACAACATATATACTGTAGACTGTGAAATAATCATTGTATAACGAGTCATTCATGCAATATAATGCGATTTTATCCCTTAGTTTCGTCTAGCTTGATTTTTTTTTTTATCTCGACCACCGATTCTCCACACTCCCAGGAGTTTCTCAGTTGCAGAAGAACCAGTTAACCAACCTGGTTTCGCACTAAGCATTAATCACATATGACAACAATAATATGTTCTTCTAATAAGCTAAAATTTTACCAGACGACCTAACGGGTAGATTACTCACAAAATTATTATTATTATTAGTTTCAACTTCCGTTTCCGGTACAATGGTGATCTAACACAGGAAGCAATAAGAGACATGCTGTACGGTATGTCGATTGAAACGTGGAACTCATTCATGAGGGAATTCCTACACAGGATCAACGCGCTTGAGAACAGCAAAAGAGAAAGAAGAGGAAGAACAGAAAAATATATAATCAGTTAGAGCATAGAAATGCAATGAAGTAAAGTGAACAATAAACGTTAGACTTACGGAAAACCCAGTTAATGCTTAGGAAACCAAAGAGTCCCTCCATTAGCTGCGATAACAGCATAACATAGGATGGGTAAACCTTGCTAACCTAACGCTATGACCTGTGGCACATTCTATGCCTTCTGATGGCGATTACTCAGGAAAATTCTACACTAAAAAAAATCGAGGCACCCTCAAATCGTGTGCTGCATCTACCAAACTTTTTTCATCACCGCAAGTTACTGCAGCTCACCAGAAAATAGAAGTTGTTTCAATACAACAGAAGAGTCTCCACTTCCTGAAGTTTTATTCATAGGACACGAACCTCGTATGTATGAAATTGTTCAAACACACAGGGCACTCAGAACGTCCAGAAGTTTTTGGACACTTGGCACGTCTCTGATACTCAAATTTCCTCGCAGTCGTTCTGCCAAATTTAACAAGCATAAAAAAGGTTTGAAGAGAGTCTGCATTAACACAGCAATAACTGCAATAATAATATTAGAAGCTTAGCGTTGATCACATTACATGCAACTATTGTACCGAGCCCAACTCGTGCAGTCTTACGATACAAAGTTTGACAAATGAAGGGGGGTGAAGTAGTCTTTCGCATATCAAAAGAATTCATCTCATCTTGTGAAAATGAGACTATGGATGTCATCATTATTGGGTAAAATAGGGCACCCTGCCACGAAAAAGGACGAAAGTTTTTACCTATGAGGAGTAAACGCATAATATAAGTGTCGCTGTTAAAATGTAATTTTCAGGGAGAAAAATATTGCTCTTACCAACAACTTATTGATATCATGTGCCGGTCGACAGTTGTTTTGATTCCTTTAACTTAGTGGTGGGTGGTTTTAGCTGTGAGCACTAAGTGTTAGGCTGTTAGGCTTAGCTGGTTGGGCAGCTGCGTACGCTGTAGCACTTTATGTATAATTTAAGTGTTGTTGAGGATCTCGTCACCTGATTGTTAATGGGTGCATGTTTTGTTCTGATATAGAAGTTTTCCACCATTTGCAGGCGTTAACAGCTGTTACTGCGATGTAAAATTGTTGCCTCTGTTAAAACAAGTCTTTTGATGGAAACATGTTTCCCTTCTGTTTGGTGTGATTCTTGAATTCATCGGGCAGAGGTGCATTGGTAAAGCATCTTGGCTGAGTAGTTGTAGTCATGCTGAATATGAATGATTTTATAGGTCACAGTCTCCTACTTAGCATATTGAAAAAAAAAAAGATACTATGCGTGTCATTATATTATGTAAATTTCCTCTTGGGTATTCCGTAGTACTAGATCTGATACACTACATTGGTTCTCACATGGAAATATCAAAAGCTGAAAAATATAACTCTATAATCTGCAACAATATGCTGCAAGTCCTCAATTTGTGCAGCAGGTCCATTAATTTCTACATGACCATTTAAAAAAGGAAACCATGCAAAGAGATGCTACTTAATTTATTATTAACTACCATCACTAATCAATATTTTAAAGTGCTGCTACGATCCTCTTTCGGCTTAATAATTTTTACACATAATTTTATGAATTACGGTGCTTGTAACCGAGTAAAGTGCAGAAATTGTTTCAGCGTATTGCGTACGCTAGGAGAATAATCAGCGTTGTTACACAGCTATGTGAACTTTAATAACTTCCAAAAAGAAGGTTTCTAGCTAATTTTTAACTCCGTAAAAATTCATTCTGAATGTTACCCCTGCAAAACCATGTTGAGACCTATTTTAACTGGTGGAAAAATGTGTCTTAAATCTGATATTTACTTGCGTAAAAAACGTATTTTATTCCTGAATAACAGATAGTTACCGCGTTGATGAAAAGCTTCCTATATTCTGCTGACTTTGGAACGTACGATTTGTTTCGAAAAATAAAGCGAAGTTTTAATTTAGCTAAAGTGAATAAGACCTTGAGCATGATACAAGCATGTAAATGGGCATGGCGCTTTTTGGCACCTTTTAGTTATAATGAAAATTAAGACAGAAAAACTTAGCAAAGCTACGGATAATTTGAAGAGTGTTGCAGCATGTAAAGTGGCTGGTAATTGATAAAGTTACTGTTAATGAATATTCGGTAATCATGTTGGAATGCTGAATGAATTTAACAGCTCAAAATACACTGGCGTGTTAATCTTCCACAAATGCGTTATCGAGACAAGCATTCAATTCGACAAACCAAAATAACGCATTTGACGCATATTTCACTATTGAAATTGGAATAATTACGGACTTGTGGTGGAACATTGCTACACATTTTAATGAGAGCTCCTTAGTCACATAAGTATACAAAGTTGTAACACAGGGTTGAGCCAGAACAACTCGTGTTTTGAAGATAAACTGGAAAACCTGTTCCGGTGTACGTGGAGTAAGGCATTATAGAGCGAAGGAACAGCGTGGTGAGAAGGTGAAGAATAAAAAAAGTGACCTCTGAAAGAAATTGTCTGGGAGGTGAAGCTAAACCAACGTGACGTTTAGAGTACTTTTATGTGCAACGCTCTTAGCACGGCTTGGTTAATTTGACTCACTGGACTGCGACCTCCTATATCTAGGGAAGGAGCTAAACCTAAGCGTCCTACAGAATTTAGCAGAAATGATTTCAAACTACCTGGGTAATAACTGTTCAGATACTTTTATGACGTGCTCCCACCCTTCTTAGATAGTACAAATGTACGTAAGAGAGATAGTGGTGCCGGTAGAGTATGTAGGTAGATTCAACTAATGTATATGATATGCGTGCCTATAAGTTAGGTTAGGTACCTATTCTAGTTGAACCGAACCTCTCCTAACCTATTCTTCCCTAAGCTAGCATATTCTAACCTAAACTAACAAATTCTAACCTAAACTAACATATTCTAACCAAAGCTAACATATTCTAACGTAAGCTAACATATTCTAACCTAAGCTAACATATTCTAACGTAAGCTAACATATTCTAACCTAAGCTAACATATTCTAACCGAATCTAACGCAGAGTTTGATGACATCTTCTACCGAAGCCAAGAACGTGAATGCAACAACTCCCATCCTCGGCAATGTAATATAGAGACGCACTACCGCAGCTCGCAGACGTAATTAGGAATTTTCTTCTATTCCCACGCCGCTGCTTTGATATGATCCAAACAAAAAGAAGTGATGATGAGGAGATGGCGCCCAGCTCTGAGCGTAGCTCAGTGGTGCAGCAAAAGGCGCGCACCTGCTAATGAACTGCACTCTCGCACCTTTACAAATTTTCTTCCATCAAAGAAAATGAGAATTGTCTTTGTGAGACTGTCTTCAAAGACAAGAGGTGGATCGAAATGAGTGCATCATTATGTTATTATGTGCGAGTTTGTGCCTTCCTGGCAGCGGAAATAGTGTGCCTTGGGAGGAAGGAAGTGTACATAACTGTACTGTGCGTCAAGTAAGCAGAGAACACACATGTACAGAGATGATCGCCATGCATGGAAACGACAAGTTAGAGAAAAATTGAAAGAGCAGGTTAAACATTAGGAATGAGAGGAACGGGAAAAGAGCAAAGTAGACGAGGCTTGTCTCCATTTGAAATCCAAAACAGTAGAAAGCATAAGGCTGCAGCATTGGATTTCAGGTGTAGGTAGACACGCCTTGCAGACGAGAATACTTGACGACTTCTCCACAGTCCATTTTTTCAACTGTTTGCAGAAATGAACCAGAGAGCGTTAGAGTGTACACACTTGATGCTTAAGCTCATAAATAAATAGTTGCAGACTGCAAGAAAAATTTTTCCTGGTTTATCTAACAGATATCTGTGTGAGGTTTGTTATTTATTTATGCCTAGTATAATATGATTATTCTGATTGATAGTTAGTGAATAAAACTTTTTTTTTCTTTCATTGTCTTCATATGCCCACACGCAATAATTTTTTTGGCACTCTACCCCAGGATACTTTTCACACAGTAGCCTACGCTTCGCAATAATGTGCAGTTAGTGATTATGCAATTTCCCACTGCACTTGCGGTATAACATATAATTATCACCCGCGAGCAAAGTGAGAGAGGTGAAGGTAAAAGTAAAGTTAACTTAGACCACACCCTCACCTGAGAAACCCACATGTACTGGTTTGTGTTGCGGGTATAGGCCCACTGGCCCCAGATGAGTAAGTGTAATATTTTCGTTGAGCAATCTTCATAATTTTTGGTAGGGAGTTTGGTGGGTTGTCCTAGATGTGACCCATGCCAAGAAGCCAGACCAAGCTGACCATAAAAAAGACGGCGTTGAATTTTCCTCCACCGGGGCGAATTTGCCTCCAAGTGAGGCAGATCGTCTGGAGGAAAGGGCGTTCTATTTTTTACCTATGTAATTATTGAAGAGCTAACCCATGGAAAGAATGCGGCTGTGCCCTAGCTTCATTCATCGAAAATGACTTCACTGAATTTGCCCCCTACCGCGGGTGATGGTCTCACGCCACCGAGGCATTCTAGTTATTTCAGTGATCGTAGTAGTAAATCTGCCTGGGCACCAAGTGTGCACAAATGTCAAAAAATTTCGCCACACTCTCTTATATTGTTCACCCGCATCTACACTTCCAGATAAGTATACGGCATATACTTACAGGTTGGCAGTTGCAGCATTATTATTAAAACTGCTCTCCCGAGTAACAAGAGCAAAGTAAATCGATAATATATATGAAGCGATAAATGACTCCAAGAAACCCAAGCCTTTGCTAAGAAGAACCACTTAAATAGGATTCATAATTTTTTCTTCGTTGTAACCTCTTTCATGCAGCTTCAATGACCGTTTGCTTTCTTTTATGGATTGAAAGTTTTAAGACACACCACGATTCCTTTTTATCTTCACGGACGCTATCCCACGAGGACGGCAACCCGGCTTCGGTAACACCTTCCACATTTCACCTCGGTTTGACCCGACGTCCAGAGCTCGAGCGCTGGAACAGCCATGGTACGTACTCCGCAGCACCCGCCCAACCCAGCGGGTTCACGTCACCTCCACACGCCCCTCGCCGCTTGGCACAGTGCCAGCTGTAGCTCCAGAGCAGCGGCACTGGCAGCATCAGATGTTAAGGGAGAAAGACTTGAAGCCCCGCATCGTTCCAGACGCAGATAGCCGAACACGCGCCGTTCCAGTCACAGATAGCACTAGCCGCCGCACTGTCCCTCAGCGCATCTCGGCCGGGGCTGGACCTGTCCCAATTGCATCTCTTTATATGGGTTTCGAAACAATCAAGTATAAAAATCTAGTTTAAAAAATTAATTAAAACAACGAAATGCATTTGCTTCTACCATTAAATTTCCGGAGAGCGGAGACCTTAGATTAGAATGTAAAATACACTACCTTAAAGTTTGCAGACACTGAGAGCAAAGCGGTTGTCACATTCTAAATTGCAGGATTTTTTTATTTATTTATTTTTCTCAGATGAAGAGTACATGCCCTATTCCCAGCTACCGCTGCTGCTATTATTAGCACTGCCATGCACTATAACTGATGGGAAACTACGGTTGTGTTAATCCCCGACAGAAAACACCAATAGATAATAGCGCCAACGCCACCAAGTAGAAAAATGTCTTTTGGAGGCAAACTTCGAAGAAAAGCATTATTACTTCTAAAGAAATGTCATGCTATGAGGCAGGAGTGGAAGTCCACGACGAGAATAATTCATCAATATCGGTAAAAAAAAGCTTATAGCAAAAATCGGAAGCCTTCAAGTCAATTCAGACCATAATACATGGTCAGAAATTGACTTTTCATTGTAGAACTCGGTACTAAGACAGGCCACGTTATAATCCATTAGCTGCCAACGTCGCATTCCCACGAAAATTAACAAAAAGATCATAACTTTCTATCGTCAATATATCTTCCTTTCAGCCTTCCCATCCACAGCGTAGAATGTGACCCTATGAGAGAAAGAAAAGACATAAAGAATGTCGAGAGAGACATGGAACCCTTGCACGAAGGATCAGCATGCATCGGAACAGCGAGTTAAGAAAGAAGTGAAGAAAAAGAGAAGGCACCCTCAATAGGAAAATGAAAGCGGAAGAAAGAAGAGTGGGCACGAAAGATAGAGGTCCCGAAAATTTATCTAAGACTAGCGCACCCATTGAGCCCCTCTAGAGGCGCTACTCCCCATAACATAGGATGGACGAACCCAACTAACCTAACCTTATGGCCCATCGTATGTCCCTTGGCAGGGTTGTATTGCAATTTCATTGCCTTACAACTGCTATATATAGTATGTTCCAATATATTACAAACTGATGTATGGCGACGTATGATTACTCCACCTATATATTATACAATGCCTGTAAGTCTCCTGAGAGTATTGTGCATACTTCAATGAAAATAAATTCGGTACATAACCTCTCATGCATTTAGGGAATTTGGTAAGGTACGTACCAAATAGTATACTAGATTAATCCATCCCTCGAGAAGATGATGGATAAAAATTTAATCCAAAATAGCACAACTGAAACTGTTAATTCAGTAATAGTGGTACAAAACAAGGAACATGCACGCGTCAAAGCGAAAATGGCACAGTATCCTTCACACATGAACTTCCTTTGCTCCGAGATAAAATGTGCTTCAACTAAAAAGGTTTACATTACTTGTAAGTTTTCTGGTGCATGTATTATTTGATGCAGTGGGATACGTATATGCTATGTGCAGATTTAGAGACAGAGCCCGGTTAGCACCGTATTATTAACATGCGAGGCCCTATAGGTAGTTGCCACGCACACCCAAGTTGCCAAGAAGCAAGACGGCTTCAATTTAGCGTTTACGTTTGAAATGTAAAAGAAAACTGAAGAGAGAGAAAAAAAGTGCAGAATATATTAGACAAAAATCACAAGCACATATTGTATGTTTAAATCGTGCAACAGAATATTGATAACTAGCGGGACCCGTGAAAATTACATTGTTAAATGTTTTCACAGACTTTCGTTTGACATATGGTTGTGTTCCTGTTATCTAACTTACCTCGTCTAATCTAAAGGCCGCCTGACAACGCCCCGTCAACATTAACACACTCTAGCCTCTCTCATCTGTGAATCTTGCATACAAACTTCTCGCAATGTTCTCCTTTATTTATGCATACCTTTCCTACGCTCTGTTTACCACTGTTTGCTGATAATTTAGCCGATCATCATCTTACGCCTTTCCATTTTTGTTAGCATGTCCAACTTTTTTTTTTTTTTGACGACTGCGAGACCCATCGCTATTGATCAATAGCCCATGATTTTCCTGCTCTCTTTGACGCGACAGATATACAACAAACAGACACGGCCAGTTTCTTAAGCAGCCTATCCTTCTGTTCTAAAAATGTCATTGTATTTCCTTGATTAGGCATCGCACATTCGCTTGAAAGAAAACCTTAGAGCCGATATGTCCAACACTACCCGCTCCATTCTCTAGCAGCGTATCGTAAATACGTATCTGGCTGGCCTTATTAAGATCGTCGAGCGCTACAAGCAAAAATAATATGTTGAGAAAGAAATGAAATGCGGTAGATAAGATACGAGTGAAGTGATCTTCATGTCTTTTTTCAAGAAGGGCTAAAGAAGACAGCTATGGTTGAGCTTTATTCCAGCGAAAATCAGAGCTTCTTTCCAAGTGAAGTTCCCCCTACCTAATACTAAAAAGCGTCACGGACAGACACACGGATTGATGGACATACGAACAGATGGAGCCTCAAGCAGAATTATAATATAGATATTAATGTCATTTCGAGCTTTGACAGCTAAAAAGGTGATCCTCTTTATGAAAAAAGTGACAATTCGCCATACAAGGTGCGCAAAATTTAATGCTCTGAGATCTATTACAATCGCCCGTAAGAACACTCAATAACAAATATTCAACCGTTGCATCGTTACACTCTGAAAAACAATTAATCGCATTACAATATTCAAGTCTTTCCGTAAACAGTTCACTGGAGAGTTACGGAGAAGCATCAGTATTATAAAATGCTTCTATTTATTATCTCTAGGGGTTAATATTATTTTCAGCAACTCCTCGTGCATTAAAATTCTGGGCAGCCTTTGTTATCGGTTTTACAGTATTATTATTATTACAATCACTGTTTTACAACAGTGCCCATTTAATGAGTGAAGCCAATAGTGAAGACTAGGTCTCTGCGCATTGCTTCAGTTTAATTATTTCCTCTGGAATTCCTACCGAAATGACCCCATTGGTCTGGTGCACTATTACTGGCAGGGAATTTCGAAGCAAAGCATCTCTAACAGACGACAGAAAAAATAAAAAGGAGACGTCAGAAGAAATAAACACTCTTGTGAAGAGCTTCATCTATGGCCCCACACAAGAGTAGGAAGAAGTACAGTGAGATAGGTCGCTCTCCCTACTCGGCAGCTCACCTCACGGAACAGAAGGGGAAGCATAGAGGTCTTACTAAACATTACAAGCTAACCTTATCTGTAGGAACTGAGGGCAGATGTAATATCCCTTGCGGTAAACACGGGATATTCCTTCGGAGAATAATGGTCATGGATATTCTGACAGGAACAGTGTCCTCCAGAATATCGCCCTGAAGAGTGGAGCAGACTTTCATCTTGTTAGCAGAAAACTGAGAAACAATGTATGAACGTTTTTCAAGCTGAGAGTAAATATCGACTAAGAAATAGTGTTACGGCCATAGTTAAGTACTTCATATACATAAACATCCGACAAATAAGTATAGATAAGTAGGTCGGTACCCTATTTGGAAATAGTAGGCGTTTACCCGATGTTAATAGGAGGCAGCAGCGACAAGTTACTCGAAATTTTCAGAATGGGTAGGTAATATGTTAGTTTCAGGCTCTCTAGAAACGAGAGAAAAAGAGAAAAACGAAGCGGCATGTAATGTGTCAAAAAAAAATGAGAAAAACTCAAGCGCGGAACACTGAACATGAGAACGAAAAGTCGGAGCAAAACGGACAAAACAGAACAAAGACTCTAGTATAGTTGTAACAATAGCAAAGAAAGGGAAAGAAAAATGGGGTGAAAGAGAATTGGCCTGAAGAGCTAACCAAGGCGAAGGTCACTTACGTGGTCCATCTAAGGGCACGACGTCTATTTTGCATACTTAAATGAAAATATTTTCGGTATATAACCTTTCATGCATTTAGGATATTTGGTTGGGTACGTACCAAATAGTATACGTAATTTCTAGGGAAAACACTAGCGAATGAAAGTAAAATCTCCACAATACGGCCTGAAAACAAACAAGTGGGGAGTTCCAAAACCAGAAGAGGCATTTCAGAAGGTATTCCATGCTTCCTGCAGACAAGCACACGATCCAAACCCGTATAGCATAGACAAATAGGGCTCGGGCCACGCGGTGTTCTGCATAGCCAAGTGCTTCCTGTTCCCCCCAGCCGTAGACTGACGTCTCCCGTAACAAATAGATGCAGTTGCTAACAAGCCTTGTGCTTGTGTTACTGCTAGAAAACTAATAATCTGCACAACCAGCAATGCACTTGTTTAGATTAGAATTTAGGTTGTTTTCATTATCCCATGCCACCATTAGGTGCTTCAAGATGTGATAAGGAAGGAACGTGATGTATGTCAAGAGTGAGGAAGAGGAGGAACTCATACACGGTAGTTTATCGAACATTGATACGGAAACCTGAGGAAGAAAATATAAAACGTGATAGTCTGTCAAAAGCAAAGGGGAGAACGGCAGATGCACTGTAAACAGAAAAAGAACATATCTTCAAGGCTTATTTGCCAACCTATAGAATCTTTTGATATTTCAACACCCCATGGCATCCAATGAAGTTTCTTACCACCAGTCCTTGCTCCCAAACTTGATGGGCCAAGATTTAACCTATACCGCTGAGGGTCACACGTAATCAATCTACATTCCCAAGTGTCTGTAGACTTGAGATTCTCATGCAGTTTTCACTGAAACTTACGGAAGTTTTGCACATCGCAATTACTTTGATATTATTACATGCAAAAACCGACTAGTAAATAATTACGAACAGTTTACTCTAGTCTTCAGAAACAGCCGCTTCCTCTTATATCTCCAGTGCCCACTTTCCCAAAGTTTCAATAAAGGATATGAGTACGAGAAACCAAATTTAGTTCGATTCTTTACAGTTAAGACAAAATATACTGTCAACTTACACAAATACATTTTTGTATATGTCTTATACTAGTAGCGTACACAAATATGCTTTTCAAATGTTTTATACGGCCAGCCTACACATACATAATTTACCAATTCATTTCACAACCTGCAAGCTAAGAACAGTCGCTGAAGACGAAATTCACTTCTAAACACAGAGAGGCACTATACCATCAAAAGGCCTACAAATTACTTTGTACTAGGCATTTCGCTAAAATATATTGATATTAATTGCTTCATAATCAGGGAACTGAAAACTAACTGAACAGAAAAAAACACATTTCAATTTTTGTTGGAGCGGAATCAAGTGCAATGGATCATGTACAAATTAGCTTCGTTTATTATGGACATCGTTCCGCTTATGCGAGAAAATTTCTTGCCATTAATTTGCTTGTAATCAAAGCATATAATACATTCAAAATGAGGTAACTTTTCATTGTGTTAACTTACTTTACATCAGGAACAGCTATAGCTTAAAAGCATGCCAGTATACCTAAATTTAAATTACTTATTTTTCAGAATGTCGCTTTTAATTAGCCTACTGCCAAATAAGGATAGCATCTCCTCTAGCTTAAACTCATTTTGAAACATACAATTAAAACTATCTCTGTTGAAAAGCTAATATTTTCATGGTATGTTTGGACCATGAATGAAACTTTGTCAGAAATTTTCAGCTCAAGTTAATGTGTAGTTTTCATTTGAGAAAAGTTTGAATGTTTTGATCAGTTTTCAAGCGTGCCACGGTATTAGCTTTTATAAATTTTATCAATTGTCATTAACAAAAAATGTTAACCAAAAAGTATGACTATGCAATATTTTATTTAAGCAAAAAAGTCCAATTATATAATCAAACAATGAAGTACACAATTAATAGTTTACATATGAACCTTTTTTCTGGAAAACATGTTCAATCCTTTTGTTAACAGATTCTGTCAATTTTTTATTTCAAAACGAGGAATAGCGCCTGCAGATGTCTTGCTAGCTGCCCATAAGTCTTCTCTTGAAGTGTATTGCCTTCCATTCTTTTAAATAGCCTGCTTCAGAATCCCCATATGTTTTCGGTAAGATTCAGATCAGGAGAGCATGCCGGCCAAACCATCAAACGGTCACCTTTCAAACCTAACGATAACAAGAACACTTGTGCTGCCTTTGCAGAGTGAGACGGGGCATTATCGTGTTGAAATAATAACCTGCGACCTGCATTGGAACGTCCTCCAGCCATCGAAGCAAGGCCGAATCAAGAAGCTGACAATAAGCCATAGAAATTATTTTCACTCCATCTGGCACTCGAACAGGACCAGCAAGTTCATCTCCAATAATTGCCGCACAAATCATAACGCCTCTTTCGCCCTGCTGGCGACGGAAACGAGTATGACGCTCTTGGTCATTTCCAACCCATCCCTTTCCACAACCGTCTGGTCCGTCCAGAGTTACCCTGGTTTCATCGCTGAAAAGTACCATCTTCATGTTTGTCTTCATATGCTCTAGAGCCAATTTCAGCCGTGAATGCTTATGCATGACCGTCAGAGGTTGTTTTTCAGGTGTAACGTTTTCCCCAGGTTTCTCAGCAACCGACATTTTGTTCTGCTCGAGACTTCAGGGAGATTTACTTCGCTAAAGATAGTCTTCGAAGTTTGTATTGGCTTCTTTAATAATTGTTTTTTCAATTGCAAAGATCCCGAGTAGTAGCAGCTTTCAGGACGTCAGAGTCCGAGCATTTTTTACTTTGTGAAGGGTCGGCTAAAAAGCGTTTCACCGTGTGAACATGACATCTTATTGAAACAGCAATATCCTTCACAGGTGTTCCTTTAGCCATATTGTCAGGGTTCTCTGGGAGCGGACGGTCCCGTGCCTTCCGGTTTGCTTGAATCGGCCTCCTCGGACGGGTCAGGGCAATATGATGCCTGTGCGAACGGTCCTGGTAATACGCACTGGCCGTCCGGCTTACTAAGCGTCCTGTAGCTGTAGGCCGTGGCGGCTAGCTGCTTTGGCTAGCGTAGGGATGCCTCCTTAGGCGCCAGACTATGACAGATCCTGGAAAAACCGAGGGTGCAGCCGTCACCGTGTGGTTCCGCTAAGGCTTTCGCGGAAGGATCCTAGGAAGACCTGGGAGTGCTCTCTTTGCCTTGTCTAGTCCGTTAAGGTTAACCAGTTCGTGTGCCTGGTCGTGTACCAGACTGCGAGAGCGGTCTTCTTGACAGGTTACCCATTCAGGCGTAACCTGTTCATTGAGAAAAATGTAGCAAAAGGTTTAATCAAAAACAAAGTCATCTGCTAGTTTTATCTCGGGCTACCTTGCAAAATGCAGGTCTCATACCATATCTGGCATCGGACCAGAGATGATCAAATATAAAATATTACTTAATTCTAGAAACAATTCTCTGTTCGCACAATACGAGTATAAACTTCAGAAAATACTAGTTAAGGTTACACAAATAATCAGTTGTCGTTATCGTCTACAGTTGACAACATTAGAAAACAAACACGAGCGTTAAATATACATTCCAGCGGTGACTCGCCAAAAGCCAAAGGGCAAAGCCTTAACAAAGTATGCTTATCAGCAATACTTTAGCAGACTTTCCTGAAGTTGTTTACTTCCGTTCTTATAACTACTCTGTTACAGTGCATGCCAAATCAGCTGGTCCCGATGTGGACCGATTGAAAAGAATCGAAAAGATATCTTTCTATCTTCACAAATAAAGAGTAATTTCCAGCTGCACCGAACCCAACACTGGGGCTTTCCTCAGGTGTAAAAATTTCGTCACATTATAACAAGCAAGCATGTAGTGCATATTACGAGTGAGGTACCATCAGCTCACAAAGCTCAAAGTATCCCAAATGTAGGCAAGAATCTGACAACTTTTGATGCCATACCCCATACGAAACAATATTCCTTATCCAAATGTGGCATTCGCATATTCTTTTGCCTCTTTACAAGCGCAAGCAGCTCGTTTATTACCAGAAAATTACAACCGCCAGTAAGACACTTGTACACACCTGCATACCAAAGTCGCATCGTAAAAAAAATCGAACTTAGCAAAAGTAGTCATAAGCTCGCTATTCATAGTCTTTTCTAATTGATTTTCACTTTGCAGCCTTCCAATGCGTAGCTACGTCTATTTAAAGGACAGAAAGTGCACTGCTCTTTGAGATTTTATGTACTCAAAACCTAAAGAGATACAAGAAACTCTACTGTTGACACTTGCTTAGCAAACGGATGCGACGGTCAACATGTTAACTTTTTCTACGGTAGGAACTCAGTTGTGTCTGCAAAGACAAAACGGAACAGTCGAATGCTGTAAAGTGAGAAACTAGGATAACAGACAACTGTCTGCAACGGTCTTCAGCCAGTCAGTTCGGATTGGATAGATGTAAACTTTTCGTCTTCTTTGTAAAATTATTTCGACTGAAACATTTACAAATAAAAATGATTCAGCAATATCTATATTTACGTGGAATTTGTGAGTGTGCAAAACTACAGAAAAACAAAATATCAAATTGGGGGATTCCATCGCTCCCATGGCAATTTTCAATTGCACCTCCTAAAAAGCCTGGTACATAAAGTAAGAGTAGTTTTAGACAAGACAGTTTACTCCAAAATTTATTATGGACAGGTCGCCTTAACAGTGTAATAAATTCGTCGGGATTTTAGTACGAATAGATGCCAAATGACAGCTTCTCGGTGGCTAAATGATAGATTGCATGCACGTCAACGTCAACCAGCTATAAAGCCGTTGACAAATGTGTAGAACTTAGACTTGAGTTTACTGAAATAGACTCTCGAGGTGGCAGGAAGGGCTCAGTGTCTACTGCGCTCCACAGATGAAGGTAAGTTTAGTCAAATCAAGTCTGATGGTACGCAATACGTGAAACCCCGTAAAGAATTGCAAATGCGTAGCAACATTATAAAATTTACCAGAGGTTCTGTGATGCTAACGGGAGTATTTCAATATCGATTTCAGGCCTGTCATAAAGCTATATTTCTCGCAAACACCAATGCAGATGCCTACAAAACCATCGGGCAGAAATACCTGGTAGAGATACTACAACATTTTGAAATTCATGCTCGAAACAAACCGTGTCATTGAGATATCCTGGTCCCGCAAACCTTAGAATTAAAAATATCAATGTAGTGCTGTGCTGTAGTCTGCCCAAACACCAAAATTATTAATCCCATTGCCGCAGTTATGAAAAATACTAGTGGATGAAGTTCTATAGCACCAGTGGACGAACACTGTCTTGCAATGGGATAAGATTAAAAGTGGAAGAAAATTATTCCAAACAATGCACAAAAGTACATAGTTTGGTCGTGTGGGCGCCGGTGTAAAGATTTCAACAAAGAGAAGTATACTCTATATCAAGGAATCTCTGTTGGGAATTTTACATTGATTCTGTTTTTGTTCTTTTTAACTATTTACTATTAAATTTTGTAAAACTTTCTCTACTTTTGCGCACTCCAACTCGGTATTAACTTTTAATTACCGAAAATTTCTTTTTGTCGAAAATTTGCAAGGATGACGAAAATCACAAAGCAGCCTACGGTTTAAATTCAAGTCAATTCGTGAAGTAAAATCGGTGCACTAGCATTTCGTTCACTACCTACTGTACATACAAATCACGTGTCTGACTCTAGACAAGAGGAGACTAACCGTCACCAACACGCAAAGCAGCGTACCAAATTAGCTTCTAAAGTGCATACATTTTCGGCACTGCTTCCTCAAGTTACCCCAAATTTCTTTGTTCCAAATCTGCACTGAATCAAGACATTTCAGGGCGCTGCAGTCCCAGCTCCAACACGTTCCGGAGTAATGCCAGACGTAAATATTGGCAATGCAACAAGCATACACAAGCAGCCTTGTTCCCTTGTCCTTTGCTAGGCTCAACCACTAACTTTCTTCCCACAAACACGGTGACGCTCGGCATGTTCAAGTCATTCCAGACGTAAATTTACGACTTAAAATCGCGCCAAATATTAGCACCCTGTTGAGACTACGCATTTATATTGCTGCAAAGTTCCAAATGCA
>LQNS02278097.1:4771832-4801682 GCA_001587735.2 Parhyale hawaiensis | reverse complement strand
CGATGTCTTCATTGTTGGAATTTCAACTGTCCCTGCTTAAGATACGTTTGCCATCTTCTGCAACCCGGCCTATTTTCTGCCCATCACTTTCAATGGAGCTTGAGAGGACAACCAGAGCCACCAACCTGGGCTAAATTCCGCCTATCTATTTCGTTAAGAGCGTGACACCAAACATATATATAAATATATAAATTTTTAAATATATATAAGCACACTACGGTCATTGTTAGTATTAGATTAGATAACTTCCTACGGGAAGAAATAAATACTTTGAATTTGAATTAGATGTCTATTACTGTACGTTCCATATCACAAAAAAAATTGTGATGAGTTCAAAACTATGAAAAATAGATAACTCGTTACTGCAAGTTCTATTGCAGGTGTTAAGACTGACGATGCGCAAACCATAATAAAACACAAACTTATCGTAGACTTTTAGGTCCGATAGCAGCAAATCTTTACTAAAATTCAGAGTGACAAAAGGTGATGGGGATGCAAACAGCCTTATCAAAACAATTTTAAAGATTAAATTAACTGAAATTAGACAGTCAGACTACAGGCCAATCGCACACAAGTGGTCTACCAGTTAACTACCGCCGCCGAGTAGTTATGCTTTCGTCGGGTTTGTCTGTCTGTTAGTCGCTTTGTCTGATATTCTATCCGTCTGTCTGTCATCAAGATAACTCAAAAAGTTATGAATGGATTTGGATGAAATTTACAGGGCTTGTTAACTATGTTAGGAGGAACAGATGATTAACTTTTCATGAGGATCCGTCCATCCGTTTGTTGGTTCGTTTGTCTACCTCATTTTTGCCAATGCCATAACTCAAGATGTTATGGACGGATTTTCATGAAATTTACATCAGTTGTTAAGTTTATTACGAAGAGTAAATGACCAAATTGTTGTGATGATCTGATTGGTTCGTTCGTGTGTTTGTAATGGTGTTTGATTTTGTGCTTGTTAGCGCAATAACTCAAAAACTTCTGAATGGATCTTTATGAAAGTTACAGGACTTGTAAGTAATGTTAGAAGACATAAACGATTAAATCTTGGTGCAGATGGTTGGTTCGTTTGTATGTTCGACTTATGTTTGTCATGATGTGTTTGCTAGCAACATAACAAGACAAGGAACAAAAGCAGAAAATCATGGTCTCAGCACCAATTTGAATTCTTCGCTACCGTTGCTTTGCTTGGCGGAGGTATACGCTCTCAGAGTGCTCTAGTTGTCTCTGGAACATGACAGATTAGGGTTACATAAATTTATTTCTATAGCGTTAATAATTTATTTATGTGCTTATTTATTTATGCGCTGATTAAGTTATTCGTTTGCGTATATGTTTTGTTTGCGGGCCCTGCTAAGAACCTATGTGACACTTTAAGTTAGCATCACATTTCTTTTTTTTTTTTTAGTTTTGTATAGGCCTTAGTTTTTAGAATAAATAAAATAGGCATACTATAATGACAGCATATCATTCACGCATGATATATATATATATATACATATATACGCCGAACTCAGCTAATAGAGGTACCAGCTCTCGAGGTTAGGCTGAAAGCCATTGGTAATGGAAGCTAGGTTAGGTTCCTGTAGCGTTCAAATGATATACGGACTCATTATGCAGGCGACAGGAACCTAACCTTGCCTTACCTAACCTTGTGAGTAAGGGCTGGAGGGTCCGCAAGCTCCTCTGTAGAGGAAGGTTGGTCGGGGAAGATGGTGTCAGCACTCAAAAATTTTGAAACGTTTCCTGTCGAGAAACGTAGCTTTACCAACCGTAGTGTTTTTTTGTGTTGAATAAAATAAGCAGTGGGGTTTTATGTAGAGTTTGATTAGTTTTCTGGGCTCTTTTAAGTGTCTCTACCGTTAGACGCACCAGAAAAAGACCCAAAACTAACAAAGGTCGTCCTCTGTACGGTGAAGCAGAGAGGGCACATATACTGTGGTGAGTACATCAAATCAAAATATAGTGCATCGCTTTGGTATTAACGATGCCGTAACTACAAGTAGCATATCTATGACAAAACTGACAATGTTTCAGCGGGGCTGGTCGGGTGATGTATCACCTACAATATCATATGTAAATATCTACAATTTCAGTAGAGAAGCTAAGCACAATTATCCTATTAAAACAAGTGTACAACAGTAATTCAACTTTCGATTCCATAGTCTCGCCTCGGTGTCTTTATTTTGCTGTCGTAAGCTATAAAGGGAAAGATTACCAAATATATGAGCTAAACCACCAGATATCAGTAAAAATATTGTCTTTGATTTATTACCCGTGAAACAAGGAAATTTTATCAGAGTTTGCACAGAGTTGAGCTGAGGGCTTTCCATGAGACGTAGGGTGGGATAGTTAACTCTTCGGTGTAAACTCCGTAGAGTTTTCCATCAATATTTACCTAACTACTTCTACATACAGTATTTTACCCATAAGTCTGTCATAGAAGTCAACATCAAGGTCTTCTTTTACAGGGAATCCATTACAGTTTATTGACACAATAACATAAGCCTCACTTTACTATCTTTGTAGAGCTCTGTAGCAGAGGAAAGTTCAGCGCTACAGCATGTAAGATACAGTCTACGGGAATGTTACTGTGGACAGTCGTTGGCAGTCACAATGGAAAATATGTGTAAGAGATGGTCCGAATTGATAATTCTCATTCGATTACACTATCATGTCTAAAATTTTTGTGTAGGTGAAGATAATTTGTAGAACAGGTGCCTTTAGTAAATTAAAAGACAAACTTTTTTGCACATGCCGCGTGGGTAACATACCCATGGTATATAGAAATCCGTTTGAAACACCTATCAGCTAGCATATATATTCCTAATACAGTAGTCATGGTGGATAATAAAGATGCAAGAGTAGAGGGTAATGCCAGTGATACAAAAAAGTATCTGAATCATGCACAGTCTAACTCGACCATATGCACGCACGCAAATCGCTATGGGACAGTGCAGCGAATAGTCGCCTTGCAATTTCTCATTGCAGTTCAACCTTCACTTTAATATTATTCAACCACAAGGCACTAAACGTAAGTAAAATCCTACACTTACAAGGATGTGACCACTCCTCTTGCAATTATTATTATATTCCTAGTTTAAGCCTCCCTACCCACAGAGTACACTGTGATCCAA
Source organism: Parhyale hawaiensis (assembly GCA_001587735.2). Taxonomy (NCBI): domain Eukaryota; kingdom Metazoa; phylum Arthropoda; class Malacostraca; order Amphipoda; family Hyalidae; genus Parhyale; species Parhyale hawaiensis. Next base: position 4,798,542 of record LQNS02278097.1, on the reverse strand, counting down.
AGAGAGGAAGATAGAAGGGACATAAAGAATGTTAAGAGAAATGTGGAACCCATGCACGATTCAACGCGCATGGGAACAGCAAGTCGGGAAAGAAGAGGAAGATCAGAATAAAGCTCCTCTTACAATTTTACACAGCAGTTTGCCCTTCATTTTCTGCCCATTTCACTGCACCATAAATAAATTTCAGATTAGTAATGCAGTCACAGAGATTCAACATAAACTACTTTTTTTAGCAATAAATCTATTAAAACTCCTTGCCCACCTCTACAGCAGCTCGCTCTGGAACTCCACAGATCGACAAGCTGCAGGACGCAGAGCGTCTAACGTCAGCAGCGGCCAGCGAGTAAGGTGAGTGTGTGTGTGTGTGTGTGTGTGTGTGTGCGCTGCTCGACACAAAGGTTCAAAGGACTCGACCGTAAGAATTATTGCACTCTTAATATCAAAGAAAAACCTCGGTGAATAGATGAAAAGAGCACTGGGCACCATAACGGGGGTGAAGAGCTGTTAGAGGAGTGAGTGTAGTTTCCTTTGTGGCATAATATATGGAATGGGATATTTGCGAAAAACGCGACAGTAACAATCTTTTTAGTATTTTTCAATTACTAATTTCACTCCAATAAGCACCTGAAAACCCTTAGGTGAAATACTGTTTTATACTAGTACTGTAGACTATCCGCGTTGGTCTCTACACTGTAGACACAAGTTTTTGGAACTATGCACACTCCTTATTTCTACAGAGTGCAGACCACTAATCATTAATTGTACAATGAGTTTTTGGAACTGGAAGCTTTCCCCGTCTGAAATGGCAGAAATCACTGATGATTTCAGACAAAGTGACTGCTTCGCCCCAGTTCTACATAGCAGAGACCACTGATCATCAAAAGTAATAGTTTCAGTACAGTTTCCTTAGAACACAGTGGTATGTTTCAGTGAAGAAAGTAGCCGTAAATGGACTTGGTTCTACGAAAACACATCTTCTCCGAAAATGATACATAGAATGCATCACCGTGCCAAATCTTTTGTAGTAAAACTGTGAAAAATAACTTCCAAACGAAAAAATTTTCGTCTATACAATTATCGATACAATTTTTTCTTTTACTGTCTAAAATTGAATTTCATAAGAATAACACCCTTTGTAACTTTAAAAATCAATGCAGCCGATACTAAAGAATTAACTTAACCCTTTCTCTATTTATAGTAACGTCGAAAATGAAAGGCTAATATGACTAGGGCAGTAATGCCTTCGAGTATATCTAAGGCGTTATTGCACTAGTCATATTAGACTTCCAATTATCGAAAACTAAGAAATAAGACCCTTCGCAGCAGCCCTTCCAGGACTGATACATTTATAAAGCTAATAAGCAAATAAGATATTATCTGCTGTACGACCAGTTAGGCTTTTTATATAAATATAAAAGATATTCAAAATCTTTGTATCGGCAGAGAAAGGGTGTAAGGGTTACTTCAATGCCTAAACTTGACAACTGTAGTTTAGCACGTACCTTTACTAAGAAGAACAGTCGAAGACTTGCAGAGCAGGCCTGTAGTGGGCGTGTATATCCGTCGTACAACATCACACTTTTGTAAATAACTGCACTGCCAAACTGCACCGTATGCACTCACTTATATCACTTAGATTATAAAGAGACAGTTTCACTTTTTATAAATACAACAGCTGAGATGAACACTAAAATAACTGCTATGATTAGAATCGAAGCACTTAACTATATTTATCAGGTCTATAAGTTTAACGGAAACTTTGCATTACAAAACTTTAGTCTTTCAGCGTTGTGAACGTGCGTGATCGCTTCAGAAAATAGCAGGCCGCATCTACTAATTTTCTTTCGGTATGTGGTAAACCCATTCAGTAGAAACCACCATGAAAGTTACTGAGTTGTAAGGTATTCACAAAGTAAGTATTATCAGAATTATTCTCACGGTTACACTTTTTGTCAAGATTGTATGCACTCGTTACCCTATTCAAGGGAACATTTGAAATTAGTTTCTTCCAGTATCATGTAATTGAACGCACTACTAAAATCACTCAGTAATAGGATGATGTAATAGTAAATTTTACGCAAAAGATTCGCTGAGTTATACACTTGTTTCAAAATTATATACACTTGTTACACACAAAGTAAAGTACTCGTTTACTCATTTTCTTCCAATATCATCAGGATTGAAGCACTGCTAGAATCACCGAGAAATAAGATGAGAACGTAAATTTCATCAAAGTTTCTCTCGGTCAAACACTTGTTTCGGGAATATACGCTAGTCTTATCTTATCAAGTAAACTCACTGCTCACCTTTTCTTTCAGTATTATCATACAACGACACTCGTTTAACAAAGATGGCCTTTCTCATTGCTTGCACAATATAATCTTCCTCATTCACCCAAAACAAATTTTAACGCTACAGCATTTACCAGAGAATTTACTTAATCATTTAGTACTCATCACATAATTCTCAACTGAATTTCTTGATGATTAAGTCTGCCGAACGAAATAGGCCAGTCTGAATAATACTCGACGTCATCCGTAGAGTGAACTTAGTAAAACGGTGGTCATGTGTTATTTAAGACCATATCCTATTAGTCTTTAGTTTTTCGCATCCGCAGTGCTACATTTTTCAGTGATTACATCAAGAGAAAAAGTCCTAAAATATTTTCCATCATGACACTCCGACTCCTACACATTTTAGCTCTGCCAATTTACTGCAAGTCCTGAGCTTAATTAGAAGGATTTTGCTCGTAAGCGACTTAGGACGCCAGCAAAGAATTGCGGCAAAACATTTACTAGAGCAACCAGCAACTTCCCGACTCCGCGAGTGCAGATCCAAGGGTTTCGAGCCAGACACCTACATCGAAGAGATCTTCAACTGCGTCACTGAGCGAAGCAAAGTTTTCAGAAACAGAAACCCACTTTAAAAATTCAGTTTCACAACCGAACAAATAGAAAGTTATGTATTAATAACTCAGTATGTTAAATTTTCAGCAACACGTTATACACTCTTACATACATTTTCTTCACTTCAGAATTAAATCCAGTTCCTCATATAAACCACGTCTGGAAAAAAAAAAATTTTAGCAGATTATATTTTATTTCTGACAGCAGACGAACTGAGAAGCCCATCCCCAGAGAGGCGTTGAGGCTCTGACTTTGTCCGGTGTGAGTTATTTTAACTACGCAAACACAAAAATATGTTTTTGACCTACCAAAACCGCAGCCAATAAATTTACTGCAGGGCTATGAACACTAATATTATTTTCCTCTTAACTTAATCTTCATTGTTCACAAAATTAGTTGCTATTCAACTATATCAAAGGAAAAATATCCGCCCCAATACAATATGTATAGCACAGTTATATCCAAGTCGCTCCATCGTCATGGGTACTGAAAAATTAGGATCTCCAGCCTATATCAAGACTATCTTCAACATTTTTTCCTATATTTCCACTGAGATACAACTATTATTCCAGTTATCAAATACTGATACCTATTTTTGTCCTTGATTGTTTTCGTGACTACTTGAACAGCTTGGAGGTATCCAACGATCGTTCACGGTCAAAATTCGAGGCATGCAGGAGTACGATTACCACAAACGACTCAGCTGTCTCCACTTGTATTCAATACAGCGCAGATTCGAACGATTTACAATAATATATGTTTGGAAAATTCTGGAACGTATCACTGTGAATCTGAAAGAGCGGATTGTCGGCAGACACTCGGAAAGAACTGGAAGGACTTGTGATGTTCGCATCCCAAGCAAAGATTGCGGCAAAGCCGTGGCCTTAAAATATTCTAACAGTCAAATTAACATATGTCGACATTTAAAAAACGTTTACGTTTCGGGAATAAGTTCCCATCTTGAGAACTAAAATGACTAAAAATAAGGATTTGAGCACCTAAAGATAGAAATTTATTTGCACTAACTAGCTGGAGGTGTTGTCGCGGAGAAGTGTAAAAGGTGAATGACTGAAACAAGTTCGGGGGTCATGATATCAGTGTTTGTACAGTCGGGCAGTTAGGGAATGTCGTTAGCGGAAGCTGTGTACAGTCTGGGATAAAATGTCCGTTGTGAGTTATAGTAAGGGATTGCTCCAGTCCTTCCGCCGCTGGCGGAAGGAGTGTACAGCCAGGGAAAAAACGTCAGTTGTGAATTGTAGTGAGGGGAACGGCTGAAGTCATTACATTGAGGCTGGGATTAGTTTTATGAATGTACAGAGATTCTAAAGTTGTAAGTTCTATTGGGTTGGAGAAGTCGATAATAGAGAGGTCTTTCCTGCTAATGGGGTGGTCATTTTGTTCTGCATAAAGACGGAGAGCTGAATGTGAAGGTTTTGCTAGGGGTAAACCTGTTCTACTGGATATACCTATATGTTGGTCAATGTGGGCTTTGTAATGCTGCGCAGTGCTGCTCACATACGAAGCTTGGCAACTTCTGAAATTGTACCTGTAGACAAAACTTTTAAATATCGACATATGTTAATTATTCTAATAGCTTCGCTGTACGGGGAGCAAGGTTGTTTAACAAGATGCCTCGGCATATTCAAAACGCCACTGATATAAAAATTCTAGAGTTCAAAAATTTGTTGGATGCACATTTAAGAAGAATACCAGATAGGCCAGCGGTCAACAGTTACGTGCACTGTGGAGATAATTCGCTGTTGGCTCTCTCTTTTCGCTAACTGCGGCACCACAGAAGACACCCAGCAGAGTGACTCCACATACGTGGGGTGACGTGAAGAACGTCTCAAGGTAAACAGGGCAATGCATTGAACTGTTTACTGAAAGGTAGGTAGGGTACTCAAAGTAGGTACGCCAGTCGTAAATTCATAAGTTTTAATTTCTTACATAAGCTGACTGATTAGCTATACTAAAAATGAAACTACAGATACTTTAAATTAAATGCCAGTTGCACATTAAGCATTAGTTGTTATAAATTGGACCAGTAGTTTCAAGTAAACTTCAGGAAATTTAACTTAAACTTCAGTTTATCTAACTTAAGTTTCAGCTAATTTATAGCAAGCGTTAGTGGGTTTGAAATAAATTTAAATTGGTTTCAAATAGCGTAAACTTCAAAGTAAAAATCGGTTATTTTAATACAAAATCCAGCTGATTTGAGTTTGACTTCAGTTAGTTTAATGTAGTCTTAAATGATTCAAGTCACACTTCAGTTGGTTTTAATTGAAAAACTTTAGCTTGTTTATTAAAGTCCACCACGTTTAATTAAAATTTGGCTAACTTAAATTCGAGAACAGCTTGTTATCATTAAATATTGCTTGATTTAAATTAAACAACAATGAACTTTAGTTGCCTCAATGAAACTTCAATTAATTTCAATAAAACTTCAGCGGCTTAGGGATAAATTCCAGTAGCTTTAATTCGAGAATAAAACTATGTAGTAGAACCCATACAATTATCTTGCCCGCACTCTACATATCTACACCAAAGATACACGATATGATGATCAAAACCTTGGTGCTGATCTGTCAGGCAAAGACGCAATTGCCTTTCAGCAAATTACGCTCCGGCTCGAGAAAAATCCAAGGTTCAAATTTCTTTTCAGTGCCGGAGATGAGCAGAGCACTAAAATTCCGAGACTTTCGTTAGGCGGCCGCCCCGGGCCACCGCACTCGTATTCAATTCTAATTTTGGGCTTCAAAGGTTTCCGATTTGCAAATGCGATTGGGAAAACCTCTGCCAGATAACCGATCGCAGAACTCGACTCTTGCTGCCGAAACGCGACGTAAAATGTGCAGCGGCTATAAAAACCAGTAGAATTTACATGAATTTCGATTTTGTATCTGCGCGTTTTGCTAGTGAAGGCAAACTTTACAGCTAGCTCCTGCAAACTAAATAACGTACAAATGAATAGAGCCCTGATTTATTGCACTTTCCGGCGTTTCTTCAATAACTGCAATTAGTGCAATAAGTGCAATGAGAGCTACAAATGCCATGTTCACACATCCCTCATCGTAACGCGTCACTCAAACTGATGGTCGCGGCTTGTTGATTTGAGAGAATTAAGCAGTTGCAGCAAACGCGGTAGACTGAAGAATGAAGCATGTCCCTTATTTGAACGCGTTGCGTCATTCAGGTTCAGTAAACATAACTTACAAATGCTAAATTTATCCTCTGCGGCGTTCACAGATCATGGACAAGTCGACAAAAAATGTTTTTTTATCTTCACTTCAATGATCAGATTTACTGTACAGACTCCCGTTTAAGATAAGAAAACTAGTAAAAATGAATGTTCTAAGAACACGGACGCCATCTTTGATTTGGAAGTCCAACTGATTGCTTTGTGATGAGTTCTTTTCTGTCTGCTTATCTGCCTATAAAGATTTTGAAAATAGGCTATTCTTATCAAAATCAGTCTTTAAGATTATGGGATACGAATGTGACTTCAATCCGAAGCTAAATATAAGCGAAAATGTAAAGAAACGATATCATAACTGAATGCACAGCGTTATTCATATGAATGACACTTCTACATGTTGACAGAAACAAAAAAAAAAGTTGACGCACAGCTTGTGTTCATTTTCGTGATTGAACGCGTTACGATGAGGGACTTGTGAGCTCATGGCACTTATTATCACTGCCACGTATCACAAGACTTCATTCGCTATGGCAATTGGTTCCCTTATCAATTATTGTTCCATGTTTTTGTTGGGGTAAAAATATAATTTAGTAGCAGAATCTCAAAATCTGACTATTAAATGTTTATCACCTTTTTCGCTCGGGGGATACATCAAGGGAACCGGTATAGCGGAATATTCGCAAGAATCATCCTCGCCGTTGAAAAGAACTGTCAATCAGTACAAGCGCAATGTATACCTACTGACATATGGCATTTGAAACTGATATAGGTGTCCTTTGATCCACTGACATGCCATTCCCGTTTGCTATCCGACTTTCTTTTTGTCCTTTCAATTTTTTTGTAGTATTTGCCTTTCCCTTATTTCCTATTTCTTCTAGTACTATTGCCTAAGTGCAATAAAAGCAATTTTTAAGTGCAATATGAGCAAATTTTAGGTGCAATTGAGCAATATTTAGGGACAATAAGAGCAATTTTTAGGAGCTATAACTGCAATACTTTAAGCGCAATAAATCCGGGCTTTACAAATGAAACATCAAAAAATGCTCAAAAAAGGAAACTCTTGCTTTTCCAATAGCGTTCAGTACAATAGTGCGGTACACCTGCACAGATTTTTAAATTTACCTCAAATAGAACCAAGAAACTATCATCAAAAGTACTAAATATATATTCCTCGAATACACTGTGTTCTTTCAAACTAGCCAAAGATGCTATAAACAGATCCCCAACAATTGGTGAATACGATGTTGATCTTACAGCATTTCTATGAGCACTATCTGACACTGAAATTTTGAATAAACAGTCATTGGCGAGCTTGCATCTGAGATTAAAACCGTGACACAGTCGGCCACCCTGTAAAGCACAAGATATCTAGCCACCTATGAACAACAAATTTTCACATGTCAACGATATTATACGTTGACTAAGTCATCGGCTTCTAATTAAATAGAAATAACATCATTGAAATATCATCCATACGAAGGACGTTGGACCTGATATGGTGATTGATATGAAAAACATGATAGCGCTGCATTAATGTCTTGAACACAATTTTAAAAGGTAAAATGTTTTCAACAATAAAGGGGAGGCACAACGGATGGCAAAAACGACTTCCAACTTTACCAACTATGTGCAGCTGAAGAATAACCACAACAGAATTTCTGGCGTCCCCAAACCTGATTTATGACTTTAGTTTCTGAGACGGGCAAAAATGCTGCTAGGGAAGTAACTATTTTGAAAATTTGAAGATGACAGCATGCAAACTTGCAAAGCGCCAATATGTATATCACCGACTTCTGTATTCGTCACCTGTTCGAGACTCCAAGTAGGACTGGTCTTCTAGATGAACCTAGCAATTGTAAAGAGCGATTCACTTGTTGTACAATCTTCCAGATAATTAGAGGACAACCTGAAGAAGTGCATATTCTTTAAGTGTACCTTTCCTTACGTCACTCTATCGCCGTTGCCAGATTTTACCGGCGTTTCGTACAATGCTGTACGTACAAAGAGTAACATTTGGTACAACTTGTGTCTTGTTTCCGTTGGGTACACTTTGCAACACGGCAAATCCTTTCCTCCTCGCTTTTCAGATAATTATTTTATATCTTGTTTAACCTCCGTAGCCGCAACTCAGGCGTTTCAACAGAGAAACTACTTGTGCAGTATTCAAATACCGCATATTGGGTAGACGTGGTGGCCACGTGCACTACTACGGGCAGGGAAACAAGGCGCAAAGTATAGTAGGAGACACTCAAGTGGTCGGCCCCTTTTGTGTCCTTTCACACGAGAAAGACTAGAGATTTCCCGCGTACCAGGTCGGCTATCTCGATCAACAGCTCACCTCACGGAACAGAAAGAGGAAATTAGAGAACCTATCTAACTTTACAATACTAACCTCATCAGCAGGAACTGCGGCCAGATGCAACATCTCCTGCGGATAAAGCACTCGGGAACCTTGTGTGCGTGATGCCCAAATATATTGTGGCAGGGATAGGGCCCGCCAGTATATAGCCCTGAGGGCACGCCCTTCAGATTCCACAAAAGAAAAATCAGTGAGAACCCAATTAGGAGGCGTATAATTTTGAGTGAAGAGCAAGGAAAAATAATAATGCATGTGGCTATGAATCTGCAAATGCAACCCTTTTCTGTGGACTTGTATCACAGCTTCTGTCGTCCGTAGTATCCTTTCATCATATAGAATAACCTTTATACAGAAGAATTTTTGGTTCGGAAAACGGGAAAATTATAACCTTGTTTTTCTGCTCACGATTAAATAAATATTTTTGCTGAATTAAAAATAAATCGAGTTCTGTTGCAATACTTTTGGACATTTTGCTAGAACTATAAATAAAATTATCAAAAAGCATCGTTGCACTTTTTTCTGTACTCAATCAAGTATACGTCCTCACTGTTAGCGAAACATTTACACTTTGCTCTGCTGTAGTAAGTATTTAGGTTGGTATGTGCGCGTATCTACGTATTATAAACTCAACTCGTCACCAAAACTGTAGCTACAGGTTACGTTGTACAATACACAGCACCTGGTCATCGTTAATTTAATTAAAAACGAGCCCAGTTTCATTTCTCAAAACACAACGTTGAAAATTTCAATATTTCGTCTGAACACCAAAATATTATCACACAATAAATTTTCAACACAGTACCATGCTTTATCAACACATGGAATAGTGGTTGCAGACTAGCCGCTAGGTCCACTGTTAGTTAGCAGACCTCGGCACCATTAAAGTCAATATAAATTCAGTTACTCAGTATAACATACTCTAAATTCCACAAAATGTCCTATATCGTCTCCGTAAGCAAAAATAATAATAATTATTTACTCATTAGTCATAAACTTGCAGTCAGCTCTGATCAACAGTCGTCGCCGTCTTGGGAAAGCAAAAAAAGCAAGGTGACATTTAACTAGGAAAGAAATTTGTTTCATCTCACCACAAGTCACAAAGAATTTTAGCAAGTGTTTTTCGAGAGGGGGAAACACCTACGGTCATCACACAGACTTCGTACAACAATTAAGTTCTCAGAACAGAAATCATTTCGTCATCATTGTGCTAATTTGCTTTTCAAATGATATTTCAAACGGCCGCACGCAAATGAAACTATGGGAAGGCTTTAGATAGTACGGAGAACTTGCGTCTCGTGAAGTCCCATCGTTTGTTTTGTAACGGTCTGCACTACACAACCAATGCAACTGGAGATTTTTCAAAAGGCACAGCCAAGAAGCTTGAGGCCAACCACAGTTTGTGCTCATTATGTTGTACAAAGTACATGTCTGACACTAATACCACTAGACCTACTGCACGCATTCTAACTTAATGCCCCTTCAGTCATTGATGCTAACCGTCTTCAGTAATAACGTATACCTACGGAAGTTGTTCAGATACAGACTCTTACTTTACCTGCCACCTTAAATGAGAGCGCAATTTATACGCAGTTAGCATGAGAAGGAAGAAAGTCTAACTCAGTAAAATTGTCACGAAATTCAATAACTATATATGCATTAGGTGGGTTAAAGCAAAAGCTGTCAGTGGCCATCCAAAATAAGAGCGTAAAAGCAATTTAACTAAGTGATACAATTGGGTATTAGAAAGGTTTCAATATTCCAACCGCTGTCTGTACGCAGGCAAAGCAAAACCGTTAAAGAAGCCGAAAACATTAAAAACAATTGTGCCAGAATTTCAATAAACACACGAAATGAGCTCTCCATTAGGTGACAGAAATGTAATAGTTTGATGCAGGGAGAGAAAAAGGGAAAGTGCAAATGGAGTTAACCGAACGCCGCGTGAAGAAGACCTTTATGTCTCATGAATTATTAATGCCATTCAGAAAAGAGCAGGAGCCGTTAACGGGTTCAGAATAGTAGAACAACTATTCCGCCCTCACAACTTCAATAGATGATACAAGTAGATAACAGAAACTAAGTGAACAAACGTTACTCAAAAAAAGAAAAACACCAGTCCCGCTATTAAATTTCAGGATTTCACTTGCTCCGCAGGGTTAGACAGAGTGAAAGCGTTTATGACACTTGAGAGCAGACAAAATAACTCTACGTCATTGATGTCACTGGACTTCGATGGTTCCACGATGTAAATGAATGCGTACATAAACTAAAACAAAAATAATTAAATAATAACAGGTGCACTTTAAGGTTACAGGCTTTTAATAGCTATTCATAGTTACACAATACGAGCGATTAAAACAACAGAAATAATTGCACCACGGAATTTCTACAGGGTATCAAATATGCACTGAATTCCATACAGTAAAAACTTCACTGCATCTAACAACAGAAAAGGTAACTCTTTTTCCTGCGTGTAAGTCACCAGATCTCTAGAGTCACCCTCTGCCAACGTTCAAAAGTAACTAAAACGTTACTGCAACTGCGCTGTGCACCGGTAAGTTACACAGCGATAGCCGGCACGGCTGGAAGATCCCGGCAGCCCTAGGGCCGAGCATCCAGCTCCGCCGCTCGCTGCCCGGACGCTCGACTAACTGAGATGCTCCAGCACCAGCATCGACACAGATCGCTGCCTGCCTGTTCCAGACCAAGGGGAAAACTCCCGCCGCACCACGGCTCCAGTTCGTTCCAACTCTTTACTTTGCCTGAATTGTTTCAGGTGTGTTAATTGTATCGTATTCTTAGTCAACGCAACATTGCGTGCAAAATTAAACTAAAACTGAGAGAAGTACTGGTAGAGCGCAGGTCTCCGCCGAGCAAGGCAATGCTAACGAAAACTTCGATCTAGTCCTAAATTTAGGAATGTTTACAGATTTTCACCAAAATTTAATAATCTCTTCGTGACATTCCTATAAATTTCATGAAGATCCACAACTTTTCTGTTATGTGCTAACAAAATGCCTTGTGGCGCAAAAAAAAAACATGCATTTCTCCCATTGGGAGGCGTTCATAAAACAATATAATTACAGTACAAGCTCAGTAAGCTAGTTCAATACAAGATAACAATAATGCTTACAGAATAGCTGCAGATTATCAGCGCTACCATCTACACACCCTATCCATTCCATACAAAGCTCTATTACGCCAGTAGCAGTATTCTCCTAGTTTAAGCCTCCCTACTCACAGAGCACACTGTGATCCAAAATGAGGAAGAAAGAAGGGACATAAAGAATGTCAACGCGCATGAGAACAGTAAGTCAGGAAAGAAGGGGAAGAACAGAACAAAGCATCATCGGCAGGAGTATGAAGATGGCAAGAAGCAAAGTGGGCACGAAAGTCAGACGTACCGAAGGCCTAGCTAATTGCTAAGGTAATCTATACAATTTTCCTGGGGTGCTGCTCCCCATAACATAGGATGGGCGAACCAAACTCTATAGTCCTCCATTACACATTCACACATAGGCCTACGGTGAAATAGTTTATGCATCGCCATGTTAATTAAAAGACTGAAAGAAGCAACCTCAACTACCACACTATACAACTTATATTCTACACAAAGCATTATTACGTTAGGTTTAGACACAGGCCTAATATAAATTAGTTAATGCATTGCCGCGTTAATTTAAAGGCTAAAAGAAGTAACATTAAGAAAACACAGAGAGAAAAGATATAACAGAAACAACCCACGCATGTAGATAGCTACTACTACCATTTAAATAGCTGCCTTAATTAACGCACCATCACTCCAGAAGGGGGAGGAGGCTGGAAGTGCTGAGTTGGCAGTTTTGTCATTTTTCACATCTACAGTAGGTGAACCCACCCACCTGCCTGACTGCAAAAGATTTTGATGATAGCTCAATTCCTTCCAGTAGTTTATAGGTGGAAAAACGTTCCAATATGAACATATGCAGAACGAAGACATTACGTCATTATATCACCTCTCTCATTTCGTCGGCAGGTGATAAATATAACCTTCTTGGCGAAAGTGACAAGAAACAAGAGGTCTGTTTGATGAACATTAAGAGAAACTTACGCATCAAGGGACAGCAATTAGGCAGAGATAAACGAAAGTAGTAAAAAGAGTAGAGATCTATGGGCAACTGTCTCTGTGTGTCCGCTCCTAGCTGGCGATGTCTGTTTGCACCGTAGCAACATTTGGGCCGCTGCAGTGCAGCCTCAAAGCTGAATTGCGCTGTTAGCTACTAAGATGACCCTAACTGGTACTTAGGTGGGCTTAGTGCATGCCATCCTATTGTCGTGAGGGGTTGTGCTTTTCTATGCTGCCAGTTGTATGTTTCAACGCGAACTCTATAGTTATTTAGAGTTTGAGTCTCCTTCTCCATAGCTTACCGACGAGCCAGAGAAACGAAGAAAGAAGGGACATGCAGAATTTCGATTCTAGAGAGAAACTTGAAACCAATACACGGAAATTTTCTCACACTGGGTAAACAAGTAGCTATAGGCACAGCACGTCGGGAAAGAAGAAAAAGAACTGAATAATACCATCAGTAGGAGTAGGAGAAAGGCACGATGAGGCTAAAATAAGATGTCCGGAAGACCTAGGCAAGGCTAAAACAACTTATGGGGTATCCGGGGGCCCTGAAGTAAGCCTATGAAATACAAGAGACGTGAAGTGGATAAGAAAAGAAACAATTTCAAATTAATGGTCCATTTTGAGACAAATTAGGGAGTATCTCCGACATATCAGATAACAGCCCATCCATAGACCCCACGATACTTGACTGTCTACTTACATATGCAAGTGTGGCTGATGGCATATTGAATGAACTTAGATAAAATCTGTTGCAGTTAACATAGCGACGTCAAATGAAAATTAAACTGTTCTTGGTGATACAAAAAATGCGGTTTCAGCAAGCAACACACATTCGTAGCTAGATATGAACTGTGGGAGACGATAATTGAATATTAGAACACCAAATTGGCCTAAAATTGGCTAAAACAAAATTTAGAATTCGCCAATGGCCGGTGCTCATATGTGCATGCTTCTTTCCTATAGATACAGTCCCTGCAAAACCATTTGTTTTTGTTTCAGGTCGTTATGTCGATTAGAAAATTATTAAAGAGGTTTTATCAATTTGCCATCAGCCTCACTTGCGAGGAATCGTCAGTCAAGCATCGAGTGCTCGATGACCCTCTTATGCCCTGTGAGGTGATGCACCCATTGATCTTACAGCACTGGTTTTGTAGACAAGCTTACGGCATTGAAAATGAGCTACCTACCCTTGAAACTAACACGTATTTTGCAAAACTATAATTTTGGAAAGAAAAGAAGTCAGCAACATGACCTGCAGCTGAAATGCGATAGGTGCGGTGTATCAAGATAACGACGTTTTATGGTCTTAGATATATTTATTTGTCGCAGTTGTTTTGTTATTGCAATTTAAGCGTCGCCTAAACTAAATCTTTTCCATTCATAGTGCAGGCGTACGATTAAAAACTAAATTCAGCCTTACAGCACAGCTTGAAGCTAAATATACGTTGTCTCTACAGGAATCTTGCAACTAAGTAGCGTTCCGACTAAAGTAGAAATACCATGAGGAACAATAATTATGGGTGACGGAGATGGGAGCAGCACTGACAATATACGCTACGCTTGTGAGCTTCAACTTATCTGGAACTTTCGTCAAGCGCAGTGTTTCCCAAACTGTGGTGTTGCGTACCATGACACTCCTGAGCTCGGTGCACGAGGGTACGCCACGCACCCCCTGCTTATTTTCTATACAGCATGCATATAGAAAAATTTTGCAAAATGTATTTAAAGGGGGACATGAGTAAAAAGGCATAGAAAAAGTTTCCGAGAAAACGTTGAAACTATAACTATACGGTGGAAGAGAGAGTGTAATAATTCAAGTGAAGAATCGTACAGTATAATGAATTAGATGTTCCTCGGCGTGAAATATATCGGTTTCATGCACCATAAAAACTAGGGTAATGACTCAGTGGCCGATAGTTACCAGTTACCGATATTTTAAACTCCAGTTTACGTCACAGTTTAGAAGTATTGCATTATTCTTTCTGTAGCCGCTGTCTTAAGCAGGTGTAAGCATCTGCCGTGCAACTGTAATAAGTTTCGTGTATTACCTCAACGATATGTTGTTGTTGCTACAAACAAAAACATACACAAGAGATGCAGCTTAAAGCATTTTCTATGACGACAGCCCGCCATTGTACTCCGTATATTCGTGTATGATTTATTTTGTTCCTAGCCACCGAAATCCAGCAACAGTACTGTAAAAGTGTAGATGGATAAAGTTCAAATATAAGATTAGTAGGCAAACCTTACCTCAGAATTACCTACGCCGTTCTACTGTGTTATTGCCCATTTTATACCCAAAGCTTTATTTATTATTATTATTGAGGGGATTTCACGACCCAAATTGGATCGGTTGATATTATTATTATTTTATTATATCAACTTACTAAGAAAACTGCGCAATTATGCCATTGTTATAATATAAATATCTAGAAAGGCTTAACCTATCTAGAGTGAAATTATACCTAAAAGTTCAATGTTTTATCTTCTTCTATCAAAGCCAAAACATTTTCTATTCTACATTAGTACTACCTAAAATTTGCCAAAGAAAAGTATCACTGTGCACAGCTGCCGCGTACTCCAAATCAGCCTCTAAAACGCGGACTGGTAAGCGTCAAAAAAAGTTTGGGAACCTCTGGTCTAGAGCGTTAGGATCCCCCTATTTTCCGAACTGTCGGTATAAAACCCAAAACGGTTACCCTTGAAATGACAGAAGAGTGCATCCTGCTCCACAAATGGAGCTTTCAGTTGCCTCCGACCAAACTGGGTTTTTGCGAACACATGTAACACCATTCTAACTTGAAAAACCAAAAACCTGCCTGATGTTCTCAAAAAATTAAAGCTTTTCTCGTGCCGATCCAATCGATGGCGCCAACAGTTACATATAGTCAAAGTATCGACGCTGGCGACTGAAGAAGAGGATGGACTACAAAAGGGGAACTTCTAATGTAAATCCAGGAACCCAAATCAAGGGGACCACTGCGCATGGCAGCATTCAATCTGGAAAGAAAAGGAAAAGCAGAAGAAAGGCTCAACCTAGTGTATGGAAATAGAATGAAGCACTGGAAGTACCGAATTAAGCCTATCTAAGGCTAACTGATCTTCATTGTAAGATGATACCCAAGAGACGCTACTCATAATGAACATACGAAAGGCAAACCGATGCTAACCCCACTGTCCACTGCTTACCACACCCTGTGCTTCCTGTAGGCCGCAACAAAGTTTTCCATTGGGAATATTATCACAGAGGACACTGGTCACATTGAGAAACCAAACCATTATTGGCCAACTATAGTGGAGGACGATAAAAGTTATTTTTATTTTTATACAGAACTAGCTCGAACCTATGGAAATTACACACAACAAAAGCACCATTTTTCAGCGATATTTCACACCCGTATCATCCTGATTTTCCTTAATACTGAAGTAACTTGAAAAATTCTACAGAACAAAAGCATTGTCCCTCAATTATGATGCCTTTGGACACGTATCACGAACACGGAGGGTGAAAAATGTTTCAAGTCAGACAGTGAATCTTCTACCTTCAACCTGCCAGCAGTAGCAGCTTAAATTTGAACTTGACTCCTTCCATGGTTCGCTTCCCGTGTCGTATCAAGGATACCTCAAAGGTGCCCTAATTTTCCTCTAATACTGATGAAAGCATCACGGTCGTACTAAGTATCTAATAAAGTAATTAATTAAGTAACAAACTAAGTTATTAGTTAAGTAACTAACTAAAGGAGGGCCAAGCAGAATTGTAATATAGATGGTTTAAGCCTGCGTTTCCAGAACATTGGCGATCTAACAGAGAAAGAAATAAGAAAAGAAAAATGTCAGTAGAAATTATTATCTTTATATAAGTTGTTGAAGCCTCCCAAGACACAACCATGGTGTTTCAAGAGAGCAAAAGGAAAGGACATGCAGTACGTCGATAGAAACGTGAAACCCATGCACGAGGGTCTTCCTACACTGGATCATCGCGCTTGGGAGTAGCAAGTCTGCCAAGAGAGGAAGAACACTATAAAGTATCATCAATATGAGTATGAAACTAGAAGGAAGCAAAATGGGAACGAAGCTAAAACCGTCAAACAGCTTCTGATGCGGCCAAGATTTCTGTAAGGGAAACGATTAACGATTGAGGGAAGTGTAGTCAAGACTCTCCTGGGTGGGTGCTTCTCGTTGGTTTAGCCCCCGAGTTTCCGACAAACTGTCTGTGACTTCGACAATACTCAAATTTATGTCATCCAAACACGCAGTGTGATCTTACACGACCGACTGCCATAGTATAGGCCAATTCGTACGGCATTGGATCCCAGTTTCATCTCTAAGGCTTCGAAAAATGTGTGTTAAAGAAAATTCGTCAACCACTTATGGTAGTATTATATGCATATATCCTCAAACTGGTAACAAGAATACAAAAGTTTGACTCAGCGACACTGGAACATGACTATCAAGCAATGGAGCCATGACAGGCGCCGCATCTCGCGTCCAGCGTCACGAAGCTTTCCGAAAAATGTCTACGAAAGCAAGCCATTTGGCCCAAAGTTTCAAGGTTGGAAGTCTGTAGCAGAAAATCTTCCGGAGCGGCGCGCAATGCTCTTAGTCCTGTAGACTTTGCATCAAGTTAAATGAAGTTGCGACAACTTGGTCCGACGTGAGGGACTGTCAGCGCTCTCTTTCATTCACACTGACACGTTAAAAGAAAGGATGGCATAGAGGGAATTAGGTCGGCCCATGACCTGTCCACCTCTGAGTAACAAAGCTGCCATAGCTGCAGCCTAAAGCGCCTCTTTAGTACGGGAACGGTCCATACTTACTTAGCGAATAATGGGCCGAAAAGAGCAGTAAAAGTCGCGGTACTTAATGAGAGCATGATGGGAATAAGTGCGACTGATGACCAGGGGACATTCTCTGGCCGACGATGCTTGGTGTAAGCCAGCGTATTAGAGAGCGTTTTGGGCTTGAGAATAATTCCGCTGTTGAAAATAAACAGTTAAGATGTTGTCAGGCTGACGAGTTCCGCACAGGTAATGAATATAGGCAAGGTGAGAGAAACTGATGAGAGTAACGTGAATGAACAATAAATGATGAAAGATTCGTTGTTAACGCCTTAAGAAGTACCGTGAATTGAATTCAATTTAAGTAATATCAAGTCTCGCAAGCTTCGTTCGCTTATCCTCATCGATTTACTATAGCATGATATTTAGGCAATCTTACAGCAAGATTTTCTTATTGTCATTTGTAATGCTTTCCGCTCATCCAATGACCAGATTTCATTACTGAAGTTCAGAACACTTGAAGTTTCAGACAAAGCTAATGCGCTAAGCTTAGGCTATCATGACAGAACTGTCGCAATCGATTAAGAATATAGCTCCTTTTTATATTTTTATGGCTTGATGGAGGATAATACATGGAAAACAGATATACTTATAGATGGGGGTTTAGGATTACAATTTTTCCCATTAGCCTACCAAAATGCCGTTAGGCTGACAAAATTTTTGGTAGGTTATTGAACTGCCCCTTGTAGTCCTAGGAGGGCCAATCAAAGATTGACGCTAAGCAGCGAATAGCCAACCAGCAATGAGCTTCTATAACGCCAACCTTGTGGTTAGGCAGGCAAGGACTGGTTCTCCTAATGTTCAAAATACGTTAAAATACTCAAATGCCCCTAAAATACAGTATACTAGACGAACCAGTCCTTGCCTTCCTAACCACAAGGTTCTCGGAGTAAGAGCCTATTGTAGAAGGGCTTCTTCACTAGGAGGTGGGGTGGTGGGTGGCAGAATCTAAGCGAGCGTTTACTATCGAGAAGAGAGAAGAAGCGCCCCGTGGAGTTAATCCCGTAGATTTGTTGAAAATGTTCTATAATGTGGATTTTGAAAGATGTCGTTTTATCGGAATTATAAGAATATATATATACATACCTAAACCATGCAATAAGAAAACATATTCCTCTAAGTCGATGAATGCAAATAACATACGTTTAAGCCTATTCTAGAAATCGATGCAATGGAAGAAATTTAGTTACTCACTACGCGCGTAGCGAATTTCACCAGCTCATCAGGTGGGAGGCTTAAACTGTAAACTGTCGCCCTTGGTACATCTGTATGCCTGTACAGCGTGCAGTAATTGGAGTAAAGGCAGTGGACCATAGTTTAAGGTAGACGAAACGTTTACTTGATTTAAGATGTCAATTATACTTTTGGATATTCCGGCATCCTAGTTACATCTCCCTGAGGTAACCTCTCTAAATTTTGCGAAATTTCAAGGGCCAAATATACCAACATTGAGCCTCCCACCTGTTGAGCTGATGAACAGTGACACGCGCGTCGTGGGTAACAAAATTTCGTCAACCACTTCTATCGATTTCTACAATATTCTTTGCCATTTCAAGAAAATAAGCGTATTCACAGACTTTCATATTAAGATTTGTTGATTGTTGAAACACAAACTTGCAACATAACACATACACACCACGAGAAAGGTCTACTTAAGGCGCACTGTACCGCGATGAGACATTGTTCGCGGAACGGACGGACAAAAGAGTACAACAACCCACTGTCACCAATACAACACGGCTTTCGCTTCGTTTCTGAACCAAAGGATCCATCATTCTCCGCAAAATATCTTTATTGTTGAATATTTGTTGAGACAATGAAACTGACGGCATAGATCTTTTTTTAAGCAGTTATTCACGACCAGTGCTTCGGCGACGGGATGCCACCCAGTTACTAATAACTTGAGAATGCGGAGTTGCATAGTTGAGTTTTTTAAACGTAGGCTTACATGTGACAAACGTTTGCGTACAAGTTCTGCTTCAACATTGGTGACAGTTAACCGTGGCATAAAATGATATAACTTGAGATTGCCATTAACCTCAGCCCTTCATCAAGAGCTTCATAGATAGTGAGTATGTAAAAATGTGCATATATAAATATATCAGGCAATATAGAATCAGCATACCCTCAGTAGCAGCAAACTA
Source organism: Parhyale hawaiensis (assembly GCA_001587735.2). Classification (NCBI taxonomy): domain Eukaryota; kingdom Metazoa; phylum Arthropoda; class Malacostraca; order Amphipoda; family Hyalidae; genus Parhyale; species Parhyale hawaiensis. Next base: position 4,778,991 of record LQNS02278097.1, on the reverse strand, counting down.
AATGTTCTGACAATGACTCTCAAGGCCGCGAGTTCAAACCTCTCAGCCAAGAAGGCAAGTTTTTCGTGGCTCTGAAATTACTGACCTTTACCAGAAATGGGGAAGGTCGGGGGCGCAAGTCTGTCGCATGAAGGCTTTCGCTGCTGGCGCCCTAGCTCGAGACGAACTGTGGTCGACTACAGCCGTTTACTCCTCAGGGGCATGTTAACTTTTATCTGCAGCACAAACTAGTGCGTGTGATTTTACTCAGTTTGGGTACTGTCCAGTTGACTTTACTTTACCTTAGCGCCAACTGAGAAAATGTTAACAATCCACTGGTAAAATTGAAAAGTACTTTCCATGAGTGTTTGGAAGAAAACTTCATTAAAAGTACAAAGCGCATTCAAAAATGTACTTAAGGTACTTTTTGAGAGTACATGCTTTTATAAAACTACTTAAAGTACAGTAATTAATAAATAGCATTTGTTCTCTGAAAACACTTTCCAGCCCATCTCTCTCGTGTATAAAAAGATGGGAATTCGAAATCATTAAGGTTGCGACACAAATTCAGAGTCCTGATAACAATATCTATTCAAAATGCAAATTGGCTTTGAGCGAAACAGTTGTGTTACGAATGCATATGTATGCAAATGTCTATAGTTAGCTCCAAAATACTGTCGGTTCATTATTCTCTTCAAACTTTTGTCGACATTGAAGTTCAACACGAGCCGTACTTGCCCTCTGCAATACCTTCATGTCCGTACTTTCCTCAACAGAATGAATTTCCAGAAGGGTAATAAAGAGGAACTGAGGAATCAATTCGAGGCCTGAAATGCTCATAATTTCGTCGTTTAGGAGTCGATTGCAGACTAACTGGAAGAGAACTTGATCCAGATGACCTCTAATGATGAAACTTAAAGAAGAGAAGGGTTAGCATCCAATTCCGGCGTCGGCAAGAGCGTTTCCTCCAAAAGGCCGGCTGCTTTATTTAACTTTTGNGATTGCAGACTAACTGGAAGAGAACTTGATCCAGATGACCTCTAATGATGAAACTTAAAGAAGAGAAGGGTTAGCATCCAATTCCGGCGTCGGCAAGAGCGTTTCCTCCAAAAGGCCGGCTGCTTTATTTAACTTTTGCAGGGAAAGGCGCTCTTTAGGGCGCAGTAATTTCGTGTCGGTGCATTAAACGAGGATTTCCTTCTCCAATACAGTTCGGAGAATGAACAGGCCTTAATTACGAGCGCCGGCCAATGTAGCTGGAGGGTCGGTAGCATTGAGGCTGCTTTTTGGTAGCACTTGTACGCTATTCTGTCCGTTGAAGCGGCGCGTGTGTCATGCATGAGAGTTGAACGCAGCAACGCATGCCCAGCGAGTTTTCTAGCTGGACGGTATTTATAGTATTTTTACCAGAAATACAGGTTTATTTTATACGTTAATGGGTTAATAGATCTCATTACACTTTGAACAAGCGAAAGCCCTCGACATAGGAACCTAGAGATGATACGAGCGCAGGCTTCATTGTACCTACTCTAGGCAAAAATAAAAGAAAAATGAACTGGGTGCTAGACAAATCATTTACTTATTTTTGTCTGTAACGTTGTAAGGATTCAAGCGCAGTCTTCATTGTACCTGCTCTACCCGCAAAAAAAAATTATTTGCATACCAAACGTACCATTTACATATGTTTGCCTTTAACGTACGAGGAGTCGAGGGGCCCAACCCTCTCTTTTATGAGACGTGTTGAGCGTAACAGAAATTATTTTGTGTGACGTGTCGATATTGCTGCAACTTCGTCTTCACCTCGCGTGACGAAGCGCCTCATGGAAAACTCGATCGTTCATGAATATCATTACATCGCCAACATCCAAAATGTGCATATTGTCAGCTTAAAGATAATGGGCCACCGCACCACTGAACTATTCAGTGTTTATAGCTTCATCTCCCTGATATGAAACACTCTTTAATGAAAGGAACTAGGAAATATTTCAGTTCGCAAGTTATCTCATACCTATATAAAGAAAACGTTTTTTGTCTAAGTAGTGAACAAATACGCTCTCGGGTCAAGAAATCTGTATGATTCCGTTGTGACTGATAGTTTCCAAATAATCCCGAGATAACACTTATAATCCTATAATAGCACGCAGTTAATTAAGGATACATTACATCTGAACGTTATTCAAGATTAGCGTTGAATCGTTGCAAAAAATATTGGCTTAACTGTTAGTTATAAATTATATATGGCATGCTACGAAGACTGAAAATTATATTGTGCTTTATTTACAAGTCTATTGACGTTATTTTCAGTTATTCTAGCGTAATATTTGCAGAACAACACTCCCATAAATCAGTAGAAAAAGTAATATGAGTTTAATGGAAGAGCAATTAACGGAGCGTTTTTGAATATTAAAAAACACACAAACATGGCGTGCAAAATTCTGCTGTCATCAGCAGCAGCGTGTGTACGAATGACTTGCATTCGTCATCAGGAGTAAAATGATGCTTCACCATAGTAAGAACAACAACAAAAATTATACCACGCAACGTGGATTTTCTTTGATGACAAACCACATGCATTAAGCAAGATCTAGGTGACAAAAATATTGCCGTTATACCCATCATCACACACAATGGGACAAATAGAAATTCACGTGCTTGCGACACGTCTTTCCACAATAACTTCCACCCACTTTCGCGTCAACGACAGTGCTATAGGACTTGCCTGTTGCATCTACGTGAGCAGAGTGTACCGAGATGCAAAATAAGACAAGTGCTATAGGGTGGCCGCCGACGCGAAAGTGGGTGAAATCTAGAAAAGAGACGAGTTCTCATGCATAAGCACGGCCATGAGCACTCCCAGTCATTGTAATATAGGCAATAGACTAGAGCGTTCTGGTCCATCCACAATATTCACAGAGAGGGGTTGCTCCAATGATGTATTTACGTCTTACAGGCAAAAAAAATGCTTTGAGTCACCGAAAAATATTGTACAGTAAAGTGGGGTAAAAAATGGATAACCCACATTAGGGGTAAAAAATTGATACCCACTCTTGCATTAAAAAATCCTAGTTCATTTTTTTACCCCTAATGTGGGTTATCCAGTTTTTGCCCCACTTTACTATATAGAAAATTGAATAAAATAGTTGGTGGACCACACCATTAAGTTGAACTTTGCGAAATAGGAATCAACGAGTTACCCGGTAAGAAATAAAAAAAATATTGACGAAAACGGTGATTATACTAATGATCGAAAGTATTTCTACTACTGTTAGTTATTATTGTATCGAGTAGTCTGAGCTTCCGTTTTGACAACAAAGGCAATCTCACAGGAGAAAACAGAAGGGACATACAGTATGTCAACAGAAATATGGAACTCATGCACTAGGGTGTTCCCGCACAATATTATCGCGCATGAGAAAAGTAATATAAGCCGAGCAAAAAACGAAGGGAAGACCAGAATAGAGTGTCATCAGCATAACTATGGGGGTAAAAGAAGCAAAGGGGGCACCATAGACAGAGTCCTGCAGACATAGCTGATTCTAAGGTGTCCTTCAGGGCCCCCTTGAAGGCGCTGCTTCCCATAATATAGGTCGTACAAACCTTACTATCCAAGCCCTATGGCCCATCCTATGCCCCCTGAGCGGAACTAATAATCGTAATTCCTGTTAGCTATTAGATCTTGTATGAAGTTAGTTCAATAACATGGAAATTCTTTACAACAAAATTGGTAGTTAACCGATCTAACTCTATTGGTTAGTAGCTCAATTATGTCGGGGAAGATCGCACGTATGTATTTACTTAGGTGTAATTGGAACCTGCTCAAATTATTATGGACCTGGACCTGATCATAAATATATATCCGTAAATATAGAAGCAGTATCAACCCAGTAGATGACGAGAAAAAAATTGAAAAGAAGTGAGAACTACTATGAAATTAAAAATCAAACTACGTGTCAATACCAGCTTCTGTTGGCGCTATGGACAGGCTTGGGGCTTTGAAGGACAGCGAGGTCAGTTAAACAGAACGAAACTTGGACATAAAGAAGTCGGAAACTGCAAGAAATTAGTAAACCCTCATTCCACTGCTCACAAACTCGAGTCGTATTACTAACAACATGAATGGGATGCGCCTCAGCAGTCCAGGCAGACTAACGAAGACAAAAAAAAAAAAAATAACTTAAGTCCGGCAAAAATTATCAGCACGAGATGCAGCACAACATCACGCGGCCACAGGCACTGAACCCAAACAGACGTTACTCGCCAGTCTGCAGGCACGAGCAGTAGGTAGAGACTGACACTGTCGCTTATATGTCTTCGCTTTCGCTTCTCTACGACACACTATAAGTTAAAACAAAGAGATTTAAAAAAAAAAAATGAAAGTAAATAGTACTCCTTCTGTTCCGAGATAGTTGTTCCACAGCCGAAAATTTCATTCTGTATTAGCAGTTCGATCTCAGCAAAATTAGTTGTGATTTACATTACCAGGTTACGGCGCGATACAGGCTGTGTGCTACTGAAGCGCTAGTAAAATTTCTACTACTACTACTACCACCAGGTTAGCATTGGCCATGATACGTACTACCGCTAACGCAAAATGAAATTTTGGGCTGTGAAACAACTCTTTTGGAACAAAGGGAGTAGCAATTAAGCAGCGTTCTCTCGTTCGAACGTTGCTGCACGGATGTGCGGACAAGAAGAGTACGGCAGCAGCAGGCTACCCCTGCTATTGATTTCACTATAATTTCTCTCGATATCTCAGCCCCAAGCCACCACTTCCCGCAGCGGATGGTAGGAGAAGAGACACCAAGACCGGCGCGAAGTCCTCAGTATTGGGATGCGACTGCCGCGCTGGCAATCAGATCGCCACTTTGATGAGCAACACTCAATTTTCGGGGCGCCAGCGCCGCTAAACCACAGGGAATTGCTCCCGAATTTACTGAGAAGGCGACCATCGCTGGCTATCTGCCTGTCACGCTTCGACGGGTCTTTTGCCGGCCTTTACCTGGACCAGTACACAAGCAACTGCGGGCTAAAAACATGTCTGTCGTGCGCAGCGCACGTAATGGTACTGTATATGGTCCTGCGAGCAGCAGTTGTAGGGTGAAAACGTGTTAAGCCTCACTAGACAGAATTAGGTACGGTGCTTCAAGAAAAGGAAGGGATATGGGCGATAGAAACGTGGCACTGGAACCATGCATGAGGGTTCTCCTACACAGGATCAGTGCGTATGAGAGCGGCACGTAGCAAAAGAAGACGATAATTAAAAAAACACAAAGTCACAAATATAGGAAAATAGCCATAAATTGAAGCAAACTCGCGCGAAAGACAGACGCTCCGAAGGCCTAGCTAATGCTAGAGTAATTTATGGGTTCCCTGGTGAAGCTATTCTCCATAATAAAAATGGGTGATCCCAACTAACCCAATAGCCCATCCAGTGCCCAGTGAGGGGTACGCAGTGCACGTACTTTTGCTATATTTGAGAACTTGCACTATATTTGGGTGAATATTAATAACAGTATTATTCAGGATTAATAATCATGTTAATAGTAGTTATCTGGCCGAGCCCATGCACCTAAAAACTGAGACGTTACCAGGCGAAAGAGTCTAGCGATAAAGACTACCCATATAAGATTCCAACACAGCTACACTGAGTTTCCTCCTCAGAACCACAGCTGTAGCTGCTCCGTTAGAAGGCCCACGGCTCTACCCACTCGAAGGCAGTTACTTGACCATGAGACAGGAGGGCATGCAGTAATAAGCAGGAGCTTAGCTTGAATTCAAACAACCACCAGTAGTATCCTCATCAGAATCCCAGTTTTAATCAGTCGGCTAAGGCCCGTGGCTGTACCAACTTAGAGGCCACGATTTTACGTCCTACCAGGAGAAAGAAGAGCAGAAATATACAGTAGCTTAGGTCGAATTCCAACAGCTAGACGCAGTATCCTCCTGAGAAGCGCAGCTTTAGCCACTCGGCTAAGGCCCGTGGCTGTACCCACTTAGAGGCCGAGACTTTACCAGGAGAAAGGAGGCCAGTAATAAAGAGAAGCGAAGGGCGCGTTTAATATTATCAGTGACCGCTCGAAGCTTTATCGACCCCTAAGTCAAACGGTTCTCCCGCCACTGTTGCTGGAATGGCCGGTGCTGCAGCGTCCGTTCGGTGCCCGGCCTCGCAGTTTCTCTTCCGCCGTATTTTCCTTTGGATTATTGAACGGAGCCTAAAATACGCCAACGGCTCTCGTGAAATTTCCACGTAACGAGAGTCGGAGCAAGGAGAGGCTTTACAATGTATCCAAATTAAGGACCATTCTACGAGACTAAACTGATCATATCAGTGCCTCCAAAGAGGTTAGTGGGTAGGTAGCTAGATCAAGTTAGGCTAAGATAGGCTAGTTGGTGAAAACTAGAAAGACTGAGTAAAAAATATGCGAAAATAAAAGCTCACGATCGCACTGGAATTCAAAAACGTGCAGTTGAACTGAAGAAGCCTCAGAAGAGACTATACGAACGACGATGCAGCGGAGTCCTTAGAGAAGCTGTATGTATCTACATTGAGTGAATTTCAGCGTGGGATAAGAATTTTTCTTATCTATTCTCAAGAGCGTGACGCCGAACATATAAATATACAAACACACAACGGTCATTCTTAGTGTTAGATTTATTTATTTATAGGTTTCGTATCACGCTCTTAACGAAATAGATAGGCAAAAATTAGCTCACGCCTTCCTGCTTTCAAAAGTGTATTCATCTGCATGAAGACTGTGGTCATCCTGCTAAGCTTCATAGAAAACTGATAGGTAGAAAAGATTCAAGGTTGCAGATGATGGCACTCGAACAGTATATCCGATTCCGGTCTTTCTTTGACTACGTTGAAGTCCACTCAATGTAGATAAATACAACTTTTGTTAACAATCTTTTCCATCGTGATGTGTACTCTCTTCTGAGATTTACTTCATCCAAACTTCATCTGATACTCTTTTGTTACCTCCGCCAAGGAGGTTATGTTTTCGTCGTGTTTGGCTGTCTGTCTGTCTGTTTGTTTGTCTGTTTGTCTATTTGTCTCTTTGTCTCTTTGACTGTTTGTCTGTTCGTCTGTCACCAGGATAATTCAAAAAGTTATGAACCGATTTGGATGAAATTTACAGGGATTGTTAGGTATGTTAGGAGGAACAGATGATTAACTTTT
>LQNS02278097.1:4751343-4767611 GCA_001587735.2 Parhyale hawaiensis | reverse complement strand
TGGGAAAGGAACAAAGGATGGGTAGAACAAAGAACGTCGGTAGATGTAGGAACAAGCTCAGTGGGTACGCGTCTGTTGAGGCTATCAGCAGAGTATAGGAAATTGAGGGTGTAAGCCACATAGACTCTAGTTATTTCTGTTTTAATAGTGCCATCCGACAGTATGCTAAGACGTCACAGGTGCCCACAGGGATGTATTTATAAACAGAGCACCAATCCAGAAATGTGCTTATTGTCCTTTGAATTGGTTGTAATATGTTAATGATACATTGTAGATAAGCCTGACTCGGTGAGAGACATCATAAGCCTAAAATGCTAATAGCTATGTCAACAAAGTGTGCGTAAACAGTTGTAGCTACTATTAGGGAACGAAATAGCTTTTTCATTTTTAATCTAGTAATTGTATGGATTTATCGGCACTAAAGCTGAAAATGGATTCAGATTTATACTTACTGTTTGCAAGTTTTCAAATAAATGTTCAAATAATTATATCAGTTACGTTAAAATTATCAAAGGATAATTTTCAAGAAATGCCACTGACGAACTTTAATGAGGCAGCTGGCAACACTGAATGTGAATAAACAAACACCTGGTGGGTATCTTATCACCCTTTATAGTACATTGTAAGTTTAGCATCATGTCTCTATGTGTATCTATTGACAAGTAATTCAAGATGAGAAGATGAAAGGTGAAGTAATGCCGATTAAAAAGTTCATAGATTATATTGTAATCAAAAAGCATAGTTTGAGGAATTTGACGATTCTAGAGGGATTCATTTCATTTGGGCTGTACTACCTGCCCGTGGGGCCCGAGCTTGAAGTTTTAATAATAATTGTTCAGCATCGATTTTAGTTCCTGTTAAATGTAGCAGGCTCCGTGAAACCAGTCCACGCAGTAATGAAAGAACAATTTTGGTAACATCTGTGTCTTCAAAAACTGTTGTTCGACGTTTGAAGGATGTTGGACGTAATGTTCGGAGTCCAGCCTTTAAACCTCTAGTCTGTAGAAAGCCCGACTTGACTTTGTGAGGAAATTTGCTATTTAACAGGATAATGATATGTTAATTGTACATTTCAGAGATTAGGGACAGTTTGATCTTGTACAATTCAGACTGTAAACAATCCGTTAGACGATTTAAGGACGAGGCATTGAATCCTATCAATTCGTTGAAAATTCAGTAAAATTAGGAAGAATTGCTTTTATGGTTTGGGAAATTTTTCTGTATATTGGATTTTACCTCTACAGTACTGTAAATATACAAGTAAAGTGAAAAATACGACCACTTTATCTAAGAAAATCGCAAGTGGATAATACAGTACCGGTACATGGTGATTTTCGTGATGACCTGGATATAGAGAAAGAAACGCGAGAGCTCCATGGAGTTGGTAACACGTTAATTAGGAAATTCGGTAACTGCTCTGAAGACGTCGAATGCCAGCTGTTCTGAACCTATTGTTACCCCTTGTACTGTAACTGTTTGGTGTAACGTTAATAAGAAATCCATTGAGCGGTTGTGTGTTGCTTATAACGACATATTCCGCATATTGATGAAAGTGCCTAGGTCTTATAGTGCCAGTCTGATATTTGCTCAAAAGTAAACTGATTGTCTCAAAGTCAGGACCAGGAAATGCGCCTTGAGCCTAGAACATAGGATTGAAAACTCTAGAAACTCATTAATAAAAGCCATCCGCAATGGCCCTGGCTACAAACGATCTAATATGTATCTATAATGGCAGCGCATACTGTTGCCTGACGGAGGCCAAGCAAGGGGGGGTAATGATGATTAGAATGTAAGACCACTGCGACATGTCTATTGTTTGTAACCTAGAAATAAGATACATCCTCTTATGTACCATGTATCATTTCAGTGTTGTAATGTCTCTATGAGTATTGAATAAAGTTTATTATTATTATTTTATAGGCGCTTAGTTTAGCAGGGATAACACAATAGTCGTTTGCGGCCTATGAACCTTTTGTAAGCACATAATGTTTGTACTTACCAAAAGATATGTGAAAATGTTAGCCGTCAAATATGTGTAAGGCCGTGTTCACACGTCTGTCAACGTAACTCGTTCAGTCAAGCTGATGGACACGGCGCGTTAATTTGATGGAAGCAGCAGCAGCAGCAAATGCGGGAGACGGAAGGATGAAGCACCACCGATTTTTCAACGAGCCGCGTCATTCAAGTTCAGTAACAAAATCTGTAAATACTAAATTTATCCTCTATATCGTTTTCAAATCATGAACAAGTCGACATATATGTTTTTTTTATCGTCACTTTAACAATCAGAATCACTGTATTCCCGTTTAACACAAGAAAGCTAGTTAGTTGAAACTGTTATACTAAGAACACAGGCTCTCAGGGGTATATTCTGGCGGGCCCTATGCCTGCCACAATTATATTTGGGCATCACGCACAGAAAGTTCCCGAGTGCCTTATCCGCAGATGATGCAGCTTGCCGCAGTTTCTGCTGACGAGGTTAGTTTTGTAAAGTTAGGTAGGTTCTCCACTTTCCTCTTTCTGTCCCGAGAGGTGGGCTGTCGATCGAGATAGCCGACCTGGTACGCGGGACATCTCTCGTCTCTCTCGTGTGGAAGGACACAGAAGGGGCCGACCACTTGAGTGTCTCTTACTATACTTTGCGCCTTGTTTCCCTGCCCGTAGTAGCGCACGGGGCCACCACGCCTACCCAATATGCAGTATTTGAATACTACACAAGTAGTTTCTCTGTTGAAACGCCTGAGTTGCGGCTACGGAGGTTAAACAAAATATATAAGCTAACACTAAGAATGACCGTCGTGTGTTTATATATTTATTTATATATTCGGTGTCACTCTCTTAAGAACAAATAGGGAAAAAATTTTCCTTTTTCTACGTTGAAACTCACTCAATGCAGATACATATATACAGCTTCTCTAAGCTTTCCATTGATCGTCGTTCGTACTCTCTTCTTAGGTTTCCTTCATCCAATATTTTTTTCATGTTCACTTTTAATGAAATAGGCGAAAAATAGGCCCGGATGCACATTTCGTAATCAACGATGACGAGGTTGCAGAAGGTTAAAGTGAAATCTTTACCCCTTTATTATCTGACTAGAGTGCCCGCGCTGTCAATAATGACAGCGAAGAATTTGTGAAGACCCATCTTGTGTTCACTGCAGCATCATCACAAAGATATTAAGGCAGAGCCTTGCATCTATAAATGGGAGCTCCTTGTCTGGGTAGTACCGCGTGTTGACGGGACATATACTATATGATTTCTCAGGTTATTACCTACTTAGGGTTGACGATTGAGCTCCCTACTATATATGTATAGCTCTTATTAACTTCCCTGTGTTGGACGCTGCGCAACTGCCAACTTGAATTAGGGAACCATATAGATAAGCGTGCAAGGCTGAACAATACCCAGCTTCTTTCGGTGATACACAAAAAAGCGACGTTTTTTGTCGTAGTCGATATTGCTTCTAATAAATACGGAGCTCTGTATCCAAGATACTCGAGAGTGGCATATAACTCGGACTCAGAATTTTTTTTCCTAAAAATAAAAATTGTCTTGTTGAAAGAAGAACCAAAAATTAGTAGAGAAAATAATTTGCTGCCGAGAAATCATCGTGGTCTTTACGCGCCTGCTCACCGCTCAAGAATATCTTACCAGTTGCCTCGATAATTAACAAAATAAGGAGTATCAGCTGAAGTTTGGATGAAGTAAATCTCAGAAGAGAGTACACATCACGATGGAAGAGATTATTTAGAGAAGCCGTATGCATCTACATCGAGTGGACTTCAACATAGTCAAAGAAAGACCGGAATTCAGTTATACTTTTCCAGTGCCATCATCTGCAACCTGGAATATTTTCTGCCTATCAGTTCTCTATGGAGCTTAGCAGGATAACCACAGTCTTCAAGCAGATGAATACACAGTTGAAACCCGGAACCCAGAGCTAATTTTTGCCTATCTACTTCGTTAAAAGCGTGACACGAAACCTATAAATATACTAGTGGCCCGTGCCGTCATTATAAATGACGGCAAAAAATTAACACTTCACCAAAACCCCCGCGGTCTTTTAGGCTCCCTCATGCATTTTTCCCCTATCTAATACTGAAGAAAAAGATTCCAAGGTACCCAACTTTTTTTCGCCTTTTGAAATCTGAATTTTCTCCTATCTTATTCCCATAGAGCGTGACAGGAAAGATATAAATATATCAGTACTATATAATAATTCACGTCGTGTTTTTATTTATTTATTTATTTATATATTTATATCTTTCCTGTCACGCTCTATGGGAATAAGAAAGGAGAAAATTCAGATTTCAAAATGTAAAAAAAAGTGGGGTACTTTGCAATCTTTTTCTTCGGCGAAAAAAAAAGTTGGGTACCTTGCAATCTTTTTCTTCAGTATTAGATAGGGATAAAATAGAACTAACTAGAGCACTCTGAGAGCGCATACTTCCGCCAAGTGAAGCAACGGTAGCAAAAAATTCAAATTGGCTCTGAAACCATAATTTTCTTCGTATAAACTACAAAATCCAATCATTTGTGCCTTTTTATATTATTAACAGCTTGTTCAATTTTCTTAAAGATCCGTTCATAACTTTTTGAGTTATACTGTTAACAAACGTTATGACAAACATGAGTCAAACATACAAACGAACAAACCGATCTGCACGAAAATTTGATCATTTATGTCTTTTAGCATTACTAACAACTCTTATAAATTTCATAAAGATCCATTCATTATTTTTTGAGTTATTGTGCTAACAAGCATAAAATTAAAAACTGTGACAAACGAACGAACGAACAGGCAAATCATTACCAAAATTTTGTCATTTACTCTTTGTTATAAACCTAACAACTCATGTTAACTTCATCAAAATCCATCCATAACTTTTTGAGTTATAGCGTCGAGAAAAATGAGGCAGAAAAACAAACAAACGGATGGACATATCGTCTCCAAAAGTTAATCAACTGTTCCTCCTAACATACCTAACAATCCCTGCAAATTTCATCTAAATCGGTTTATAACTTTTTGAGTTATCATGGTGACAGACAAACAGAAAACAGACAAAGAGACAGATAAACACGACGAAAACATAACCTCCTTGCCGGAGGTAATAAGATAGGAGAAAATTCAGATTTCAAATTTAAAGGCGAAAAAAAATTGGGTAGCTTGGAATCTTTTTCTTCAGTATTAGATAGGGAAAAATGAGGAAGCGCAAAAGACGGCGGGGGTTTTGGTGAAGTGTTAATTTTTTGCCGTCATTTATAATGACGGCACGGGCCACTAGTCTATATATTAATACGCTTGTTCCTACCTACCGTACCTACCTACCTGCGGTGTGTGTCAAGCTTTTTATCACTGATACACATAAGGAAATAAGAGATATTATGACTTCGGGAAGCTGGGTATCTATGATACGGCGAGCGTCAGTAATCTTTCGGTCACTGGGCAAGGTCTTTTTAATTGTGTTAATGCAGTCGGGAGCACAATGGATAATGCGCATTGAAAATGGATGTTGCACCATGTCATGCAATTTGTGACGCAAAAGTTTGCTGATTGCATCATGTCTTGGTAGAAAGGAGGTGGGGGTAAGGCAAAGGAGAGGATGGGGGTGAAGCAGAGGTTAATGGTAGAACAGAATGAGATTGGTTTGCACCGTTAGAAAGCTCATTCCAAGACCTTTCTTTTCAGGGATCACACTTTGGTTTGGTCCCAATTCGTGGGCGGGAAGCTCCTCAAAGTTGGTACCTTAGCCAAAAATGTCCCGTTCTCCCATGTGTTTGTTAGTTTTTCGCTTATTGCTTGAATACTATCATACGTAGGAAAATGGTTTTTGTTACTTTGAAACGGATATTAAGTTTCTATTCTAACGTTATCAACGATTTTTCTTAGGCGTAACCCTTAACGGACACCAGGAACCCAAAGTGTGGAAAGCGTGGTAGACCGTGAAACTTTCTTGGCGGGGCTTTTCAGGTGGAAATTCCGCAGTAATGTATTGATATATATGCAGGGGCGCTGGGTCCGGAGGATATATCTATGCAGACACTGCTGGGTCAGGAGGATATATATGCAGGGACTACTGGGTCAGGAGGACACACGGTATATGTATATAAAAATTATAAGCCCGGTAGACCGTGAAAATTTCACGGCTACAGCTAGTAAATAAATAAAAATACGACGTGAATTACTAAATAGTACTGATATATAAATGCACGATGGTCATTCTTAATCAAGGAGCTTCTATAGTGAGGCCCGAATACAGATTCGCCAGTGAGTCAACCAGATCTCTTATGGCTGTGAGATCTCATTGGTGGATGCCACGGGGAGCAGTGAGTTTCACGAGGGAGCAGCAGACAAACCGTGAAACTCTCTATACAAGCTCCTTGTTCTTAATATTAGATTAGATGCATTTCTTGCCCCTCTGGAAATTTTGGCGATCCTGTTCTCTTCTGTTGGGATTCAGTAGGCAATAAACCATATTGCAGAAGGCTTAACTTGGAATACGGTACTTATCGCTATAAACATTGAATGCAGTTCTTGCTCTTCCAGCTTATTTTGCCGTCACCGTGGAGTCTGATATTCATAACGTTTTCGCTACATTGAAATTATATTTTCTTTTGGTTTACGATGTACACATTTTGTAGCAAATCAGCGAAGCGTAGAGGAACCGATTTTTTCTTGTATAGTAGACGTAGTCATTCTTTATTCCAACTTTTCGGGAGCGGAAACTTAGTTCTGCTGAAACTATCTCACTGTGTATTCTGGATACGCAGCGGAAATGAAATTCGGTGATGTTTCAGCGCTTCCGAATACAGTTAATATTTTGCATATCATCTAAGGGAAGGAAGGAGTGTGCTGAAGACGAATTGAAGTGTACTGCTCAGAAGAAAGCACGCTTCTCTCACCGTAGTCTCACGATAATAATTTGAGTAGGCCGTCGTAGCTGTTTCCTCTATATGTATTTTAGAAAGGAAAGTACAGTCAATGAAGAAGTGCCATCAGTCATCAAAAATTTCTTGTGATGACGAAGAAGCAAGTCAATGAAGATAAGATTTTGCACCGGCCTATGTAAAGCAAATATTTCGATTATTGCGTGAATTTTTTCACGCGCGGGTTTGCTAAAAACACAGACGCCATCTTTGATTCGCCAAGTAAGCTTACAGCTGCGTGCTTTTATCACTTCTATTGGTTTATCAGGCTATAAGTATTTTGAAAACAGGTGTTTCCTATCATATTCAGGCTATAAGATTATGGGATACGAATGGAACTTCAAACCGACGCGAAATATAAGCAAAAATGTTGAGAAACGAGATCATAAGTGACCGCTTGGCATCAATCATTTGACCGAAGAACATATCTACGTGTGGAAGACAGAAAAAGTTGATGGACGGCTCGTGTTCATTTTCGCGATTGAACGAGTTACGATGAGGGACGTGAGAACTGGCCCTCACAGCGAGTGACACAAGGGTAATTTTGGATATCTCTTTAAATTTGAAGTGTATTAGAGCTACGCATTTTTTTGTTGTTGTTTTTCTTTGCTAAGAAGTATCAACACATTCTGACATTGATGCGCACTGGCGGGGTTAAAATATTATCTTGGGAACCTTGTTTTACACGGCACGGCGGTCGGGCAATGGAAGTTACTTCGAGTAACAAGCCCTTATGTACGTTCTGAATTTTAACACAGACTAAAAATTTGTTCGAGCAGTAGGTTGTTCGACAATCGACATTATTATTGTGCGTTAGTATTCGAACTGTAGAGCACTCGATTGTGAAATTTTACATAAAAAAGTTTACCAGAAAAAAATATTTATAGTCTTCAGTGCCTTTTCTGCGTGTAGCTAGGCTAGTATCGATTTTATTATGTTTTATTTCAACAAAAAGTAGCTGTAGTAAATAAAAATATTGAACTGTTGGGGTGTTTTCCTATCAAGTAGTAAATTTGTTGCAAAAAATTACAGTTTCTATTACTGTTTTAGTGTAACCTAGAACTGGTTTAATTTAATGTTATCACGTAACAATAACAACTAGAGAACGCTCTGAGAGCGCATACCTCCGCCACGCGAGGCAACGATAACGGAAAATTCAAATTGGGTACGAAGCTTTGGTTTTCTTCGTATCAACACCAAAATTTAATTTGTGCCATTTGATAGAATTAACAGTTCCTATGATTTTCATGAAGATCCATTGATAACTTATTGAGTTGTGCTGCTAACAAACTTTATGACAAACATAAGTCAAACACACAAATACACAAACCGATCATCACCCAAATTTAATCATTTATACATTCTAACTTTGGTAACATTTCCTATAAGTTTCATAGAGATCCATTCATTGTTTTTTGAGTTATTGTGCTAATTTGCATAAAATTAAAAACTGTGACAAACGAACGAACAATCGGATCATCACAAAAATTTGGTCAATTACTCTTCGTGATATATCTAAAAACTCATAGAAATTTCATAAAAATCTATCTATAACTTTTTGAGTTATGGCATTGAGAAGAAATAGGCAGACAGATAAACAAAGAGACAGATGAACCGATTTTCACCAAAAGTTAATCATCTGTTAACATGCCTAACCATTCCGGTAAATTTCGTAAAGATCCATTCAAAACTTTCAGTAATCTTTGGGACAGACGAAAAGAAAGACAGACAAACGCGACGAAGGCATGACCTCCTTGGCCTCCTTGAAATGGGCGAGATTATAATAATAATAATAATTAGCTTTTATTAAGAATACAATGGGTTCGCAAAATATGCTTACAAGCTTACAAGTACAAACAAAGTAGCCAAGCTTGTCACAGCGAATTAGCGGGGCCAACCCTCTTGGTTGGAGGGGGGGAGAGCAGGCAGGTGCTTGTGCGACTGTGACGTCAGCTGTTTTCTTGTGAGTATCACATGATTAGATAACACTATTAGTTCATTAGTTCAGCCATGGGTGTAGCCCATCTTCAGTAATGACGGGGAATAAAGTACAATGATAGGGCTTTTAATTTTCATGAACGCATTCTTACGCTTACGTTGCAGCAGCTGCAGTGCACTCGACAGCTTTATCTTTGATTTCGAATATCAGAAGC
Source organism: Parhyale hawaiensis (assembly GCA_001587735.2). Lineage (NCBI taxonomy): Eukaryota > Metazoa > Arthropoda > Malacostraca > Amphipoda > Hyalidae > Parhyale > Parhyale hawaiensis. The sequence goes on along the minus strand of LQNS02278097.1, from coordinate 4,758,531 downwards.
GATAACCAATGAACTGGGAAGCAACTTTCGTCGAAAAATTCTTTGTATTTTCAATGCCCGGTGCACCAGTGCTAGCGAAGATAAAGCATCGAACTGGTGACAAAGAGGCTACATACTTCCACTCACTGGTGTACCACACGCTACCCCGATGGTTGCGATTGCAATATGACCTGATTGCGGCGATAAGAATACTAATCTAGTATATACTGTACTCTTGTTACTAAAGGAGTAGTGTGATCATCATTTTTGTATTTTTTTAGACCCCAAATGAATTACTGTACCTGTACCGTATCTTGATGGGGAAGAATGCGATTTTGTTTTTTGTCATTACTCTTAATAGCTTTACTAGGTCCGTTGTTCAAGGTCATTGTATTTCCTATGATTCTTCATATCCGTCGTTTTGACTTCACGATTTTTGTACTACGAACTTCTCCATTTCCAAGGCTCGTATTTTGCCAATCCAACCTGGCCGATGCCATCTATAAAGAAATATCTGATCATCCATGCTGGGGAAGGGATCACGTATGAGGGAAAATAAGACTAAATAGGTGGATTATAACTAATACAGGTAATGCCGATACTAAAACCTACATCTAGCCTAAGATTAGTTTTCTTGTAACTTACTGCACAGATTTTCCTACATATTATATAGGAAAATATTACGTATGAATAAAATTGACTAAAAACTCGCAAGCGTCGTTGGTAGCTAGCTTCTTACTTCCCAAATACATTTTGCTTTTACTACATGTAGTGGATATCTCTAGTGGCGTAAAGAAAATAGCTAAAATATGTTCTCTAAGCTTTTACTAAAGCGTTGTTTGAAGACCCGTCTACTGTGGACATTCCTTAGAAGTTAGTACTGCGCTTACCGCCAGACTGACTCTATGGAAGGTCTTTGAAAAGTTTCCAGCACGGGATTGTCCACGGTCGGCGAGATCTTTTGTGTCGAGGTAAACATTTGCTCTGTTATATTTTCCGGAGAAAGTGCCGCTGCAGAGTATTTCAGCATTAAAACCTGTTCTCTGTGCAAGATGCTGCTCTCATTAAACTTCTCGTTATTGACGGTATATTTTGATACCGCTATTCATTACCTACTTTAACTCATAAACTTTCTTGTAGATATCGCTATTCATTTCTTTAATACGAGGGTTGTCCAAAAGTAATGCCTTCCATTTTTTTATTCTGTTCGAAAGGATCCGAGGGGATTGCTAATTGCAATGTTATGATGACTGAACTGACGCCCTCATGACCTGGAAGTTTCGTCTCTCTGTTGCAGATATTGACGGTGTGATGCTCTAATGCCATTACATACAACAGCTATTACATCATCGTTTATTTGAAGGGAACTTGACGTCTTTTGACCATCGAACCATTCTCACGTGTGAATAGGGAGGCGAAATTGTGCGCAAATTATTTCATGCACATGCGAGAGTTTCCTCAGCTTTTGGCTAGCATGTATAGCACCTTTAAGAAAGCGTGTCATGGACGTGCGTCAATAGCAGAGATGCGTCATTGAATTCCTCCATGCAGAAAAAACTGAACCAACAATCAACATTCACTGGCGCCTAGTGAACGTTAGTGAAGCCAGTGCTGATGATGTCAACACGGTTAGGACACTGGATCATCGATTTCAGAGTGGCAACAGAGATGTGAGTGATAACGCCCATGCATAGCCACCATCCCGGAAAACAATATGCACCTCGATCAACTCATCCGCATGGATCGGCTGATGACGTTGAATGAAATGCGTGTAGAGTTGGATGTAGGTACGGATGCACTGGGAACGATGTTGTCATCCCTATATGACACAGCAAAGTGTGTGCTGGGTGGGTTCCACGAATGCTCACGCATGAACAAAAGGACCACCGACGGGACGGGAATCAAAGTTTTCGGTTATTCCTGGCAAAACCCAATCAGAAATTTATAGGCATTTATCCGATGTTTTCAGATACTACTCATAGACAGCCGATAAACGCGTATAAATTTCCGATTAGGAAGTGCATTGAGAATGGTGATGACTACAGAGAAAAATAAACTCTGGAGCACAAATGGCGGCTCATTTTTGGGACCACTTCGTAGCTCTTCAACTTTTTGAGTTAAAAATAGGAGGCATTACTTTTGGAACGACCCTCGTACAAGAACGCACTGTCCCGAGTTATCCCTTTGTCTTCTCGATTTTTTTGTATTCCCGTTGTCGTCCGTTTAATATTAGCTATTGACGTCTATTTTTATTGGGTCATTGCTACTAACGGGAGCAAGGTACAGGCCACATTTTCCTGTCTGCGCCAGCACGCTATTTTCATAGAGCAGGTACGGCATGAGCCAGTGTGCCATAGTTTAGGCCCCTAGAACTGCGCCAAGGTCTGTCGTGCCAGACAGCTAGCCACGAGCTATTCTATGATGCAAAAAGAAATCTGCATGGTGCAAAAGTATAAGAATGCCAAAATCTGCATAGACCATGAGAAACTGATAATATTTAAAAAGAACCGAAAATAATCACCTTTGCAATGGCCAATTGACTCACAGTTCACTAAAGACCTAAAAATCTCTTCACTACAAAAAAAAATAAAAAATAAAAATCAGTTCGCAAGTTACGATCTTGACGTCTGTATCACTTTTAAAATAGATACGTTTTACATCTCACCCTACCATTTTTTTTCTCTCCTTCTCATCTCATCTCTGCCATTTCACTTTCTGGCTCTCATTCTCCTTGAAGCTAAGCAGGACCATGTTGCCCAAGTTACAGCCCATCAGATGCAATTTAATTAAACGTAACGCGATGATGAGGAATTGAAACGCGCAAAACCAGCCTGTACGGCGCAGCACTGTAAGCACGCAAGACATATACGATTCACCATTTTGCATCGCAATTCTGTTTGATATCTTCCCCGAGTGCCTATAATTGGCCTACAGCGGCAAGAGGTGGGAGCAGTTGTGTCTCCAAAATCCGGTTTGTGTGCAGGACATTTTTAATTTTATTGATGAGTACATTACCCTTGTGAAACTATTTTTGAGTTATAGGTGAAACGTCTATGACTGCCCGCTGACCAAACTAACCACAAATCCTTAAACAATGAGGTCAGGCCACTAAGACGGATGGAACGCGCGCACGATAGTCTAGATCTGGATTACGGTTCATTTGAAGTTGAAGACGCCATAGCCAGAGAATAATTGGCCATACTGTCTGCTCCTTGTTTCTGTCTCTATTGGATTGCCTATGTTGTGTAGACGGAGTCTTAAACTATTCAATCTAATAAAACAAACTAAAAAAATTCGTTGCATCGTCCTAAAATTTCCAGTAGCCTAATTTTCAAAGTGTGTACTAAACAACAGGACGGTATCGAATTTTTAAATAATAATGAAAGGGAGCAACAGCAGAGTGTGAGTGAGCACACCGAGATAATTTGGATGTATTAGGCAGTTGAATGCGGTCCTGTCGATTCCCTGAGAATGAATCTAAGGGTGCTGCAGTCGTTAGTGTTATTTAAGATATTGCACTAACATACTGATAAGCTACTACTGATCACCATTGCCCTTAATTTCTACCCTGTATGTTTATGCAGCCTGTTTCATCTCTGGCAGATAGTTATGGAAATGGTTACCCGTTCAACGGGAGGAATTTTATTCTAAAAGACTCCATATTCTGATTGACCCTCGCAATATGATGGCCATAATTCATAACATTGATTGAAGAAGATTCTCTTCAGACTATAAGTGAATTAGCTAAGAATTGGACCTGCTTTCATTTTCTTGTCAGGTAAAACAAATAATAACCAAATGCAATACGCAACCAAACTTACATTTACCAACCAACCTCTTTATAGTAACGACCAATAGCGCGCTGCTGATGTTTTCTTGAAATATCTTAGATGAAGCGGCAGCCATGCGCGCAGCGAGCGGTAAATTCGCAAGCGTCGTTAACATCTGATGTTTTCGATCCGATGTGGCGCAATATTTGGCGCAAAAATTACGAATGCGCCACTCGCCAGAACGCCAGTATCGTAAGAGCTCGCACCAGATACCTCCATTATTATAACTAATACGGCAGTAGGGCGGTGGCGCAAAGAAGAAGAAAAAAATGACGCTAATTGTGTCGTAACCACATTTTCAAACAACGGAGTGAAAAAAAAAACAACCTGCAGTTTTAGACAAGGTATAAGCAAAATCTTCTGTTTGGGGATAATTATTGCATGATTGCGCGTTGTTTCGTGCTCTGTAAACTTCAGCACCAACTCTTGTTGCCGGTCAAAGAGTAGTGACATTCTTTGTAGATTTGTTAAAGTACGTACACAGATGGTTAAGCATATAACCGCTAAAATGTATTTTTTCGCAGAAAAGCATTTTGTATTTGCTACAGCAAAACTTCCGTCCTGAAAGTGTTCAGGTACACATTCTACACACGATCTGCTCAGTTGCAGTTTGTGCCTGCTGTGTAGTAATTATTATTAGTTCTTTCAAAACAAAATGCTCGGCAAAAATCAATCAGTGCTGACGTGCACGCTTGCAGATCCACTCGGCCGAAAACAGGATCCGGCAATGAATTTGCATACGATGCAGACCGGCGATGAAACAACACCGACTGAACTGCCAGACTGACACCTAAATAACTAAAGCACTCTGAGAGCGCATACCTCCGCCAAGCGAGGCAACGGTAGCAAAAAATTTAAATTGGTTCTTAAACCATAATTTTCTTTGTATAAACTCCAAAATCCAATCATTTGTGCCTTTTGATAGTAATAACAGCTTGTGTAATTTTCTTGAAGATCCGTTCATAACTTCTTGAGTTATACTGCTAACAAACGTTATGACAAGCATGAGTCAAACATACAAACGAAGAAACCGATCTGCACCAAAATTCAATCATTTATGTCTTATAGCATTACTAACAACCCCTATAAATTTCATAAAGATCCATTCATTATTTTCTGAGTTATTGTGCTAACAAGCATAAAATTAAAAACAGTGACAAACGAATGAGCGAACAAACGGATCATTACTAAAATTTGGTCATTTATTCTTTGGTATATACCCAAGAACTCATGTTAGTTAATTCCATAACAATCCATCCATAACTTTTTGAGTTATGGCATTGAGAAAAATGAGGCAGGCAAACAAATAAACAGATGGACATATCTTCACCAAAAGTTAATAATCTGTTCCTCCCAACATACCTAACAATCCCTGTAAGTTTCGTCCAAATCAGTTCTGAACTCTTTGAGTTATCTTGGTGAGAGACAGACAGACAAACATGCAAACAGACATTCAGACAAAAAGACAAACAGACAGACACGGAGGTAATAATTACGTAATACCTTGTAGCAAGCAATTATGGTGCGGCTTAAACTAAGCTTCAGAAAATGTAGCACAAGTGTGGCTCACCCTTATTACTTCAGCCGTGAAAGCTACATATATGCAAGGGTTTGTTTACAGGCGCTCCTCACTTTATAGCGCTGAAGAATTTGCGATAGTTTGGTGCCTCTCTAAATGTCAGGTTAGTCTGACCTTGAAGGATAATATTCTATAATTAATTTTAGTTATTTACGTACTTCTATAAAAGTAGTTTGCTTTTTCTTGATGAGCCTTATTGTGCTTTGAGTAATCTTGAACTTTTCAGTTATATTAGCCGTTTTTTCCCTACTTAAGCCATTCAAAATGGTTATCTTCTTATTGATGGTCGGTAAATTTTTACCATATCATGGAAGGTTTCATTGCTTTAGTGGGCCTAATTTATAAAAATTGTCAGAAGTATAGTGAGATCAATGTTCTCTCTCTTGCATAGCTGTCGCATGGTATATAATCCCACAAGAAAAAGGTCACGGAATGGAAAGATATTCTATGGGAATATCTTCAATTTTTAACATTCTACACGTAAACGCTATGTTGTGAATTTTTTCTTTATATTTTAACAGCATCCTCCATCATAGTATATCCTAAATTGCTAGGCTTATAGGTATCAATTCATAGAAAACTGATTCAGGTAATGGAGGAGTGACTTAGGTAAACTTTCGCTATAAATTGAATTCAAGTTGATATCGTTGGATGCTCTGGAAATAAATAACCCCGCTGTAATTGGGTATAAGTATAAGGAGATGCAGTATAAAGCTGGGATCGCCTGTGTTTGTCTACAACATAGCTCAAAACAAAGTTACGGACGAATCTTTATGAAATTCACAGTAACTGCTAGGGATGTCACGTGGTGCAGCTCATTAAATTTTTCTGTTAATCGTTTCGTCTGTTTTCTGTTTCACTATCCTTTAGCAACACGTCACTTGGTGGAGGTCTGCGTTGTCGGAGTGGAGCTCTGGTAACGCCCGATTTTTTGCCAGTTAAGGAATCGGGAATAATAAACTTTTTTTGCTATACAGTAATGAAACTTCACTGACAACCGATTTTGATGCCGTTAACATAAGAGCATTGTATGAGTTTAGTGTCAGCAGAAGCCTTTTTAAAAGTCAGTAAAAAAATGTAGCGCATCTATCCAAGCATAACAACATAGTTAACCCGGACGATTTCATTTATATGGGTTGAAAAAAAATATTACTGTGGTTGAAATGTAGCAACGCTAACGCAGGTACGAAACCATACAATTAACTGCGCTTTGAATTATGCAACGTAGTGAACTATTACAACGCTGCTAATATCAGTGTTGACTGCTATTTATCCATTTATTTTACGACTTGAAGCTACATAAAAATGCAACTTCTTTTATTGGTTTTTATTGTTAGTGGAGTTCCACACAAAATCCGGGCATGGTAGGAGAATCAACTGAATTAGTAATAAAACTAAAATGGCTAACCTAGGGCTGCGTACTTTTAAGCAGATAAGCGTCACCCTCGCATCAACTTTACAGTATATGATGTTTTAACAAAATCATATTCCTACGAAAACCTAGAGACGGTTTAGGACTTTAGGGTTATACTAGCTGCAACTTGTGGAAATCGAGTGCTCAGTTTATTTTCCCTTTATGTAGTAACCATCATCATCAAATCACACCAGACTGGCGACGCGGGAACGGAGAAACTTCATGAGGCCGACAAGCCCTCCCCCCTCGCAACCAGCCCAGCGAGTGTAGAAAAAAGAGGAAAAAAGAAAGGGAAGATCCGAGATCACAGAATAGCTGTGTGTACAGATCGTTTAAAGCTGCCAATACCCGCACCAGTAAAGACAGCCATCAAAACCATTCCAAAC
>LQNS02278097.1:4705756-4726091 GCA_001587735.2 Parhyale hawaiensis | reverse complement strand
CGCTAATTCGCTGTAACAAGCTATAATCTCGCCCATTTCAAGAAAGCTAAGGAGGTAATGTTTTCGTTGCGTTTGTCTGTCTGTTATTAGCTCCGCCAAGGAGGTCATATTTTCTTTGCATTCATCTGTCTGTAATTGTGTCTTTCTTTTCGTCTGTCACAAAGATTACTCAAAGTTATGAACAGATCTTTACGAAATTTACAGGTATTGTTAGGCATGTTACCAGATGATTAACTTTTGGTGGCATTCGTTCATCTGTGTGTTTATCTATCTGCCTATTTTTTTCTCAGTGCCATAACTCAAAAAGTTATCGATAGATTTTCATGAAATTTATGTGAGTTCTTAGGTATATCACGAAGAGTAATTGACCAAATTTTTGTAATTTTATGTTTGTTCGTTCGTTTGTCACTGTCTTTAATTTTATGCATGTTAGCACAATAACTCAAAAAACAATGAATGGATCTCTATGAAACTTATAAAAGTTGTAACTAAAGTAAAAAATATAAATGAAGATATTTGGGTGATAATCGGTTAGTGTGTTTGACTTACGTTTGTCATAATGTTTGTTAGCAGCTAAACTCAATAAGTTATGAACGGATCTTCATGAAAATTACAGGAATTGTTAATACTATCAAAAGGCACAAATTTGATTTTTGTGCTGATACGAAGAAAATCATGACTTTCTACCCCCAATTTGAATTTTCCGTTATCGTTGCCTCGCGTTGCGGAGGTATACGCTCTCATGGCTTTTTCTAGTTGTTATTGTTACGGCATAACATTAAATTAAATCAGTTCTACTCCACACTCAAACAGTGATGGAGACTAATTTTTTGCAAGGAATTTTCTACTTGATAGGTAAACACCCAAACAGTTCAATATTTTTATTTACTACTGCTACTTTTTGTTGAAATAAAACATAATAAAATCGATACTAGCCTAGCTAAACTCAGGAAAGGCACTGAAGACTATAAATATTCTTTTTACTGGTAAACTTTTTTTTGCATAATTTTGCAATCGACTGCACCACAGTTCGAATACTAATGCACAATAATAATGTTGTTTGTCGAACAACCTACAGCTCGAACAAATTGACTATGGTAAAATTCAGAACGTATATAAGGGCTTGTTACTCGAAGTAACTTCCGTTGCCCGACTGCCGTGCCGTATAAAACAAAGTTTCCAAGATAATATTTTGACCCCGTCAAGTGCATCAATGTCAGAATGTTTTGGTACTTCTTAGCAAACATCAACAAAAAAAAAAATGCGTAGCTCGAATACACTTCAAATTAAAAGAGATATCCAAAACTTCTATGGTGTCACGCGCTGTGAGGACCAGTTAACACGTCCCTCATCGTAACTCGTTCAATCACGAAAATGAACAGGAGCCGTCCGTCAACTTTTTCTGTCTTTGTCCAAACGTAGAAATGTCCTTCAGTCAAATGATTGATGCCACGCGATCACTTATGATTCGTTTCTTTACATTTTGTGTATATTTCGCATCGGTTTGAAGTCAGGAACAACTTATTTTCAAAATACTTATAGCTTGATAACCCGATAATTGTGAAAAGTGAAAATAGCACGCAGCTATACGCTTACTTGTCGAATCAAAGATAGCGTCTGTGTTCTTAGTACATTTTCAGCTTAACTAGTATTCTTGTGTTAGACGGGAATACAGTGATTCTGATCGTTAAAGTGACGACAAAAAAATTTGTCGACTTGTTTATGATTTGAAAACTCTATAGAGGATAAATTTAGTATTTATATATTTTGTAACTGAACTTGAATGACGCGGCTCGTTGAAAAATCGGCCGTGCTTCACCTCCCGCATTTGCTGCTGCTGCTTCCATTAAATTTACTCTCTGCGTCCGTCAGTTTGTCTGAACGCGTTACGTTGAGGGACGCATGAACACGGCCTTACACCTATTTGACGGCTAACATTTTCTCATATCTTTTGGTAAGTACAAACATTATGTGTTTTCAAAAGGTTCATACGCCACAAATGACTATTGTGTGATCTCAACTAAATTAAGCGCCTTTATAAGAATAATAATAATAATAAATTTTATTTACTTCACATGGAGACATTACAACACTGAAATGCTACATGGTACACAAGACGATGCATCTTATTTCTAAGTGACAAACAAGACATGTCACAGTGATCTTACATTCTAAACATCATTACTCCCCATTGCTTGGCCTCCGTCAGGCAACAGTATGCACTGCCATTATAGATACATATTGGATGGTTTGTAGCCAGGGCCATTGCGGATAGCTGTTATTAATGAGTTTCTAGACTTATCAATCCTGTGTTCTAGGCTCAAGGCGCATTTCCTGGTCCTGACTTTGAGACAATCAGTGTACTTTTGAGCAAATATCTGAATTGCACTATAAGGCCTAGGTACTTTCATCAATATGTGGAATATGTCGTTATAAGCAACACGCAACCGCTCAATGGATTTCTTATTAAAGTTAACCCAAAACAGTTACAGTACAGCGACGTTTTAAGAGCAGTAACCGAATTTCTTAATTAACGTGTTAAGAAATCCATGAAGCTCTCGCGTTTCTTTCGCTATATCCTGATCATCACGATAATCATCATGTACCGGTACTGTATTATCCATTTGCGATTTTCGTAGACAAAGTGGTCTCATTTTTTGCTTTACTAGTATATTTACACTAGAGGTACAACCCAATTTACAGAAAAATTTCCCAGAACATAACAGCACTTCTTCCGAATTTTACGCAATTTTCAACGAATTTATAGGATTCAATAGCTCGTCCTTAAATCGTTTTACGGTTTGTTTACAATCTGAATTGTGCAAGATTAAACTGTCCCTAATCTCTGAAATGTGCAATTAACACATCATTATCCTGTTAAATTGCAAGTTCCCTCGCAACGTCAAGTCGGGCTTTCTATACACTAGAGGTTTAAAGGCTGGGCTTTACACACTACGTCCAACATCCTTCAAACGTCGAACAACATGCAGTTTTTAAAGACAAATGTTAGAAAACTTGTTCTTTAATTACCGCGTAGACTGGTTTCACGAAGCCTGCCCCATTTAACAGGAGCTACAATCGATGCTGAATTATTATTATTATTAAAACTTCAAGCTCGGGCTCCCACGGACAGGTAGTACAACCCAAATGAAATGAATCCCTCTTGAATCGTCATATTCCTCAAACTACATTTTTTTATTACAATATAACCTGTCAACTTTTTTAATCGGCATTACTCCATCTTTCATTTTCTCATCTTGAGTTACCTGTCAATTGATACACGTAGAAACGGTGCTAAACTTACAATGTACTGTATGTATAAAGGGTGATATGACACCGAGCAGGTGTTTGTTTATTCACATTCAATGTTGCCAGCTGCTTCAGTAGCGTTCATCAGTGTCAGTGGCATTTCTCGAAAATTATCCTTCGATAATTTTGACGTAACTGATATAATTATTTGAACATTTATTTGAAAACTTGCAAAGAATAAGCATAATTCTGAATCCATTTTCAGTTTTAGTGTCAATAAGTGCATACAATTACTAGATTAAAAATGAAAAAGTTATTTTCATTCCCTAACAGTGACTACAACTGGTTACGAACACTTTGCTGACATAGCCATAAGCATTTTAGGTATATCATGTCTCTCATCGAGTCAGTCTTATCTACAATGTATCATTAACACTTTACTCCCAACTCACAGGACAATAAGCATATTTCTGGTTTGTTATACTGTTTGTACAGCTTTGTAGGCACCTGTGACGTTGTAGCATAATGTCGGATGGCACTATTAACACAGAAATAACAAATGTCAATGTGGCTTACACCCTCACTTTCCTATACTGTACTGTGCTGATTGCCTTAAAAGACGCGTACCCACTGAGCTACTTTCCAAAAACTACCGACGTACTTTGTTCTACACATCCCTTCCCATTTGACGCTCTCCTACGAGGTTGTTCTGGCGGTCATTCGAGCAAACAGTATGTTCCTTTGTCTCTGATCGCTACTGTATTTTGAGACATGAGTCTAAATAGAGGCTTGAAGTTTGAAGTTAATAACAACAGCAGTACAGAGCAATATGGCCGGACCAATCCTCGCCGAGCGAAAGCAGACTCGCCCTGCTCGCAGTACATCGTCCCAAATAACAGTGCTGCCGCGGCAACACAAAAGCAGAGTTACAAGTCTCCCATCGAGCAATATGAGCAAAAATCTACCGAGTCACAGCGCAATAATAAATGTTGGAACGACCCATAACTCACAAAAGTCGATCCCAATTTAGTGAGGCCGCTAGCATCGACTTTCCGNGGACCAGTCTATCCATCATGGACTCGGCATTGGTGCAGATGAAAGAGAGGTTCTCTGATAGATAGATGCCGGCCTCGCAGCCTAATGGTATTACTGAAAGACTGAGTCGCCACAATGCTTCTGATGTTGCTCATGATGACTGTGCTGTGTCTGAATAGAATGCTCCGTTATATACAGCAAAACTGTAAGTTTTTTCGAGTGCACTACTGCCAGGTCATCTTAAGAGCTGGAGTCTAGGTTCTTTATATCTTTTCTTGGTTTCTTCCTTTGAGAGCATTGCACATTCGCATTATGGATGAGATGAAGAAGGATTGAGCTTATACTGTGGGGCGTAAGATTTTGAAGATTTCATTATCAGTTTAAAGCTCCTGATACGACTCGATGTTTCTATGGAAGTTATAATTCAATGGAAATGTCGTAACGAGGCATACACGAACCGGGGAATAGATGCACGAAAAAAATTGAAGTAACATTCTGTAGATGAACAGTAGGGTAGATCTGGGAATAGTAATAAGTAATGACAAAATCAAGACTGCCAGCCAAAAACAAGGGAAAAAAAGAGGATATGACAACGGAATGTGCAGGGTTGTTGAGTCGCATGTTCAAGGTCCAATTGCGACTCGGACTCTATAACCTTGAATTGAGAACAGGGTAAAAACTTATATTTCGTGTTAAATCCATTTGCAGCTTTTGTAGGATACTACTAAATTTTTGGAAAATCAATGGTACGGTATTGTCCAAAAGTCACGTGGAGGTGAAGTAATCATTTGTAACAACCGATTTAAGTTAACCAATAACGTAGAGAATAATTGGTAGGACGGGCTTCCTGGAGTCACTGGCAACCAACTCACCATTCTGTGTGCGCTCATCACTGTGCGTGCGTTCAAGTAAGCCTTATTGCCGCGCAATACCACCAGAAACACTACAATAAGCTCTACCATACCTAACCATACCAGTATTAAGCAGTTCCATAAGAGAGGAAAAGGAAGGGACTTACAGTGCGCAAACGTGAAACCCATGTATGAGAGTGTTCCCACGTAGGATTAACGCTCATCACGGCACATGGGGACTGCAAGTCGAGAAAGAAGAGGAAGAACAAGGCAAAGTAAGGTTAGTAGAAGTACGAAATTGGAAGTGAGCATAGTGGGCACTAAAGACAGACGTCCCGAAGGCCTAACTAAGATCTAAGGTAACCTACTCAATCCCTCTGAAGTAGCTGCTCCCCATAACATGGCATGGGCGAACCTAAACAGCAGTTAAGTCGGGAAAGATGAAGAATTGAGGAGAGTAAAATCAGTATGAGTATGGAAGCAGAAATGAGTAAAGTGGGCACGAGAGAAAGACGTCCCGAAAGTCGAGCTCAGGCTAAGGTAACCTGCAGTGTTCTCCTGAGGTCGCTACTCCCCATAACACAGGATAGGCGAACCTAATTAACCTAATCTCACGGCCCATCCTATACCTCCTGAGAGGCTGAGTGGTGAACTAATGGTATACAAAAAAGCTGAAAGCTATTTCAGTCACGGTATTGTAATCGGCCTGCCTCAGACTACGACTATGTGTCAGATTAGGTTAGCTTAGAATGGGTCAAGACAGGTTCGGTTCAGCTAGGATAAGAGCCAAACTTAACTTATAGGTACAATTAGCCTACCTGAATCTCAGTACGCCACATATCATACCTGCACCGATATTGCATAAGGAAATCTTACCCGTTTCGCAGGTAACTCAAATTTCACTTTTTCGATGCAGTGAACTGGGAACAACAATAATCACAACAGATGGCACTACGCAAGGGCACTGAAATAAGAAGTAATCAGATGTTTATAAAGTTAGTCACCATATGGCGTTTTTACAAATATTATTCAGAGTGGTATAGGCATCAGTAACCTCAGCAAAGAGAGGAAAAAAAAGGAACGTATATAGTAGCTATGTCGATAGAAACGTGCAGCCCATGCACAGAGCTGTTCCCACACAAGATCAATGCGCCAGGGAAATACAAATTGAAAAAGGAAAGAAGGGTCAGAAGAAAGCAACATCAGCAGGACTGTGAAACTGAGAGGAAGCAAAGTGGGCATAAAAGGGTAGACGTCCAGAAGGGCACCTTGGGACACTACACCATATCAAGGTCTCATAAAGCCTACTGCAGACTATAGTCTTTTGTCCTGTGTCTTCACTTCACTGCGTTGGAATACTTCGTACTGCCATCGCAAACACGACTGTGTATCTAGCAAAAGTTTCGATAAAATGTTTACCGCCATATCCGCTGGCTCAGCAAGTATCAATAGTGCAGTGCCTCGTGTCTTTACAAATTTTTAGCGAATGTCGCCTTAGAAAGCAATATTTTTTTCATGTTTACTAAGATACAGCCACGCAAGCGAACGCTGTGAAGTGAAAACACAGGACAAAAGACGATCGTCAGCAGCGGGCTCTATAGACTGCATTGAACTTGTACTATGTAAATATAATATATATCATCGCACACGAGAACCTACAGACGCAGGAACAGAAGGTAAGAAAAAAAATAGGCAAACCGTAGAATTTTGAGAGGGGGCATTTATAGCATTGGTTTGCATCCGCCATTATCGACCTAGGATCATAAAGCGCCTAGTACCTAGTCGCTTTTAATTGTAGTAGTATAGCCTAATTAAACTTGCCTTATAGATGCAGTCAGAGAGTAACAATACCATGTTCTATAACAAACATAGACGAAGTACAACAATGTCTACAGTACCTAATTACCTTCGCCAAGGAGGCTATGTTTCCGTCGGATTTGTCTGTCTATTTCGTACGGGCCAGTTTTCCCGTTCGTTTTTTCCATCATGTGTGGATGTTTGGAATGGTCTTGATGGCTCTGTCTTTGCTGGTGCTGGTATTGGCAGCTTTAAACGATCTGTACACAGNTCTCTCTCTTCTTCTTCATTCTTTTGTTTTCTCCACCCGCTGGGTTGGTTGCGTGGGGGTTTGTTAACCTCATGGAGTTTCTCCGTTCCTACGTCGCCAGCCTGGTGTGATTTAATAATAGTAATAAATAATATTTGTTTCTTAGTCTGTCACCAAAACAACTCAAAAAGTTATGGACGGATTTGATGAAATTTGCAAGGATTGTTAGGTATGTTAGGAGGAACAGATGATAAACTTTTGGTAAAGATGCGTCCATCTGTTTGTTTATCTGCCTAATTTTTCTCAATGCCATAACTCAAAAAGTTCTAGATGGATTTTGATGAAATTTACATGAGTTGTTGGGTATATGACGAAGAATAAATGACCAAATTTTTTAAGTGATCCGTTTGTTCGTTCGTTAGTCAATGTTGCTAATTTTATGCTTTTTAGAGCAATAACTAAAAAAATTATGAATGGATTTTTGTGAAATTTGTAAGAGTTGTTTTTAATGTTAAAAGACACAAGTGATTAAATTTTGGTGCAGATCGGTTAGTTCGTTTTTATGTTTGACTGATGTTTGTCATAATGTTTGTTAGCAGCATAATTCAAAAAGTTGTGAACAGATCTTCACGAATTGTATAAACTGTTAATACCCTCAAAGGACACAAATTATTAAATCTTGGAATTGATACAAAGAAAAATCTGGTTTCAGAGCCAAATTTAAGTTTTTGTTACCGTTGCCTCGCTTGGCGGAGGTATGCCAAGTGCTCTAGTAAATTATATATCCATGACCGATGAACGAGTGCTGAAGCAATAGGGTCCAAAGCAAATTCGTTAGACGGGCATTCTTTTCTTCGTACGGGAATTACCCAATTGCCGAACTATTTCCGAACAAACCGTTGTATTTGATACTATTTCCGAACAAACAGTTGCATTTGATAGGTGAAAATCATAACCTCATCAAATAATAACTGTTTGCTCGGAAATAGATTTGGTTCCGCAATTGGGTAATTCCCATATTTATCTAGTTCTCCAGTTACTTTTTCTCCCTGTGGAACAAGGCGTTCTGACTCGGCCACTTATACTCACCTCCCGCTGGCCACCCTGGAGTCAGCGACAGGCAATCTCCAGCCAGTTAGGTTTGAGTAAAACCAAAGTTCTCTCTTCCCTAAGTCTTGAGAAGCTTCTGTAACAAAAGCTGACAACTTCCTAAGGCTTCTTCANCCTCCCGCTGGCCACCCTGGAGTCAGCGACAGGCAATCTCCAGCCAGTTAGGTTTGAGTAAAACCAAAGTTCTCTCTTCCCTAAGTCTTGAGAAGCTTCTGTAACAAAAGCTGACAACTTCCTAAGGCTTCTTCAAACTCTGATAAACTTGAGAAAACTTCAAAGCGATTCGATGCGAAACAAATCAAGAGAGCTTGTGCGGGCATACTACTCTATTGGGAAATATGAAGTTCAATAGACACGGGAGCTGCGTCTGTGGCATACGAAAGGCCAAGTGGAGCTGACAGGTTCTGAGCAATACAGCTTTGTAAAAAGGGCTGTCTGTTTTGTTGTTATGTGCCTCCGCAGTTGTAGAAACTGCTATTTTTTTAAAAAATTTTTGATTGCAAAGTGATATAAGGCGGTTAGTATTGTATACATAATATACCCAGATGAAGCAATTCTATAAAAATTCCTACTTAAAATAATGGGGTAGAAACTATTCCAATTTCCAGCAGATCGAGGTTAGGTCAACTGTTTAAAATTTATACAAAGAGGCATGATGGTTATGAAACGTATGAGGAGCCATCAGACCTTCACCCTATCTTAATCCGTCTGCGCTACCTCGCTATCAGTGCTCTTTCTTCCCTTGGGAATGCATCATGAAAATGAACCCTTGTATAGCAAAATAGAATAGTCTGTGTAATAAGGTAAGGTTAACCTTATAAGGACCAACTCATATGTCAGTCTTGCATAGGAACGGCTTTATGAACTAACCTGGTCCTCATAGCGACAAAACCACTGCCAACGGTGGCACAAACTGCTAAGTGCTCCAGGTTTTAAAACCTTGAGTTTTGTGACAGTGGTAACATCACGTGTTTGAACACAGCGCTAACAGGAATACCTATCTTTGCTATTCTAACTCATTCAAAATTAATATAGATATTACGAACTTTACCGTGATACTTGCTCGAGTGTAGTGTAGAACCTGCAGGAACAGCTGCTGTAATTTTCCACTTTTTAGATAAAACAATGTTCAAGGCGAAGTCGTGCCCGTGGCAACGTAATAGGAAGGGTTCCCAAAAGGTTTCGCTTTTTGTACTCCCGTTGGCAGCAGTCTTTAGCCCTTAAGTGCCTAATGTACGCATTTGTTGAGATAACAAATGGTGCTATTCTTACGACAAAGAAAGATTAATTCATGAATCACAAAGGTTAAGTCAAGCACCAAGAAAGTCAATAGACTACCTAATAAACCCAACAAATTTGGACGCAATAAAAGCTGACCTCGGCCTTTCCTGAGCAGTCTGCTTAGCTAGCGCTAGTGTTGTAACCAACGGGGGGACCCTTCCTTGTGAAGGTGCTAGTCTTCCTATAACAGAGGATGGACAAACCTAACTAACCCTACCCGGCTTTTGTTTCATCCTTTGTCTCCTGAGGGACATTCCAGATGGATTTTTATCATTAACGCCCTATAATTATACTTACAGGGACCCACTGTCTTTCATTCAATTATTGTCCATATGCCAACCCGGCGCCCCCACAGATATGTCCATCACCCTGGGGGCGGCAATGCCCAGTTTGGAAGTCAGTGGCCTACGCAGAGGACTGGCTGGCTCCATGCCGACCAGCGAAGCACAACTGGAAATGGCTCGGCTGGATGCCAGCTTCAGCGACAGCGTCGCGATCATTCACATAAAGAAAGAAATATCACAGAACTAATCAAGATTATGTCTACTGTCGGCAGCTTGGCAATGACCGGACTGGATCGCTTATCGTAATCAGTGGATCAGGCTGTTGAGGGCTACCTTGAATCAGAGGGTACTGTCTCTGGAGGTTTAATGTCTTCCGTTGTCTAGGGTTTGGAGGTTATTACTTCCAAATTAAATCGCTTTTAAAAACATATTTCGTTACAGAGTTAAACTAATCCATGAGTGCACGGGATTGTGTTAAATAGAAAGCATTTGTTAACAGAAACGGTAGCCACAACCACCGTGAAGATTTCCTTATGAATTAATGGTAAATATTTCAGCCGAGACCGAACAGGGGCAGCTTTTCTCTCATTGTTTAAATATATTTGGTACTCTTAAGTAACTTCAACCCCCGCCTTCAGGGCCAATTATATAGTGAAAAACTGCGCACCATTTACTGGTAGGTTGTTATGTCTTGCATGGATTTGAAATACGAGTAGTAACATCCGTCGTAAATCACTAATTTTTAGATACTGAAATGTTTAGCTCAACTAGGCTATGTAACCGCAGCATGTTAACGTTGCGTATCGTTCACAATAGGCCTAATTGTCTAAAATACATATCTAGGTGTGGGTGGGTGAGTAGAAAAAATTTTACCTTTCTTCACTGCAGTTTTAGTTTACCCAGAATAAAATCATTGTGTACACTAATTGCTCGTGTTCAGTCCAAGTCTTATTTCCAGTATACTTAATTCAGACATTTCATACTAGGAATCTCAACCTATGGTTTTATGGACGATGTCATGGAAATAAATACAGATACTTTTCAGTCTGCGAATCCAATGTGCAGGAGCTCGAAACCGTAAAATAACGAGTACGGTATGGCTAGCTTTAGCCACCACTGCATTACATAATTCAACCATCGCCTTTGATGTTTAGCTCTAACTTCTTTCCTTCTTATATCTCCAAGCGACGCATCGCATCATTACCCAATTTCATCCCATGCATTCCATCCTCATCCAGTAACCTAATATCCAGGCGCACAAGTTCAAGACCCTTGGCTGCATCCCAGTTCGTCCCTTGGATTTTCCTTCCCCAATAGTACACATTCATTCGAGACTCTTGAACACTTCCCACTCCCGTTCCTCTCCCTCCTCCAAATTCCTTCATGCCCTCACGAGGAATTTTTCGTATAAAAAGCCTCGGTCGCCCAGAAAAAATGAGGTGGTCGGGCAAGCCTGACTGCTGCGTCGCTCCAAAGTGACAACAAAAATATGGAACCGGAGCAGCGACCCCGGACGCGCTCTACATCAAGTATAAAACTTGTCCTGAGCAGACAACAAAATTACACAGGGTCAAATAGCTGCAAAAATGGCAACTGGNAGCCTGACTGCTGCGTCGCTCCAAAGTGACAACAAAAATATGGAACCGGAGCAGCGACCCCGGACGCGCTCTACATCAAGTATAAAACTTGTCCTGAGCAGACAACAAAATTACACAGGGTCAAATAGCTGCAAAAATGGCAACTGGTGCAGGAAATGTCTTTCGCACTGCGTGTCTCAAACAAACGTGTGTGACTAGATATGCCTACAGCGGAAAGGTTCAGTGTTACAATTCATATATTCATAAGTTGTCTGAAAAGGTTTCAATATTGCGTCGTAAAATTATCAGTCAGACATTTTAGGAGAAATGCACTCAGGTTGAGTGCAATAACTATTTCTGCGTTCTGGTTGAATGTTTTCACCTAGGAATATTTACCATGGATTGAAGGGAAATCATGGAGAAAAAACGAAATGTCTGCGACGCATTTACTGGTAGAAGGATACAGCGCATCGCCAACGTAGGCCTTGGCCGCCTCGATCCTCTTCTAGGCTTCTAGATCATCTGCAGGAGACTCGCATGCTGCAAGGACTCTAGGACCGACCGTCTCGGCCCTGTAGGCTGGCTTAGCAATGACGGTGAAATTGCGACTGGCTGCTCTGGTTTAAACCCCGTTTCTATTCAACACCGCCGTACTCCTAGGAATTTTCCCAACTTCCATGGCATAAATTGCTTTAAATATACTTCGTTGCCAATTTAAGCTCTCTCTGAAGTAAAGGCGGTTTTTTATTTATTTATTTATATTTTTTTTGTGGCTGCCGTGCGGATGATTATGTTTCATTGTGACCCCTTTTAGACGTGATTCTGATAGAGATTAACCGTGATCACTGGTGGAAATTGATTGCACTGTGATTTCTCCCGACGGCTGATCATGCGTGATCAACGAGGCATACCAGCAGTTAGAGAAGCAAAAATTCAAACATTTAACAAGTTCGTGCAAGTTCAAAATGCGTAGCCTAAGTACTGCTACTTCACTGATGCATCGACTTCGAAATAAGTAAATTAAATTTTTCAAGAAAACCGTTCCCCACCATCTTTCGTGTAAATATGAGAGACATCTATTTCTTTTTTCAGTAATCAAGACGTCTCTGATTTGTTTTCAAAATAATTGACCGTTCTTGTGCTTTTCAGTAATCCCGATGATCATGATTACGGCCAGTCCGATCACGAATGTGGCCACGAACAGACGCCTTATGATTTCTGTGGTGCGAAAAAACTGCATTTGCGGCTAAGATTTTAAACAATTTTTTTCTACAAGGTAGCGCTGTGCGAGTCCAAGCCTTCCCCTAGCAACGTAATGCAAATGAATGTAGAGAATGACAGCGCTTTGTGTTCTAGTGGGTACAGCGACCTTGAGACAATTCGCCCCTAAACGGCAATGGCGGCAGAAAAGCCTGATGGGACCTACAACCTCCTCGTTATTTTATTTCTATTTCAAAGACTTACTCTTGAGCAGACATGCCATAAGTCGCCTTAAAGAAAAACACCTCTGTACTGGAGTGAAACAAATTTTAATTGAAAATTTGAGTCTCCCATCATAATAAATTGCGGTCAGAGCTTCAGAGCCCCGCAGTCACTGTTTGTGTCTCGAAAGCTTGTCACCAACTAAGAGATACTGCATGGTATGTTAATAACAGAGCAGGGGAGAGGTCGGGTGACACCAGGGGGCAAATTCTTGATTATTTACCCTGAAGTCAAACGTACTGCATGGCGCACAAGGCCTTGCACTCACTTGGAAATATCATGGGATGAGGCGATGTTCTGAATGTGTACAAGTGTTGTACCTCATGCGCTAATCTTACGAATACCAGCACGTGTTGGACAAATAAATAATATATCAACCCATCTATATAAGCACAGATTAAGTATAAAATACCACTATCTTTAGCTTGACGATTAGCTATACAATAAAAAGTTGATTAAGCTCTTTTCTCCTAAATTACTCTTTCTTCTCGTGGCTACCAGGGACCATCGCTCCTATATCTGAACAACCAACTCCATATCTGCTACATTATTGAGTAAGAAGTAGCAGTAATAGTGGTAAGGAGAGATCCCAGCGTGCGGGCATCATGCTCGAAAAAAAAATTATTACTATCACCCCGGATGCACAAGAGTGCCGCATGTTGGCCCTGCAATACCCACCTTATTAACTTAAGCAGGAATGACCCTAATTCAAGTCGTCCTTTTTACAATAAAGGGTTGCCGCAGTGAACCTTTACGCCCCGAATAACTTCATAAGCTCGGTTGGACACAATTCGCGCTTTTTAATTTCTTTGAAAAGTGCAGCGTATTAGGAAATGGCATCGGCTGTGGCCCCATACTACCTGTGCAGGAGACTAATAAGCGATACACAATAAATGCTATCCATTGGCACCTCATAGCGGAGTCAAGATACCATCAGTTGGCCCGGCAAAGTTAAGTAAGTTAAGCCGGATATCTTAACTTAAGAGGAATTTAAATAGAAGCTTTAGATCTCCACTATTGACTCTTGTTGCTGGTATGAGAAGGAAACCGATTACGTTGGGTAACTGAAATCTCCATTTTACATAGAAGGATTGAGTTTTCGACCGTCTCAAGCGTAATTGATTTGAGGTTAGAACCTGAAACGCGAGTCACCTGTGTTAAAATTCCGAAGAAGTCATGCAAAGCAAGCTTGCCTTCAAACTGAGAAGAGCTGGGATCCGTTTTTTTTTCTGCACCGCTGGATCGGTATTCGGTAGTTAAACACCGGTCATTCGGTTCCGAAAAAATATACCGAATGATTCGGTATTTGGTCCGGTATTATTATTAAAACTTCGTGCCCGGACCCCCCACGGACAGGAAGCATAACCCAAATGAAGCACTTTACAACACCAGGAAGCCCAAAATGCTGCTCAAGGAAATCCAACAAAAAGCCATTTACAGCAGACTTAAACGCCTGCAGGCCAACACGACCAAAAGCCAATGGCGGCAATGAGTTCCAAACCCTAACAGACTAGGGTACGACGCCCAAACCAAATTAATTAGTTCAGCACCCAACATTCCCGACGTGAAGAGTGAGACCAACTGCATCACGTGTATTCTACTAGAGACTTTGAGGGCCGGGACAGACTAATACAACCAATGCCTCTCATTATTGTACACTTCATAAAACATACAGAGTTCGGCCACCTCTCCTGTGGGACAGTTTCACCAGATCATTATCTGCGCACAACCTGCTAGTGGAACTAACAAGTCGGTCCAACAGATGTAAGTGACTGACAGTAGCCGAAGCCCAAACAGGTGAGCAATACTCCAACACAGGCGGCAAAAAAGCATAAACGCATTTGTGGACAAGCTCTCTGTCACTAAATAGAGAACTTACCTAACGCAGGTGCCCTATCTTACTGGAAGCACGTGGCACCAGTCGCCTAATATGCGGCTGAACAGAAAGCTCCTCATCAAAGACAACACCAAGAATCTCCAAGGAGCTAAACCCCTGAAGCAAAGTGTCATCAATCTCCAGTTGTGGATGCTGCCGTACAAGTGTCTGAGACCGACTGACAATCATAGACTTGGTCTTACTGGCATTCAGTTTCATACTCCAGGCCGAGCACTATGCGCTAATGAGGGAGAAATTTCTATTCAGAGACTGGGCGACAGCATTATGCATGCGGGAAGCAGGTATCACTGCTATCAAAGAGAATTCGTCGGCATAGCTGATCGTGTTTTCCAGCGAAGAGAACATGTCACTAGTGTACAGACAAACAACAGCGGACCAAGCACGCTACCCCGAGGGACGCCGGAGTACACCGTGACTGAGGCACTCAAAACGCCGTTAACAGACACACCCTGCCTTCGCTCAAAAACAAAATCACAAATGATTGACAGAACCCTACCACCCACACCAAACGACTCCAGCTTGTATAATAGACCCCCGTAGTTGACGCTGTCAAAAACCGAGCGAAAGTCCAACTGTTCAAGGAGTGCCTCAGGCCGATAATCCAACGCAGACTGTAAATGGTGAGGCACCGACAACAAGGCGTCACAGTAACCCAGACCAGTTCTGTACGCAAACTGACCAGCAGGCAGCAAACTCATAACCTCAGTAAAACGACCAAGCGACCAAATTCTCGAACACTTTCGATAAAATGGGCGTCAGCGTAATGGGCCGGTAGTTGACGACAGGGGACGACACAGGACCCTCGGAAATGGGAGTAATATTCCCAGTATGCCAACAACGGGGAAAATATTCTAACCGTATCAAGCGCCGGAAGATCACTGCTAGCTTAGGGGCAAGAACCCCAGCAAGCTGCATATATAACCGAGGAAACATGCTCACCGGGCATGTAGATTTAAAAAACTCCTTATATGTATTAGGGTGATGAAATCTGTAATAATGTTCCAAAACTCATCAGAAATGTTCTGATCCATCGCATATAATTATTTATATGTAATGATAATTCATAAATAAACTTTATAATTTTTGAAATGTACAAACAATGGCAAAAACTCCTGAGAAAATGTGCTGATGCATTGCTCATAATTATTAATATAAATAATAAATTCATAAATCATGATAAATGAACTTCATAATAGACTCACCTATTGCAATTGTAATAGAAGCATCTTCAACATCATCATCGGCACCTGGTTCTTTAGCAACAACTCCGGCAATGCGACATGTGGGCGAGGTAGTATAGAGTCTTGGTGGATCCACTGTTTAACATGAAAGGTTTGGCGAAACAGCCCACTGTATTACACGAAGGACATAAGAAAATTTACTCGTATCACTTTATAAAACAAATTTTTTCTAACTTTTCTTCAAAGGAATGCTGAATCGTTTTTACACGTGCATGAATTACAGTGGCACTCTACATTCACGATTAGCAAAGAAATTAACACAAATATGCGGAGTGTATGATCACTCACTGGCAGTTCACGCTGCACTAAGCGCGAAAGGATGTGACACTTGAGTGAGTGATACACTACGCCCAATTCTTACAGCGCAACATCTTTTCTCATCAATGAAGTGCAATACAGAGTGAAAAGCTCAACTGAACGAAAATCAATGGGATTTTCCTAATGTCTTAAAGGAAAGACGGTAGGTCATTTAAGGCTAAAAAGCTTCTTTTTTTCAGCACGGGAAAATCAAAAGTACCGAAAAAAGTCATTCGGTATATCCATTCGGCATCGGTAGAAGATTGAGAAAAGATTCGGTATTTCGGTAGATGAAAATGCCGCCAGTGCAACCGAAGTATCGAATTTCATTCGGTAGTCCCAGCTCTGAAACTGAGCAATATTATACTATCCAAAAACCAGTTCAAAATCTCAATCGTCACCACAAATGTTACACCATAGCAAGTGACAGTTGTAAACTGTCGACATTCTCTCCAAAGTTTAAGCTAATATACATTCACGATGATTTGTAGTTCAGCATTTTAAGCGTGATGTTAAAACACTTCAAGCTGCAGTGATAGTCATGGCAGCGTAATCAGACTTGTTATGTTGGCTCTACACTGATAGCGACGACGAAAGTCGCTAGTGTGAACCACCCGGTAAATTTGACTTTATTGAGCATTTCAACGACACAACAAAGGCTCGTTCGAATTGTTCGTCAGAGCTGATTCCATTCCAGCCCAAGCATCTCAGACAGGGGCCTCGGCATCATCCAGTTGAAACGAATTTCCGCGGTAACCTTAAATCAATCACACTTGAGACTTACTAACGGAAACTCACTCATGCTCCGCACAGTGGAGCTTCCAGCCGTCTAAAGCATAAATGGATTGCATTTAGTACCAGCAACAAGTATCAGAGTGGCGAAACTTACGCTATCAGAATGAGTGGCATTGGCTGAGATAGACTTCGATGAGTCAATCCAATGGACCGTAGATCTTCAGTGATTTTGTGACTCCGCTGCAGTACAGGAATTTGGAAACAAAATAAACGCAGTGACAAATTTGTCACGGCACCTAGGTTATTAATGCTCTTCACTCTTCCCGGTTCACGTCGTCCCAGTATGCAAGTAAAATATTGTAAGCATTAGAGATGCAACAGTCCACTGTCAAGGCAAGTAAACTGTCACTCAGGAAAAAATACTTTGAAGTCGAATTATTGTTATTTCTTATCTTGGCGGGTCAGTCCTAGTTTCAGCCTCTCTCTCTCTCTACAGAAACAGGACTTAATTATTATAATTATATTGTGTGTTTTCCCGCCGTATTAGATACAAAGACTATATAACAGCGATCCAATTTTGTATGATATAGTTTAGAAGTTGAGTCGAACTCAAATGAGTTCTCTAAGAACAATCTTGGCCAGGTGCACCATGTCTGGCAGGAAATAAGGCGCGAGCATCTCCAACTCCACACGGCTCGGTCGAAAGAAATCGCTCAGTCGTGCAGCGCAGAGAAGGAGACGAAAAACGAAAAGAGAAGAAGACAGAAGAAAGCGAATACTCGTGCGGGGGTCCCTTCCGTGGCCCCTCACACGGGAGCAGATAGGAGTCCCATGGGATGGGTCGCTTACCACCATTCGGCGGCCCACCTCGCGGAACAGAAGGGGAAATATAGAGAGCCTACCTAACTTTACAAAACTAACCTTCACAGCAGAAATTGCGGCCAGATGCTACATCCCCTGCGGAGAAGGCACTCGGGACCCTTGGGTGCGTGATGCCCAAACATATTGTGGCAGGGAAAGGGCCCGCCACAATATGCCCCTGAGGGCAGAAACAGGACTTACGATTACGCAAAGGAAGGTATCTCCTTCAATAGTTGTTTCATAAGAATCATTTTTATCTGTTAATTTTAAGTTGCCGCCAAACTTGAACAATATCATTTACTTTCACGTTAATAGTAACATGTATGTGGCAAATGTTCTGAAATCTGTTTGGCAAAACTTCCCAAAAATGAATGACTTGGCAACTAAGAATGGACGTGCGGGCGTCTTTTGGTCCCGCACGAAGTCACGTCTAGTTGAACACAGCGACAACAAGGCTCATCACGCGGCATATTTTTGAAACATTCAAAAGGACGACGTGCATTGCAAGAAGAACATTATCTAGACTATGGAAGGTGAGTATGAAATCAGTCGCAAGAGCGTTTGCCATTAACTAAAAAATAAAATATCACACGTTTCAAGAAAACCTGTCTCTCATGAATTAATCTTTCTCGTAAGAATGGCACTATTTGAAATATTGTACATAGACCACAATATGAGAGAAAGGGTTAAACGATAGTAATATCTGCGATAAAAAATAACAGTTGTTTGAAATTGGGCTTCAACCACTTTACTTCAAGGAGGAATAGACGTACTCAATTAAAGAAGTACCTAGTGAACATTGCACTTTGGAGAGGAGCAGAAAAACAGGAAGGCACCAAGCAGTCAAGGACAAAACAAAACAAGATTTCAAAAATCGATAAATTTTACCAACAAATCTTTTTAAAACAGCAGAAGTACAACTACGATATGACACATCTGTACAGAGTTACAATAAAACTATTTTTACATTGTGATTTTATATTATTCCAGAGGCTATGGAATCCTAAAATATGTACTCCTATTTCTAAACCAGCAAGGCGCTGTCATAGCAAAAGCATAATGGAAGTAATATTATACTGGGTAGTCTGAGTCTCCGTTTCCACAACAAAGATCTCAAAGAAGAAGAAAGGATATACAGTAGGTCGATAGAAACGTGAAGCCCATGCAAGAAGGTGTTCCCACTCAGGATCAACACATACGAGAACAGCAGTAACTCGGGAGATAAAAGGAAGAAAATACGAAAGTAACATCAGTAGGAGTATGAAAGCGAAACTAAGCAAAGTGGGTAGGAAGGGAGGACCGTCTCGAAGACCTAGTTAAGGGTAAGATAAATGAAAGGTTCAACTGTGATCGTTACTCCCCATGACATAGGAGGGCAAACCAGATTCTCTTAAAAAGTAATCCTATACGCTAACTTGCCTGGTAAAGGGCGGCGTATTCCTTGGTTTTGTGACTGACGGTATCATAATTTACATTGCACGTATTCCCTCAGATGTGTTTCAGGTGGAGCAGAGTAAAGGTTTCTTTATTGGCAGTACCTTCGTAAGTTAACAGCAACAGTCACTACTCAGGAAGGTTATGTGCCGCTTCCGCTCAGACACGAACAGAACTCCTGGTAAAGTCAGCAATTCTGAAGATTTTATGTGAGCACGAAAGACCGATAAATAAATGAAACCCTCAATGACAATTAGTGTTAATATCATCACTTTTGAACACGACGTAAGAGCCGCGAACAGGAAGAGACAAGTAGTACGTTCAGAATACGTGGAAACAAAGCACGACTGTATTCCCACACTGGATAAGCGTACATGAGTACAGGAAGTCGTGTGAGAAGAAGATGAACAACACAAAGCATCAAGAGTATGACTATGCAAAGGGAGAGAAGCAAATAGGACACGAAAGAAAGATGCCCCGAAAGCTTATACTAAGAGACCCCTCAATAGTCACCCAAAGCCGACAAACTGCACGTTTGTAACTGTTAAGATATCTCATATGACTCCTAATTTGCCTGTACGTCAACTAGTCATTATTCAAATCTGATACCTCTTGAAGATGGAGGCATGCTTCAGCCCTCGCTACATGAAGAATTTCATAACGGGAAACAAACACAAGTAAACAGAGACTAAATTAAAGGCTGGGGCAACTGGGTTCTGATGGAGTCAGAAAAGGTAGCCGGGTTTGAGAAGAGTGGTGGACGTGTCATCATAGAAACGGTCAAAACAAATGTACTAGAAAGCTAGCTTATTATATATAAAAGTGATCATATAAATATTCACAGCATAACTGTTTGTGTTATAATGTAAGCTTGGGCGTTACACAGAAGACACCAACACAAGATAAAATTATTAGAATAAACAATAATTAATATAATACGCGGCAGGTTCGATC
>LQNS02278097.1:4684484-4705488 GCA_001587735.2 Parhyale hawaiensis | reverse complement strand
ACAACTCTGGAATCTGTACACATTCATAAAACAAAACCCAGCCTGAATATAATGACGACAGATCTATTATTGATCACAATCTACAACTGACGTTTTTCCTCCGACTGTACATGCTCTGTTCCCTCCGCATCCCATATCGTCGGACCGTACAGACATTTATATTAGGACCCTCCAAGCGTACTCCGGACATTCGCCTTTCAAGTCTCCTGCTGGCAACATCTCTCCCACCCTACTGTAGATGACATAAATTACTCTTTTAGATTTTATATTTTACCTTTGTGAGGATGGGAGATACGTCCCGAAACGTTAAATTTGAGTGAATTCTGTCAACCCTTATATTTATTTTATGAAATTCGCCTTCGCTTGATAATTTTTATTGGTTAAAAAATAGCAATATAATTAATCATATTGGTAACTCAAGTAAATTTTTATGTACATTTCGTTCAATTTCCCGGCAAAGAGAAGAGAGAAGGAAATAAGCAAGCTGTATCTTTGACCACCTCCGCGAAATTCAGTTTTTTGCGGTCTCAAGCGAAACCGGGTGGCGATTAGCCACTGTAACAATAGCCTGAGGGTAAATACATGTGTTAACAGGTGGAGACTTGAGAGCATCGCTGGGCATCTGCAGAGCGTAAGCGAGCCGTATGCAACCCATGTCGATGATTGGACGAAATATCAATGTTTCCAAAAACTAATTTTCCATTTCGCTCACAGGTATAAAATATTTTAAGTAACGTACCTACTATACGAGTGTATACAATATAAAATCTTATTTGCAAATGTGGCCCTTTATGAAAAGAGCAGTTTCCTCAACTCTGTTCCATATCCTAACAATGCAAGAAATGACGGGGACGTCCTGTATATTAATTGATAGCTACCGCATCTTTAGAGCAGTCTCCTATGACACGTTGAAATAACTTGGACAAGCTGAGACAAATGTTGCATCAACCCATCAACTGCGAATGATGGAAATGTCCGTTCACGAAACCGTATTCAAGCTAT
The DNA here is from genome assembly GCA_001587735.2 of Parhyale hawaiensis. Lineage (NCBI taxonomy): Eukaryota > Metazoa > Arthropoda > Malacostraca > Amphipoda > Hyalidae > Parhyale > Parhyale hawaiensis. The sequence continues at coordinate 4,704,486 of LQNS02278097.1, read as the reverse complement.
GCATGCCGCAGTAATGGGTAAAAAAATGAAAGTTCTATTCGAAAATGGTAGCATAAAAATGAGGCGTATTTACAGAAGATAGTTGTGTCAGATTTGAGTGTATGCGCTACGCCCTTAAATTTCCAGAATTGTGACGCCACAATTGCGTCACGCCACTATTGCAGTGAGGAATCTTTGATATTTTCACCGTGGCGTGACGTAATTTTGGTGTCACAATTCTGAAGATTTCAAGGCGTAGCGCATACACTCACTCAGATCTGACACAACTATCTTCTGTAAATGAACTGTGGCGTTTTTAATTGTTATGAAAAAATTTAAAGACAAACTCACTAGAGCAACTGCCGCAGATGTCCATAGCGTCAATAAAAGAAGCTGTTAAATAACCTCTATAATATAGGTTGGGCCAAAATTCACATTACCATTTTGAAAATTTACAAAGTAAAATTATAAACGATACAAATTTCTAGTAAACTGCAAACGAGAGAAAAATACTTGAAGTTTTTTGTGAATATGATACCAAGTGCCTGCCTATACAAGACTTTCAGAATTAAAAATTTGTGTCTTTAGGAGTTTTTGACTTTTTGGGTAGTAAATTCCAAAAAAAGTAAAGTAACTTTTGGTCCACCCCATATTAAGCGGTCATTCAGACTACATTCACCAATTTATCTTCAAAATCATGACTGTAGACAAAAATTATTCAATTTGACAAATCAGCAATAACTGAGAATACGAGAAACGCGTTACCAAGATGATATTCTATCACGTCCTTTAAAACGACAAAAGACTACTCGGATAAAGCATTTGTGATACAAATCTACACTCAGTCACAGATATACCGTATTATTTAAATATAGCTACATGAAACGCATATAAATCTTTGGCTTGTACAAAACCACAGCAACGACACCAACATAATAAGCCAAAATATGGTATGGTGCGGCGGTTTCTCTCTCACTCCATTCACCGGCTGTCTGTTTATCGCCCTCAGGAAAACACGGACAATTAGCCAGCATTAACCCATACTGTCCGTTTTGGTAAAAGATACATATTAAGAGAGTTATTCTTACGGAGGTGACGTTCAGCCTTTTGTTTTAGGCCGTTACATTAATGAAGCACTTTACAGATAGCTGTGGCTACCAAAGAGGTAAATTAATTCAGGAACAAACGGGGTAAGGACTTACGAGAATAGTAAGTGTTCCCACTACAAGTTAGGGTTTTAACCCTTATTGCGTCAAATTGCAACTGTGACAACCCCTCAAAGGCTAGCAACCACAGCCCATTTGGGGCTCACGTGCAGAAAAAAGGTAAAGGTAAAATCAACTTTGACCGCACCCTCAACTGGGAAACCTCCACGCACTGGTTTGTGCTGCGGATATAGGCTCACTGGCCCCAGAGGAATAAGTGCGGCTGCAGCCGACCATGGGTCATTAAGAACTGTGGCGCCAATGTTGACAAAAGGTTCAGATGCCCCCCCAACTCTGAGGAGGCAGGTACCCTCACGGCGTTCTGCACGCCCACAACTGCCGAGTCAGCACACCTAGCTAGATCAGCAAAGAGCTCGCGTGCCTGGTTGGCCTCGAATCAACGATATAAGGATTGTGAGCTCCGAAGGTAAGCATGCTGCTACCGTGGGTACAAATGAGCAAGGACAAAAGAGGCCCCTGCACCTCTAGAAGTTTGTGATGCATAAGCACCAGCCCCGAGGAGGAAGACTCAAGGCAACAAAACTATCAAAACCATGCGCAAGTAGGTTAGGATAGTATTTGCCACAGGTTGTTTACCATACGATACCAAACAGTGTCATAAAGCACTGTTGGCACACATGTGACCCAAAATGCAGAGAATTCTGAGTTGTCAAAAACAAATTAGATATGAGGGAACAGCGATGTGGTGATGTGGATCTGACCGAAGATGGTGTCAGGCCGAGGGGCGTGAGATGAGGCGCTGGCACTGGCGGCCTCCAGCACTTCGGCCACCTTCTGCCGCACCTGCTGGCGCGACAGGTCGCCCCTCAGCAGCAGTAGCGCTGTCAGGTGCTCGCTCGTCATGTCGGGGTACCTGCGGACACGGCACCAGTCCAAAGTTACATGCACTACTGCATCGGTATTACAATGGTGATGAAAGAACGGAAGGAACAATAGAGACATGAATTAAATATGGCGAAAAAAAGGAATCCAGGTACGGAAGTGTTCGGGACATGTCCTCGAACAAGATGAACGAGGTAAGTCGGGGAAGAAAATGAAGACTATAACAAAAAATCATTAGTAGATGTGTGAAAATGAAAAAAAGCAAAGTGGGCAGGAAAGAAAGACGTAATGAAGGCTCAGGAAAAGCTAATTGTTAGAGCTAGTAACGTTTCTGATTTTCTGGAGCTGCAAAAATAATAGCTGATGTCATTTCGTAATTCTCACATGAAAACTATCTCGGCTTTTCCGAAGGTGATACTTCGGTAAGAAGCGGAAACGCGTGAATTCTATAAGTCTTAAGGATAATGAGTAGCTACGTCACTACGGGCAGAAACATAGGACGAAAAGTACCTCAAAGCGACAAAAATGAAAAACAGTAGCAGAAAGGAGAAAGAAATGCTCGTGTGGAGGGTCTCTACCGCGCCTCCACATCGTGGAAGCAGGTAGAAATTCCGCAAGATATGTCGCCTACTATCATCGGCGGCCCCATGCACGGAGCAAAACGGAAGTAGAGATAGCGTATCTACTGATCTCCGTAAACTAACAATACAGCAGGGTTTGCGCGCAGAAGCAACGATCTCCGCGGTAAACCGTCAGGGTGAACCTTAGGGTGCATAGGGTCGAACGATTTCTGATAGGGATAAGGTTCACCAGAATATCCACCCCGATAGTTCGAGGACTGCTACTTTGTATTTATCTAACCAAGGATAACAGTCTACCTGGTGCTTCAGCCTTCAGGCGAGTAGGTAAGTGCATGGTCAGAACCAGGCACAGTATCATGGTAACTTAGCCTCTGTTTCTGGTAGGGTTGCAGTTTCCAGGACAGTAGGGGGTTGTTTAGCTCTAGCAATCTAGCGAGTCCCCTGGGGTAAGAATCTCCATTCCACAGGACGTACAAACCAGACAATGATAAAGTGGAAGGCTTGAAAGGTAGATTGAACTTAAGAAGGCAAGAACACTGCATGAAATATACAACTGAAGTGAATGCCTTAAATTACACAGCCCATTGCGAGAAGGGCAGTAAGCGCTGCACTGCAATATTCAACTATTAATTGTTTTTTGTAGAGCCCTGACGGCAACATGAAGTTCAAGTAGTTTAACTGCAGGACGCAGATATCAGGCATCGTGGAAACTAACGATTTCTGTGGTATATATATGAAAGTGCCTACATGCAAGATGTAATAAATTCACTGTAGGCTGACCATTATTTCAAGGCAGTTCGGCCGTGGTCAAATTCCTCTATACCGCTGCCAATTCTATGGATATTCCTGAGCTTTTGTTCGGCCCATATCTTAGCCCCGCCCACTACCTGTATACAGTATAGAGAAATCTCAGAAATACTCATAGAATTGGCACCGCTATAGAGGAGTTAACCACGACCGAACTACCTTGATATAATGGCCAGACTATAGGTTGACCTACACTTCAAGTACTCTGCCAAGCAACGCGCAATCGCTCATGAAAGCAAAAGTTATCTGTCAAACTGAACAGAGATCGGTACCGTCGCAGTAAAAACACAAAACACATAAGATCAGAAGTCCCATAACAGACTGAACATAACTAAGCAACCGTCAGTATTCTAGCTAACGTGAACAACAAAGCATAGTACCCATGTAGAAATTTTGATACCGACAACACCTCCGCCACACAATATCCGAACACAATTCTATAGACTACCTACAAAAAGTTTCAGCAGCTGTAGTGGATCAGGTTTAGCAAGAAGGAACAGAGAGCAGACTGGCACTCAAAGGAATATACAAAGTATTTAGTAATACTGGGCTATCCAAGGTACCAAAAACCTTTAGCTACACAGAATTATTTACCTACAAGTGCTAAGAACTTCTGTAAATGTGAACCTTTTTTATGCTATGATCTTTCTGCTATCACGGAGCTAGCAGAGGCTTCAGTTCTGGAGCATTACATACAGCTTGTTATTAGTAACAAAATTTTTAGTAAGCAATACTGAAGGTAAACTTGAGTAGGCAGCGAGATGCTGTCAACACAGAACTTATACATTTAGGTATGACTAAACTTACTTTTTCTTGAGTGGTGGCAGTTCCAAGTTGAGCATCTCTGTATCTGGCGACCGTATAATCTCTGCCAGTGCCTTGATGACGTCGCACGGACTCTCAAACCGCACGCGGTCACCAGCGATGGATGAAAACAAATCCTGCAACGTGTTAGCTTCCTGCACACGTTACCGAAAAGAAAATTTATATTACAATATGAACAAGCGCAAGACGGTGACATCCTTCAATGTATAATGGAAGAACAGGCCGGAACTGTTCCAATATGTTACGATGTATCATGTAATTTAGAAAATGCTTGCACATTTTTCATGTTCAGGCAATTCACAATAAAACCGCACAAGCTTTCTTGGTAACCTGATGGCTAAAAGTCAGGAGATGCTATGTCATTGCCCAACTACAAAGGCATATATGTAATGCATAATTCAACGTTTTCACGATACACATAGAGCCAGAAGCGTTTCAGTAGCTACCTCTCTGAATGCACACCACCAGAAACTGGGCCAATCATGAAAATTTCGCCTAACTAAAAACCTCAGCATTGGCCAATACGCACTTCAGTGACCCTGTCCGCAAAGCGCTTGCGGTCCTCGGGGGTCTTGAGTGTCATGCGCTTCTGCAAGAGAGCTGTGGTGTAGCGTACAGACACTTTCTGGATGGCCAGCACCAGCACCTGTTCGTAGTTCCTGCGCAGCAACACAATAATGAAAACTTGGCATATATATGTGAGATATAAGGAAAGCTCCAACAGAACTAGGCCGCCAGCTACCTCAACCATAGTAACAAATAAGGTAGGTATTTACGTATTTGTTACCTCCGCCAAGGAGGTTATGTTTTCGTCGGGTTTGTCTGGCTGTTTGTTTGTCTGTCTGTCACCAAGATAACTCAAAAAGTTACGAACCGATTTGGATGAAATTTACAGGGATTGTTAGGTATATTAGGAGGAACAGATGATTAACTTTTGGTGAAGATATGTCCATCCGTTTGNCAAATTTTGGTGCAGATCGGTTTGTTCGTTTGTATGTTTGACTCATGTTTGTCATAACGTTCGTTAACAGTATAACTCAAAAAGTTATGAACGGATCTTCAAGAAAATTGAACAAGCTATTATTAGTATAAAAAGGCAGAAATGATTAGATTTTGGAGTTTGTACAAAGAAAATTATGGTTTCAGAGCCAATTTGAATTTTTTGCTACCGTTGCTTCACTTGGCGGCGGTATGCGCTCTCACAGTGCTCTAGTTTCTTCTTAGTTCCTGGTCTGACTTAACTATATTCAAAACGGGTCAGATTCACTTTGGAAACACGAGTCGAGTTCAGAGATACGGTATGCCAAACGGAGGGTCAGTTTTCTTTAACTAGCTAATTAGCTACTCTACAAGAGGGAGTCACAGTGGAAAATTATATATATAATTTTTATTCCCTTCTCCCCTTTGAATTTCTCACGTTCCAAATTGAAGCAACCCTTGTACGCTGGGGTTAAGGTTGAAATATTGTAGGAACCAAATAACACATATGAGTCTCAATAGAACAACAAATATTGGTAAGCTAGGAAGTGTTCTTTTAAAAAGTCGTCCTCCTTCAAGTGTCAAATGGAGCCGAAAAAGCTTAGAGTTACTTGTGATGGAGATGTTGGTAGTCTTCGAAGTAATCTGTGAGAGTAAGGCAGATGGTACTCAGGGGCTCACGGTCACTGAGCCAAGCAGGGGTGAGCAAGGCGCTAAATTTGGGTGAGAGGTCTACAAGGGCTTCTTCCAGGAGCAGGTCGCAGAGCTCCTGCTGCAGTCCCTGTAAGCATACGCAATTGCCTGCTGTCAATTTTTGATCTTGTACATCTTGACAAGATATGCATCATAAATTTTTAATGATGAAACAAACAATCAACAGGTAACCAATAACGAAACAAACAATCAATAGGTAGCCAATAACTTGTGGTGCCAAAATTATTCCGTTATCTTCAGAACTTCAAGCAGCGACTGTACCATCGTTTTTTCTTGTCACAACTCACCATTCAAATATTTTTCAGAACTCAAGACTTCAAAAGTAATAATTATCATTTAAAACGTACCATGCGCAAAAGTTTCAAGATGTACAATAGTTAGCTACACAAAAACACAATTAAAGAAAGCTTGGCAGAAGAGAAGACGCAGCGCACCTGATAAGATTTGATAAGGGTAGAGAAGTGGGTGGCGAGAGCAGGAGGAGGGTTGTGCGAGGCAGGAGGCCGCCACAGCTGCACCACATCAGCCAGCGCCTGACAGCTGTTGGCCAGAGCGATCATGTACGTCGTGAAGTACTGAATCTGCAAAGTGCGGTGATTGTGACACTGTCATCTCGGACTTGGTGCCTTTCGGGAACCGGCAACCAAGCATTGCATGTTACAGGCCATTCAATGACTGGAACCAGCTAAAATAGTGAAGGTAAACAGAGACGACAACTGCATCTGAAACTCACTAATATGGCATGAATAACATATTTGATGAGATTCTTTTGTTCAAAAACAGCGTACTAGTAACTTACATTACAAGCAACATTGAAATCTGGTTGGAATTTATCTTCTAGCTAGTTCGAGTAGCCGCACAAGAAAAGCTTACGCAGTAATACCTGAATCAGGAATTGTTCTGTGGAAGTTTTCGATTTGCTTGAAAAGCGGATTAGCCAGTTTAGCTATTTTTGGATTATTACAAGGATTTTTTCGAATTGCGACAGATAAACATCAAACTTAAAATGACATCACAGTGGCAAAGCACCAAATCGAGCGCGAAACAGATAAACTTAAAACAAATGAATTTTCAAACGGGCAGCTCAAAGACGTATTTAATTCATGACAAGTAGACCAGCTTGGAACGATTGCCTGCTTCGCCTGCCAATTTCAGTAACTGGCACAAGTACCACGTGTTAGCTCCTAGTAACTACATTGAAAGGAGCAAAACCTCATAGTGTATCCGTAAGAATTAGACTAGTCATTCTAAGGACCCAGTAGGTCGGAGGTAGCACATCATGCAAACATTTAGTAGGTACTCTTGGTACTCGGTACCACACATGGTAACCCTTGCAATGTATCGAAAAATTCGAGGTTGCTAAACACGTACATAAATTATTATGGTTTCTCAATAAAATTGTATAATATGGTTAAATTTAAAGCCTCCTTGCCCACAACGTAGCGCGTGATTCTAAGAGAGAACTTGGAACCAATGCACGAGCGCGTTCTTATACTAGATGATCATGCTTGAGTAGAGCGAGGAGGGAATGAAGAGGAAGAATCACAGTATTATCAGGACGAATTTGAAAGTGGAACGAAGGAAAGTGGCCACGAAAAAGAAAATGTGTAAGGCGTCCCGAAGCTGAAGCTAAGGGGGGCACAACTCCCCATAACACAGGGTAGGCGAGCCTAACTCAACAGCCTTTCCTATAGCCCCTGAGGGAGAGAATATAATCATGCAAACTCAGATACAAAAACCTAGCGGCACACAAGAGAAAGATACCACTCCTTCCCTATGCACGTTATCCTATTAAATTGCCTAAAAACTCAATTCTTCTCCCACACCACACACAAAGTAGCCACATGAAATTTTCTGATACTACAACCCCCAAGCAAATCTTTTATATGTTGCAAGAGAATCAAAGTGAGCGAAGAGACAAGCACTTGCCTGGGAGCGGTCAGCAAAGTAAGAGTCTCTGTAGGCCATAATAGCGTAGCGATAGCGCTCCGCGAACTCCTTCAGCTGCTGCAGGGAGCACAGGATCACCTCGTTGCTAACCATTGGNAGCGGTCAGCAAAGTAAGAGTCTCTGTAGGCCATAATAGCGTAGCGATAGCGCTCCGCGAACTCCTTCAGCTGCTGCAGGGAGCACAGGATCACCTCGTTGCTAACCATTGGACTGTTACATGGACAGGCAATTAACAGTTAGTGTCGTATTATTATTAGGTACCTATTATTATTGCTAGTATTGTTAGCACTATTTTAACAGTACTGCGCAGGCGCAGTTAAATAAGCAAACACAATGACGCTATACATGGACTCGAATTAACTCAACAATAATAGTACAGGTCTATCTTATTTATATAACGATACAATCAGCCACTGTGACTTACATAAACATTATCACGCAACAGTCAGGGTAAGTTTATAGCTGGTTAGTAATTTATTAGGAGAGAAATGCCGTTTCCTCAACAAGAAAGTGGGCAACTGGGACCCACAAGAGGAAAAGATGATTACGGCAAAGATACAAAACGTGAAAAGGAAGCCATCCATAAATTGTTCCACCATGTTCACTAGAGCAAAGGTCAACGGCACTATAAGGCAAAAACATCTCGGTAGAATCTGCTACCACAATATTAGTTAGAGAAGGGGCTGGCATTGCGTGGACCAGCTGATAGTGAAGGTTCCGTACAGGAGAATAAAACTTAGTAGCTTTACTGCAATGGCGAACATTTTGCTGGGAACCAAGTGATATTACCACTCTCTCAGACAGCAGTGACGACCGAACTAGAGCAACAAAAAGCAGTACTTTAGCCGAGATGGCGGCACATTACAAACAACGACAATGATTGATACAGAGGCAAAACCAAGGAGGAAAAACGTCGCATTAAAGTAGCCAGAATTGAAAAAGTATATATATAATGTGCATAAAGGGAATGTTCCGCTATACAGCACGAACACCTCAGTTCAATAGAGAAATGAGCAAACATAAGTAAAACAGAGTGGATTCCAAAAGTAATGGAGTGTCGCTGGAGCGCTCCACTGCGGTTACTTTCTGTCTATGGAGCACCCAATTCTATGGTCTCAAGATCTAAAAACTACTAGAACAGAAGACACGGACACAATATTATGGGTAGAGGATAGATGAACAGTAGTGCCAAACAGAACGTATACTAATATTGTGTTTCTTTTATTTGGACGGATGACGCAAGAGTCGTCGAAAAACATACCGCTGAGTCACTATACCTGTTGATGTGAGCCACACAGCATGCCCTCATTAACATTCTGCCAAACTAATTGATGATATGGATCAATATTGCTTACATGATGCTATAGATATATCTTAATATTAAATATCGTCAACAACAGGCGAAGCTAAGTGTATACCGTTTACAGACACAAGAGACAAAATTTAGTGCAGACAGCTATTGCTGTTGCAGCGCCTAACTGCTATGCTGGACTAGGGGAGGCTCTATAGGGAGAGGAGGAAGATAGCCGATGGGAAGGTGAGAAAAAGGATGAGCAGAAACACCCAGAGGGTCCACCCAGAGATGACGCGAGGCGAGGTTTGTCGAAACAGAGCGACAGGAGAACAGATGAGCCACAGACCACCACTGAGCGCAGCCAGTACCCCGGTACGTACCTGATGGTGTTGGCCACATCGATATTCTGCTGGACCATCTGATGAAGCAGGTGCGGTAGCTCCGTTTTGTAGCAGCCATCTTTGTCGGTGTCGGGAGGCTGATCCTTACGCCACTCTTTGCTCTCCAGCTCTAGAGCCTTCTGCAGCCACGACTCGTAGTTGCTGCGAACGTTCTGTGAGAAAACGACAGTAGGCATGACTAGAATGATAGTAGATACATAAGATTCTTTCCATAAAGGGTTCTCATCAATATTTAATGACAGTAACGTCGAGGGAGCAATATTTTCTACCGCTCAACATACCCACCCTGCGCCGTTTACAAAACATAAAACAGCAATATCATCCGCTGCCTGACATTCATTCCAGACTGTACAGTAGCAAGCAATGACGCAGGCAGCATTGAATAACTTACTTTTTACTTCTCTCTTCTGCGACGACTCCCACATAATTGAGTAGTTTAAGCCTCCGTTCCCACAATAAAGCGATCTAACAGAGGAAGAAGGAAAGGACATACAGTATAGGCCTAGTTAGTATGTCTATAGAAACGTGGAACCAATGCGCGAAGGTGTTTTCACACACGCTCAATGCGCATTGAAACAGTAACTACTAATTAGGGAAAGAAGAGGAATGATACATTAAAGTAAGATCAGCAATAGTATGCAATCGGAATGAAGGAAAGTGGGGCGCCATGAGACAGACAACCCGAAGACCTAGCTTATGGCTTGGGTATCGTAACCTTGAGGGCCCCCTAGGAGCGCTTCTGTTCATAACAGAAGGTGGGCGAACCTAAACTAACCAAACAACATGGCCTATGGCCCAACCTACGCCCTCTGAGGGGCACATACACGGCGGTCGAATGCGCAAGTTACCCGCAGGGACGTGCTAATTGGCATACCAGCTGAAGTATTCAAAAACGATTGACGGCCTATACCTACATTTTTATTCGCTCATCGAGTACAGTAACTACATTTCTTTCAAAATATAATCTGAAACTTGGGTGTACTCCATATAAGACGTGCGAAGTAGACATTTTTCACTTTGCTTACATACTATCCGCTTCACGTGCACAACGGATTTGCGTCAGGGTTTGAAACTGCTGCCAAATTCGGGCGTAACTTGTAACTCTCATATAATTCGTTTGTTTGATGAATGCATGAGCACCAGCTGACTACCATTTGATTGACTAAGGCCATAAGACTAATGAGGTAAGCATTAAATGTCAAGCACGATTCGCAAGTCAAGTCTGAATAACAAGGCAATTTCCTTACAAAAAATGATTTAGTGAGTCTCAGGGCCAAGCAATGTCTTTCTAATTCCATCAATTTATTACCTCCGCCAAGGAGGTTATGTTTTCGTCGTGTTTGTCTGTCTGTCTGTCACCAAGATAACTCAAAAAGTTATGAACCGATTTGGATGAAATTTACAGGAATTGTTAGGTATGTTAGGAGGAACAGATGATTAACTTTTGGTGAAGATATGTTCATCCGTTTGTTTGTTTGTTTGTCTGCCTCATTTTTCTCAATGCCATAACTCAAAAAGTTATGGATGGATTTTGATGAAATTAACACGAGTTGTTAGGTAGATAACAAAGTGTGAATGACCAAATTTTAATAATGATCCGTTCGTTCGTTTGTTTGTCACTGTTTTTAATTTTATGCTTGTTACCTCAACAACTTAAAAAATAATGAATGGATCTTTATGAAATTCATAGGGTTTGTTAGTAATGTTAAAAGACATAAGTGATCAAATTTTGGCGCAGATCGGTTGGTTCGTTCGTATGTTTGACACATGTTTGTCATTACGTTTGTTAACAGTATAACTCAAAAAGTTATGAACGGATCTTCAAGAAAATTGCACAAGCTGTTATTACTATCAAAAGGCACAAATGATTAGATTTTGGAGTTAATACGAAGAAAATTATGGTTTCAGAGCCAATTTGAATTTTTTGCCACCGTTGCCTCACTTGGCGGAGGTATGCGCTCTCAGTGTGCGCTAGTTTGCACAGTGATCATACAAAATCAGAAATCGCTGAATTTTAGCACACGTACAATACGAGAGCTAACAGAATGAAATAAAAACTCGAATTTCGAACTTCTCAACTGCACCCAACACAAAGACTTACCGTCAAGTATTTCTTGATGAGACCGTCCAAGACCTTCTGCTCCAGCAGCGGCGGCAGAGCCTTGACATCAAGACCCAGCGTAGGATGGCCCATCAGGTCCGGTCCGAGGTAGGTGTTCAGCACCCAGGACAGTAATGTTACGAACTCATTGTCTTCCAGGCCGCTCTCGACAGTCTCCAGTAACTGCCGACAATGTCACAGTTTGACCAAATTTCCTGCTATTGCTAAAAGTGAAGGCTGCTATATAGTATTGCGAAGCCTTCAGGTTGAGGCCTATTGGGCCCCATTGCAGCAATAGGAACTTAAGGGTATCTCTTGGCAGGAAATGGGTTAAAGAACATGTGGGGATTTAACCTGGTAAACTGTGCGTGTAAAATTCTTACGTAGAATCGCGTGATGTTACCTGTAAGTGCTTCATTTTCCTCAAAAAATTTCATGTTATGAAAGGACTGGTAGCAGAGACTGCTTCTGTGAGATGCATTAACTTCGTCTTACTATATATATGGCTGTGTTACCACGCCACAAGGACTCTTCCTCTTCCCCTGTCAGCATGGAATAGCATAAAGAAACCTCACGGCAAAACATGATAACATAAGGAAAATAAGTTGAACTGCTGATATTCTAAATATTCTATTACCGTACTTCAATCCTTCAATATAAAACTGCATCCAGCCTGATAGAATAATTTATTAATACATAACATATAGCTATATATTCTGGCGGTATAAGCCTTCAGTAGAGGCAGGTGGTAGTTATCAGGCAAAAGACGCGGTGTATGCCAACAACTCACATGATTGGCGAGAGCAGTGTGGTACATTGCGATGAAGGTGTTCACGATATCATAGTGTGGGGGGAAGCAGGGCACGCACAGACCCTTGACAACACGCAGATCCTCCAGCACCAGCAGCCGTATCACCTGGTCAGCAAATAATACAATAGAACTGCACTTCAGTTACCAGCACTTCAGTTATATTTTACTGTCAGAAAACATTGCTTTACTCAATCCTGTGAAGAAGAATTGAGTCTGAGGCCTACTGAGGAGTAAATAGTTCGCAATTAAAGCGTAAGCTTCAAGCCAAAGTGGTGAAATGAACGGTCGAAACTGAAGTACCAGAGCAGCTAAAATTGGTTAGATTAGATTTTCTCCCTCACAGAGGGCGAATCGAAGAGAATTTTGACCAAAAAAGCAACCATAAAAATTATCATTTGTCATTTCGCCATATAGTAGATGATATAGGAATAAACTACGGTATACCAGTGATCAACATCCATACAACAGAAAAACATTACAGACCTCCAGATGCCGGATGAGCCAGCTTTTGTTCGTTTCTCTGTCTTCGAACTGGTTCGCCTCAATCCTGACCACAATTGACTCTTCCAATACAGCCATGGCCTTAGCTCGCCACTTCTTGGGGCGTCCCTCAGGCAGGAAGCCGCTGCTCTTCTCACGCTGCAGGGCATAGAAGTCTGCTCGCTCCTCCCTTTCTACGATGCGCAGGGCAGTCACTAGCTGAGCAGGCTCCTTGCGCACGGTATTGAGGGCTCGCTGCAGCACCACCCACACCTGCTTGCCTGGGTAACGATAGAGCAGGGATGACAATCCCTAAGCGCTACAACATGATGCAAACAGGATAGCACAACTAAAATTTTGTACCATGAATAGAAAAAATAAGTCACCTTGTAACAGCAGTCGAAAAAAATATAAGAGTCGGAAAAAACTGGCAATAACAGCAGCCGGAATAACAAATAAAGTAAGTGTTCAAAGGAAGAAAACAGATCTCATGAGAGCCCAAGGAAATGGTAGGTATTCCGTGGGTCCACTGGGGCCGTAGCTCTCATATTATGAAAGGAAAAATTTTGACTCACCTTTGGCCTATCACCAACCGAACCTTCGTTTCAATACAAATAAGGTAAGTAAGGATGCAAGCTGAATAGTACGAATTCCCAAAAATTTGCACGCTTTTCTACTAAGCTTCCATCTTCCACTCAAGAACACAAGCCACCGTGAGACAGCAGTCCCGCTGTACAGCGGACGACAAACAGTAAAATACGCGTAATGCAACTTCGTACCGTAGCTAAGTGAAAACAAACTAGTACAATGAGCTCATTACAAAAATTCAATACAACAGAACCATAACTGACTTACCAAGATCTTCAGAGAGCTTGTTAACATCGGCAAAATATTCGGTGAGCATTTTGGTGTCATTGGGATTCTGGTGCGGCAGCTTATGAAGCTCAAACAAGAGATCATCTCGACTGTTCTCCAAGTCCATCAGACACTGTAAAGATTATTTTTCGGAGTTAGAGTCTACGTTACTTCAAAACCTTTCTAGACACAACGGGATGCTTAAGAGAGGGAAAGGCAGTGTCAAGAGATGGATACAGCAATCTGAAGAAAAGACGAAGATTATTATCATTATTATTTATTGCTCAAAGGACGGGAATAGAAGAAATGAAGCGCAAAGCAACACCAAGACATCCAAGGCGCTGCAACGAAGAATAAATAAAAAATATTCGCAGTTGACTGAACAGAACAAAATCATCAGTATGAGTATCAAAATGAAAGGAAGCAAAGAAGGCACAAGCGACGTCCGGAAAGCCGGACTAAGGCTACGGCAACCAACCCATAGGGATACTCCGAGGTCCGAAAGCCGGACTAAGGCTAAGGCAACGAACCTAAAGGGGAACCCCAAGGCGCGACTCCCCTAACATAATAAGGGTGAACCAAACTAACCTCACTGAGTGGCTCATCCTATGCCTTTGGAGGTAGTGGCAAACATGTAACAAGTAGCCCAAAGTAAAGTAATCCTCTCACTAGTGATGGGCCTTGTGGAGATCTAGCATCTGCATAGTTAAAATTTTCAACATCGCAAACATCCAACACACTATAAATATTTCGTCTCGTACCGGCTCCTTGGTAACTTTCAGTCTCTTTCTGAATAACACGGATTGTATCTGATAAGATTTCCAACAAAACTCAATGCAGGTTCTAGCACTACCACTTTTATCTTTAATACTGACAGTATGCCCTCTTCGTGTGGGGCGCGATACTTACGACCGTGTATGGCTGCACAAGTCAGTCTTTTACCACTATTACTTGACCTACAGTGATCTGCACAGTGGCTCTCCCCATGGTATGCACCTGCTGCCACTAGCTCTGCCATAAGAGTGAAAAACGCCGTAGCCCGAGGGCCTCCGGCCTTTTTACCCTAGTGCCTGAGCGGCAATTGCCCACCTTTGTTGTTTACTATCCAGGTAGCTACATTAAGATTGTGCAATAAATCGGAACAGCGAATTACGTCATATTCATGATAAGGAAGTAGTGCTCTATGCGTGGGCTCTTTAACCTGTTAATGGCTAGTGTCGACTTAATTCGATCTCCCGTTTTTGTTCCTTAATGGCTTCGGATCACACTAGTTATGGGAAGAGACATCTATTAAACTCCAAATGACTAACTAATTAGTACATATTCAAATTATATAAAAAAGACCTAAACAAGTTGAAATATAAACTTTAGATTTTTTAGAGATTTTTGGTAATAACCCGTCCGCCAGGCCAAGTTAGGCTTACTCGTGACTGTCTGTAAACAGGCTAAAAGAAGAGCTACCTACAGTGTCTCTAGCACATTATTAAAGCGGGGTTACAGAATCAGATGAACAAAGTCCAACTCCGACTCCTGGATGCAGCCAGTTTCCGACTCCAACTCCTTAGACCCCAAAAATGTCTGACTCCTAACAACTCCCACTCCATTTCTTAATATATTTCCATTTTCACAGTCTCCAAGTCCTCGGTCCTTCCAGTTTCCTACTCAAACTTCGACTTCTGGCCATGAAAACGTGGACGTCCAACACATATCGCAGTGTTACAATTTCCGTTATCCATAGGCAGAGATAACAGACGTTCGTGTCAGATCTTCTCCAGGCAGTGATCAAAACAACTAGCTACTTCTATTCAAGTTATCGGAGAGTTAAATGATTGTATACCAAGTTAATTACTATGAGTACTGTATTCTGTTCACATATACTTTCGGAATAGCGGGCTGCAACTAGGAGGGATACCATCATAACAACCACATATACACACAAAAAAAAAAAAAGAGAGACCCAATAGCAAAATGGGCTCGTAGCGCGTGAACACTACGCATCCACAACAGTACAGCTGAAGGAGGTCATTGAATTTGCCAAAAGAAACTTATATGCTTTGTCAACATATAAGAGAGCCTAATTTCCGTCACGCTCATGACATCCCTATGGTACTTCATTACAAGCGACGGGCTTGCATGAAAGTGCATTCCATGTTATGCACAAGCACGTGAGCAATATAAGCAATGCTATTGGTTTAAATGACGCCATTGCTGGTGACGTCAATCGGGTAACCGTGAGCTAAAAGGTCTATCTTGTAAGCGACTTCTACGGCTCCACCATGACATCTATGCGCTACAATGAGAGTGCTAGGTTTGGACGTAAGAACATCCCTGCTATGCTACAAATAATACTATAATTAAGTTAAATCAGAGGTTTTGATACCGTATTATTCTCAACCACAACACAAATGATTTTTGTAAGATATGCAATAAAAGAATAAGGACATGGCAAACCCACAAGCGAAAGGGTGTGCATGAAACATCACTGAGAACAGGACAAGAAGCATGAAACTAAAACAGTTCACAACAAACCTGGTGAGCATAAAGCAAATTGTTGTCAGCTATAAGCTTGCGAGTCTTTTCGATGCTCTCAGGAACAGTGAAGATGTGCTTGAGGTTCTCAGTAGCGGCGAGGTATTGGGAGTAGCGGACGTACTCCTCCCGTAGACCTCTCATGCCGTCCCCCAGGCCCCCTACACCTGACAGCAGCTTCTCCACTTCCGTTTGTCTGCCATCGAAGAATAGCTTTAGTATTATTGTTACCTTTGTCACAGTGATATTTTTGCCGGAATTGTCTGTCTATCGGTTAGCAACATAAGCAGCCACTCACTATGATTACTGATTACGAAATGATAAGTGACATAAAAAAGAAGAATGTGAGTTCCCACCCAGCAAAGTATCATCAATTTTCAATAAGTAAGACCGACATTAAAAACTATTTCCTTTCTGGAGATGACTCAACTAAAGCAGAGTTTATGCAATGAATAAGGTGCAAAGCTGAGTTGGTGAATAAACGCTTATAAATACAAACACGTGGACATTACATCTCTAGTATTAAAATCATGAATCCATATTAATTATGACGATGAGAATCAATGGCTAATTATTTATACAATTTTCTACTTCCTTATAAAATTACATTGCTATTCACACATTTTGTAACCACTCGCAGGTAAAATATATGCAACTGCATTTTGCTAAGCTCGGTAAATCTACAACTCAGCTTGTACGAGTGAAATATTTCAGTTCAATCTACAATACCTTGAAGTGACAGGTTGTCTTAGTAATGGAGTCAGTGCTATAAAATATTATACAGTGCTCAGAAGGGACAAAGTCCCCAATGCCCCAACTTTTGACGCCCCAATACTCACGTCTGCTTTACTTCCTGCAGATCCTCCAGGGCAGTCTGCAGAAGAGTCAGGCCTGTTCTCACTCCATCAAGTTGGCTCTGCATGGCAGTTTTCAGCATAGCTTCAACAGACGCCTGTGTACCGATAGATATAGGTACTGATTAGCTACACGATATGGAAATGCTTTAACAACCAAGTCTTCTCAACACAAGAATTAATAGACTAACTTTGATTTGAATTAGGAGCTGAGAGGGGGAGGGGATGTCACCACTCGCAGGAAAGATATACTGTATAGCTACAACTGAATTTTGCTAAACTAGGTAAATCTACCAACTCAGCTCGCACAAGTGAAATATTTCAGAATACATGTATGTTGGTTAGATGGTAGGAACACTGGGGAGGGAGGGTGCCAAGCTCAGGCACCTCCCTCACACCCACCCACAGAGTCCCCTTTGGTGCTGCCATTGCGAAATAGATAGAGATAAGGGCAGTAAATAGAGATGATGGAATGAAAACTTTTCGCAACAATATAGGATTTTTAAAGAAAGACTGGGCAATAATCACAAAAAAGTAAAAAACAAGTTAGCCAACGCAACAGTAGAATGGAATAAGACACAATGAAATGAGATCCTGCAGACTAAGCATAGTTAATAGTTACCTATCTCGTATTCTGACAATCTATAGATTCAATTGAAAAATCATCCATACACTCTGACTAATGATCTTACATACACAGAACATTAGTCCCCAATAATACTTTAGCAGGAAAGTAGCTACAGTATTAAGACACTATGAAATTATTTGACAACAGACTTGAGAACACACCAGATATCTTCATTTACTAGCTACTATTCTCAATGATCATCATGAGTATTTTTTTTTAAGTTACCTAATTCTTGCTTTATAGTTGTAAGCAGCTAGCTACTTACATTAGCTGCATAGGAACAGTAGCTAAACCTTGGGTGAAACGTCAGCGCCATCCACTAGCTTCGGAAAAAGAATGTACTAAAGAGCAACCTTAGTAGCCACCTGAGCAACAAACACAAAACTCACTGCAATTCTGCACTCAATAAAAGACCAGCATAACTTCAAAGGCATTGATGCAGAAATAGTGATTGCAGTACCTAGCTAGCTTCAGAAACATGCTGCATCTAAATTACGTAGGCACCTTCTTGCGAGTTGTACGTCTCCTGTACTGATCAACCTTGTGAAGCTGGTCAGGTCGCTGTAACATATTGGCAACAAGTATCTTTGCTCTCTGCATGGCACACTTCTCAGCCGCCTCCACTTCACTGTTAGCAGAACTGACATCATGGACAGCCTCACCTGACCCACCAGCTACACTACCTGTTTTGTTCAGAAGAAAGTGTATTACAGCTCACTCCTAGGTACACTCTGATAGCTATTGAACAAAACGCACCAATAAGTTATAGCCATGATCAACAGCTATCGAGGTGTACAAATTGAGTAGATCTTTCCAGAAAACTTTTGACTCTTTAAAAAATAATATTTTATCATTAAGTTAGGCAGCTACATCAGTCTACATCATGAATAGCTGCAAGAAAGTTCCTAAGATAAGCCTAATATTTAGCAACACCTATACTGAAGCCTCTTTATATATGGAGGCTTGCATGTGTGTGGAAGAGTGGAGGAGGAGGGCTGTCATTTATGTTTACTGTACTAGTTACACAAGTACGCATCACGCTGGGGTGCGAATATACAGTAAGTGAGACGACCGATCCACAGTACTACACAAGTACAGATGCAATCAGCTTTATGATAACAAACTGATAACTGCCCAATTGGTTAATGCTGCAATGAAATAAATTCAGCAGTAGCTTATCCCAAACCACTCCTCAATTTTTACACAAAATTGCAAACCACTCCAAATTTAAGAACTGCATAACTACCTAGTTCAAAAGTGGGGCTCCATTGCTCAAGATTTGACAGAGCTTTACCACATTCTATAACCACTCAGTTAACTTTTTATAACTTTAGGTAGGTAGGTAGCTACTAGCTAGTCACATCATTACCCTGCAGTATGCTTGCACTGCTGATCATCAAATATATACAATATCAAAAAATCTATTTTAAGTAGGGTAGCTACCTAGATTAGTTTCCAGCAGACGTGAGTGTACCATAGTTTGTCACAACTGCTCTAGCTAATTGACATCACTGAATGAAGAATACAAACTTTAATTTCATTTAACAACATGGTAGCTAATGGGGCCAGCTTTCAGAACAGTAGCTACTGGACAGCACAACTCAACCTATCACCTTAGCATATCTCCACCGGCCTCAATTCGATTCACGTTCTTCACAGAGCCTGCAAAGTGCAAACACCTCCTGTATTGCTCCGCATTTCCATGTACCACTTGTGGAGCAGCAAGTAGCTCAATGGTGAGCAGCTCTGTAAGCAGCAAGTCACTCAATGGTACACCAGTCACACCATGCTAATTCTGCAGATCCGTCAGTGCTGGGCACACAACCATGAAGTGTTCCAGTGTCTCTTCCTCCAGTTCTCACATGTAACAGGTCATAGACACAGCTGCATTCATCCTAGAGAGCCTCCAGTTTAGTTGCAAGGAGTTGCTTCTGCATCTAAACAAGCACTGAAGAACACTAATGTCAGCCTGTCACCCAACAACGTGACTTGGGAATCACTCTTACAAAAAAACTACAACACAGTCAGCAAGTTGACACGAGTGTGAAAATGGCAAGCATAGTACTGGATTCATCACCAGAAACTTTGAATACCAGTACAAGTCCAGGGATATCATTGTTCCCTTGTACAAGGCATTAGTGTGGCCACACTTAGAATTTGCTGTTCA
>LQNS02278097.1:4662896-4673051 GCA_001587735.2 Parhyale hawaiensis | reverse complement strand
GAGGTGGGCTGCCGATCGAGGTGGCTGACCTATTCCCGCTGGACTTCTACCTTCTTGTATTTCGTTTCCTTCCCCTGTGCGGCGCGGCTGAGCGAAAGCGTTCAGCCGCGCCCGGGAGTTGGAGATGCTCAACTTGCGCCTTTTTCTTCTCAGTAGCGCCCTGACCACTCTGAGACCTACCGGCAGAAAAGCCGAGATAAAAATCATTGACAATTTAAAACGCGCCCTAGTTGGCGCACGAAGCTGTGGTTAAACACAGGAACAGTTCGGCGCGATATAGGCAGTGTGCCACTGAAGCGCTAGTAAAAACTTCTACTACTACTACTACTACTTGTCGTTGGTTGTCTGTAATGTGCCGCCATCTTGGCTTAAGTACTGCTTGTTGTATCTCTAGTTCAGTTGTCACTGCTGTCTGAGAGAGTGGTAATATCACTTGGTTCCCAGCAAAATGTTCGCCATTGCAGTAAAGCTACTAAGTTTTATTCTCCTGTACGGAGCCTTCACTATCAGCTGGTCAACGCAATGCCAGCCCCTGCTCTAATATTGTGGTAGCTGATACTACCGACATATTTTTACCCCGCCGTGCCGTTGACCTTTGCTCTAGTGAACATGGTGGAACAATTTATGGATAGCTTCCTCTTCACGTTTTGTATCTTTGCCGTAATCATCTCTGCCTCTTGTGGTCCCGGTTACGACAGTAACTTGCCTCATCCCTTTGTCAGTTGCCCACATTTTTGTTGCGGGAACGGCATTTCTCTCCTAATAAATAACTAACCAGCTGTAGACTTACCCTGACTGTTGCGTGATAACGCTTATGTAAGTCACAGTGGCTGATTGCATCGTTATATAAATGAGATAGACCTGTACAATTATTATTGAGTTAAATGGAGTCCATGTATAGCGTCATTATGGTTGCTTATTTAACTGCGCCTGCGCAGTACTGTTAAAATAGTGCTAACAATACTAGCAATAATAATAGGTACCTAATAATAATACGACACTAACTGTTTATTGCCTGTCCTTGTAACAGTCCAATGGTTAGCAACGAGGTGATCCTGTGCTCCCTGCAGCAGCTGAAGGAGTTCGCGGAGCGCTATCGCTACGCTATTATGGCCTACAGAGACTCTTACTTTGCTGACCGCTCCCAGGCAAGTTCTCCTCTCTTCGGTCACTTTGATTCTCTAGCAACTTATAAAAGATTTGCGTGTGAGTTGTAGTATCAGGAAGTTTCATGTGGCTACTTTTTTGTGATATGGGAGAAGAATTGAGTTTTAGGCACTTTAATCGGGGGATAACGTGCATAGGGAAAGAGGAGTGGCATCTTTCTCTTGTGTGCCGCTAGGTTTTTGTATCTGAGTTTACATGTTCTCCCTCAGGGGCTATAGGAAAGGCTGTTGAGTTAGGTTCGCCTACCTTGTGTTATGGGGAGTTGTGCCCCCTTAGCTTCAGCTTCGGGACGTCTTGCACATTGTTTTTTTCGTCTCCACTTCACTTCGTTCCACTTTCAAATTCATCCTGATGATACTGTGATTCTTCCTCTTCTTTCCCTCCTCGCTCTACTCATGCATGATCATCTAGTATGAGAACGCTCTCGTGCATTGGTTCCTAGTTCTCTCTTAGGATCACAACTACGTTTTGGGCCAGGAGGCTTCAAATTGAACCATATCATACAAGTTTGTTAAGAAACCGTAATAATTTATGTACATATTTTGCAACCTTGAATTTTACGATACATTGCTAGGCTTACCATGTGTAGTACCGAGTACCAAGAGTAGCTACCTCGTAAGTGTTTGCATGATGTGCTACTTCTGACCTACTGGGTCCTTATAAGGACTAGTCTAATTCTTACGGACACACTATGCGGTTTTGCTTCTTTCAATGTAGTTACTAGTGAGCTAACACGTGGTACTTGTGTCAGTTGCTGAAATTGGCAGGCGAAGCAGGCAATCGTTCCAAGCTACTCTACTTGTCATGGATTAAAAATGTCTTTGAGCTGCCCGTTTGTAACTTCATTTGTTTTGAGTTTATCCGTTTCGCGCTCGATATGGTGCTTTGCCGCTGTGATGTCATTTTAAGTTTGATATTTATCTGTGGTAATTGAAAAATCCTTGTAATGATCCAAAAATAGCCAAACTGGCTAATCCGCTTTTCAAGCAAATTGAAAACTTCCACAGTTAATCTGATTTAGGTATTACTGCGTAAGCTTCTCTTTTGTGGCTAATCGAACTAGCCGGGGGATAAATTCCAACCAGGTTTCAATGTTGCTTGTAATATAAGTTACTAGTACGCTGTTTTTGAATATGAGAATCCCATCAAATATGTAATTCATGCCATATTAGGGAGTTACAGTTGTAGTTGTCGTCTCTGTTTACCTTCACTATTTTAGTTGGTTCCAGTCATTGAATGGCTTGTAACATGCAATTCTTGGTAGCCGGTTCCCGAAAGGCACCAAGTCCGAGATCACAGTGTCACAATCACCTTACTTTGCAGATTCAGTACTTCACAACGTACATGATCGCTCTGGCCAACAGGTGTCAGGCGCTGGCTGATGTAGTGCAGCTGTGGCGGCCTCCTGCCTCCCACAACCCTCCTCCTGCTCTCGCCACCCACTTCTCTACCCTTATCAAATCTTATCAGGTGCCGTACGTCTTCTTCTCTTCTGCCAAGCTTTCTATAATTGGGTTTTTGTGTAACTATTGTGCATCTTGAAACTTCAAGTTCTGAAGATGACGGCATAATTTCGGCACCACAGGTTATTGGCTACCTGTTGATTGTTTGTTTCGTTATTGGCTACCTCTTGATTGTTTGTTTCATCATTAAAAATTTATGATGCATATCTTGTCAAGATGTACAAGATCAAATATTGACAGCAGGCAATTGCCTATGCTTACAGGGACTGCAGCAGGAGCTCTGCGACCTGCTCCTGGAAGAAGCCCTTGTAGACCTCTCACCCAAATTTAGCGCCCTGCTCACCCCTGCTTGGCTCACTGACCGTGAGCCCCTGAGTACCATCTGCCTTACTCTCACAGATTACTTCGAAGACTACCAACATCTCCATCACAAGTAACTCTAAGCTTTTGCGGCTCCATTTATCTGTGACACTTGAAGGAGGACGACTTTTTGAAAGAACACTTCCTAGCTTACCAATATATGCTGTTTCAATGACTCATATGTGTTATATGGTGCCTACAATATTTCAACCTTAACCATAGCGTACAAGGGTTGTTTCAATTTGGAACGTGAGAAATTCAAAGGGGAGAAGGGAATGAAAAATACATATATATATAATTTTCCACTGTGACTCCCTCTTGTAGAGTAGCTAATTAGCTAGTTAAAGAAAACTAATCCTCCATTTGGCATACCGTAACTCTAACCCGTGTTGAATATAGTTAGTAAGACCAGGAACTAAGAACAAACAAACAGATAAAACCTACCTTATTTGTTACTATGGTTGAGGTAGCTGTCGGCCTAGTTCTGTTGGAGCTTTTCTTATATCTCGCATACATATGCCAAGTTTTCATTGTTGTGTTGCTGCGCAGGAACTACGAACAGGTGCTGGTGCTGGCCATCCAGAAAGTGTCTGTACGCTACACCACAGCTCTGTTGCAGAAGCGCATGACACTCAAGACCCCCGAGGACCGCAAGCGCTTTGCGGACAGAGTCACTGAAGTGCGTATTTTCCAATGCTGAGATTTTAGTTAGGCCAAATTTTCATGTTTGGCCCAGTTTCTGGTGGTGTGCATTCAGTGAGGTAGCTTCTGAAACGCTTCTGGCTCTATGTGTATCGTGAAAACGTTGAATTATGCATTATATGCCTTTGTAGTTGGGCAATGACATAGCATCTCCTGACTTTTAGCCATCAGGTTACCAAGAAAGCTTGTGCGGTTTTATTGTGAATTGCCTGAACATGAAAAATATGCAAGAATTTTCTAAATTACATGATACATCGTAATATATTGGAACAGTTCCGGCCTGTTCTTCTATTATGCATTGAAGGAGGTCACCGTCTTGCGCTTGTTCATATTGTAATATAAATTCTCTTTCCTGTAACGTGTGCAGGAAGCTAACACGTTGCAGGATTTGTTTTCATCCATCGCTGGTGACCGTGTGCGGTTTGAGAGTCCGTGTGACGTCATCAAAGCCCTAGCAGAGATTATACGGTCGCCAGATACAGAGATGCTCAACTTGGAACTGCCACCACTCAAGAAAAAGTAAGTTTAGTCCTCCCTAAATATATAAGTTTTGTGTTGACAGCATCTCGCTGCCTACTCAAGTTTACTTACAGTATTGCTTACTAAAAATTTTGTTACTAGTAGCAAGCTGTAGGTAATGCTCCAGAACTGAAGCCTTTATTAGCTCCGTGATAGCAGAGAGATCATTGCAAAAAAAAAAAGCACATTGGCAGAAGTTCTTAGTACTTGTAGGTAAATAATTCTGTATAGCCAAAGTTTTTTGATACCTAGGAAAACCCAGTATTACTTAATACTTGGATATTCCTTTGAGCGCCAGTCTGCTCTCTGTTCTTTCTTGCTAAACCTGATCCACTACAGCTGCTGCAACTTTTTGTGGGTAGTCTATGGAATTGTGTTCAGATATTGTGTGGCAGAGGTAATGTCGGTATCAAAATTTCTACATGGGTACTATGCTTTGTTGTTCACGCTAGCTAGAATACCGACGGTTGCTGAGTTATTACCTCCGCCAAGGAGGTTATGTTTTCGTCTGGCTTGTCTGTCTCTCTGTCTGTCACCAAGATAACTAAAAAAGTTATGGACGGATTTTGACGAAATTTACAGGAATTGTTAGGTATGTTAGGAGGAACAGATGATTAACTTTTGGTGAAGATCCGTCCCCCATTTGTTTATTTGTTTGTTTGTCCGCCTCATTTTTCTCAATGCCATAACTCAAAATGTTATGGATGGATTTTTATTAAATTTATATGAATTGTTAGGTATATCACAAAAAGTAGATGACTAAATTTTTGTGATGATTTGTTTGTTTGTATGTCTGTTGCTGTGTTTGTTTATATGTTTGTTTGCGCAATAACTCATAAGTTTTGAGTCAATCTTTATGAAACTTGCAGGAATTGTTAGTAATGTTAAAAGACATAAATGAATAAATTTTGGTGCAGATCGGCAGATTTGTTTCTATGTTTGAGTTGTGTTTGTCATAATGTTTGTTACGTAATAACTCAAAAAGTTTCGAATGGATCTTTATGAAATTTACAGGAGTTGTTTGTAATGTGAAAAGGCAAAAATGGTTGAATTTTGGAGGAGATCCGTTGATTCGTTTCTATGTTTGAGTTGTGTTTGTCATAATGTTTCTTACGCAATAACCTTAAAAGTTTTGAATGGATCTTTATGGAATTTGCAGGAGTTATTAGTAATAATACAAGCTATAAATGACTAAATTTGGGTGCAAATCGGTTGGTTCGTTTGTATGTTTGTCATAATGTTTTTTAGCAGCATAACTCAAGCAGTTATGAAAGGATCTTTAAAAAATTGCAGACACTGTCAGTACTGTTAAAAGGCACAAATGATTAGATTTTGGAGTTGATACAAAAAAAATCATGGTTTCAGAGCCAATTTAACTTTTTCGCTACCGTTGCCTTACTTGGCGGAGGTATGCGCTCTCAGAGTGCTCTAGTGTTCAGTCTGTTATGGGACTTCTGATCTTATGTGTTTTTGCTGCGACAGTACCGATCGCTGGGCAGTTTGACAGATAACTTTTTGCTTTAATCAGCGATTGTGCGTCGGTCGGCAGAGTACTCGAAGTTTAGGTCAACCTATAGTCTGACCATTATATCAAGGCAGTTCGGTCGTGGTTAACTTCCTCTATAGCGGTGCCAATTCTATGGGTATTTCTGAGATTCTCTATTCACAGGTAGTGGGCGGGGCTAAGATATGGGCCGAACAAAAGCTCAGGAATACCCATAGAATTGGCAACGGTATAGAGGAATTTGACCACGACCGAACTGCCTTCATAAAATGGTCAGCCTTTAGTGAATTTATCACATCTTGCCTGTAGGCACTTTCATATATACTACAGAAATCGTTAGTTTCCACGTTGCCTGTTATCTGTGTCCTGCAGTTAAACTACTTCAACTTGATGTTGCCGTCAGGGCTCTACAAAAAACTATTAATAGTTGAATATTGCAGTGCAGCGCTTACTGCCCTTCTCGCAATGGGCAGTGTAATTTAAGGCATTGACTTCAGTCGTATATTTCGCGCAGTGTTCTTGCCTCCTTAAGTTCAATCTACCTTTCAAGCCTTCCACTTTACCATTGTCTGGTTAGGGCGTCCAATGGAATGGAGATTTGTGCCCCAGGGGACTCGCTAGGTTACTAGAGCCTCATCATCCCCCCACTGTCCTGGTAATTGCAACCCTACCAGAAACAGAGGCTAAGTTACCATGATGCTATGCCTGGTTCTGACCATGCACTTACCTACTCGGCTGAAGGCTGAAGCACCAGGTAGACTGTTGCTCTTGGTTAGGTAAATGCAAAGTTGCAGTCCTCGAACTATTGGGTGGATATTCTGGTGACCCTTATCCCTATCAGAAATCGTTCGACCCTATACACCCTAAGGTTCATCCTGACGGTTTACCGCGGAGGTCGTTGCTTCTGTGCACAAACCCTGCTGTATTGTTAGTTTACGGAAATCATTAGGTACGTTATCTCTACTTCCCTTTTGCTCCTTGCAGGGGGCCGTCGATGGTAGTAGGTGGCATATCCCACGGAACTCTAACTGCTTCCACGATGTGGAGGGGGGGGGGGGGAGGCGCGGTAGAGACCCTCCGCACGAGCATTTTTTTCTCCTTTCTAGTACTGTTTTTCTTTTTTGTCTTTTTGAAATACTTTTCGTCCTATGTTTCTGCCCGTAGTGACGCACTCGTTATCCTTAAGACTAATAGAATTCACGCATTTGCGCTTCCTATCGAAGTATCACCTTCGGAAAAGCCGAGATAACGTTTTTTTCGCCATACTTTATTCATGTCTCTATTGTTTCTTCCGTTTTTATATCACCATTGTAATACCGATGCAGTAGTGCATATAACTGTGGACTGGTCCCTTGTCCGCAGGTACCCCGACATGACGAGCGAGCACCTGACAGCGCTGCTGCTGTTGAGGGGCGACCTGTCGCGCCAGCAGGTGCGGCAGAAGGTGGCCGAAGTGCTGGAAGCCGCCAGTGCCAGCGCCTCATCTCACGCCCCTCGGCCTGACACCATCTTCGGCCAGATCCACATCACCACCTCGCTCTTCCCTCATATCTAATTTGTTTGACAACTCGGTATTCTCTGCATTTTAGGTCACATGTGTGCCAATAGTGCTTTATGACACTGTTCGGTATCGTATGGTGAACAACCTGTTGCAAATACTAACCTAACCTACTTGCGTATGGTTTTGATAGTTTTGTTGCATTGAGTCTTCCTCCTCGGGGCTGGTGATTGTGCATCACAAACTTCTAGAGGTGCAGGGGCCTCTTTTGTCCTTGCTCATTTGTACCCACGGTAGCAGCACGCTTAGATTCGGAGCTCACAATCCTTGTATCGCTAATTCGAGGCCAACCCAGGCACGCGAGCTCTTTGCTGATCTAGGTGTGCTGACTCGACAGTTGTGGGCGTGCAGAGTGCCGTGGGGATACCTGCCTCCTCAGAGATGAGGGGGTGGAGTTGGGAGGGAGTATTTGAACCTTCTGTCAACATTGGCGCCACAGTTCTTAATGACCCGTGGTCGGCTGCAGCCGCACTTATTCCTCTGGGGCCAGTGAGCCTATATCCGCAGCACAAACCAGTGCGTGTAGGTTTCCCAGTTGAGGGTGCGTTCAAAGTTGATTTTACTTTTACCTTTTTTCTGGACGCGAGCCCCAGATGGACTGTGGTAGCTAACCTTTGAGGGGTGGACACTGTTGCAATTTGACGCGATAAGGGTTAAAACCCTAACTTGTAGTGGGAACACTTACTGTTCTCGTAAGTCCTTACCCCGTTTGTTCCTGAATTAATTTACCTCTTTCGTAGCCACAGCTCTCTGTAAAGTGCGTCATTAATGTAACGGCCTGAAACAAAAGGCTGAAGGTCACCTCCGCAAGAATCGCACTCTCATTATATACCTTTTACAAAAACGGACAGTATGGGTCAATGCTGGCTAATTGTCCGTGTTTTCCTGAGGGCGATAAACCGACAGCCGGTGAATGGAGTGAGAGAGAAACCGCCGCACCATACCATATTTTGGCTTATTATATTGGTCTTGTTGCTGTGGTTCTGTACAAGCCAAAGATTTGTATGCGTTTATGTAGCTATATTTAAATAATACGGTATATCTGTGACTGAGTGTAGATTTGCATCACAAATGCTTTATCCGAGTAGTTTAAGTGACATGATAGAATATCATCTTGGTAACGCGTTTCTCGTATTCTCAGTTATTGCTGATTTGTCAAATTGAATAATTTTTGTCTACAGTGATGATTTTGAAGATAAATTGGTGAATGTAGTCTGAATGACCGCTTAATATGGGGTGGACCAAAAGTTACTTTACTTTTGTAGGAATTTACTTCCTAAAAAGTCAAAAACTCCTAAAGACACAAATTTCTGAATCTGAAAGTCTTGTATAGGCAGGCACTTGGTATCATATTCACGAAAAACTTCGAGTATTTTTCTCTCATTTGCAGTTTACTAGAAATTTGTATCTTTTATAATTTTACTTAGTAAATTTTCAAAATGGTCAAGTGAATTTTGGCCCAACCTATGTTACAGAGGTTATTTAATAGCTTCTTTTATTGACGCTATGGACATCTGCGTCAGTTGCTCTAGTGAGTTTGTCATCAAATTTTTACCATCACAATTAAAAACGCCACAGTTCATTTACAGAAGATAGTTGTGTCAGATCTGAGTGAGTGTATGCGCTACGCCTTGAAATCTTCAGAATTGTGACGTCAAAATTACGTCACGCCACGGTGAAAATATAAAAGATTCCTCGCTGCAACAGTGGCGTGACGTAATTGTGACGTCACAATTCTGGAAATTTAAGGGCGTAGCGCATACACTCAAATCTGACACAACTATCTTCTGTAAATGAACTGTAAATATTTTTATGCTACCTTTTTCGAATAGAACTTTCATCTTTAACCCATTAACTGCGGCATGCGTATCTTGAATACGGTTTCGTGAACGGACATTTCCATCATTCGCAGTTGATGGGTTAATCGTTCGATGCAACATTTGTCTCAGCTTGTCCAAGTTATTTCAGCGTGTCATAGGAGACTGCTCAAAAGATGCGGTAGCTATCAATTAATATACAGGACGTCCCGTCATTTCCTGCATTGTTAGGATATGGAACAGAGTTGAGGAAACTGCTCTTTTCATAAAGGGCCACGTTTGCAAATAAGATTTTATACAGTAGGTATACACTCGTATAGTAGGTACGTTACTTAAAAGATTTTATACCTGTGAGCGAAATGGAAAATTAGTTTTTTTAAAAATTAATATTTCGCCCCATCATCGACATGGGTTGCATACGGCTCGCTTACGCTCTGCAGATGCCCAGCCATGCTCTCAAATCTCCACCTGTTAACACATTTATTTACCCTCAGGCTTTTGTTGCAGTGGCTAATCGCCACCCGGTTACGCTTGAGACCGCAGAAAACTCAATTTCGCGGAAGTGGTCAAAGATACCGCTTCCTTATTTCCTTCCCTCTTCTCTTTGCCGGGAAACTGAACGAAATGTACGTAAAAATTTACTTGAGTTACCAATATGTTTAATTATAATACTACTTTTTAGCCAATAAAAAGTATCAAGCGAAGGCTAATTTCCTAAAATAAATATAGGGGTTGACAGAATTCACTCAAATTTAACGTTTCGGGACGTATCTCCCATCCTCACAAAGGTAAAATATAAAATCTACTAGAGTAATTTATGTCATGTACAGTAGGGTGGGAGAGATGTTGCCAGGAGGAGACTTGAAAGGCGAATGTCCGGGGTACGCTTGGAGGGTCCTAATATAAATGTCTGTACGGTCGGACGATGTGGGATGCGGAGGGAACAGAGCATGTACAGTCGGAGGAAAAACGTCAGTTGTAGATTGTGATCAATAATAGATCTGTCGTCATTATATTCAGGCTGGGTTTTGTTTTATGAATGTGTACAGATTCCAGAGTTGTGAA
>LQNS02278097.1:4612455-4628447 GCA_001587735.2 Parhyale hawaiensis | reverse complement strand
TGAGTGACTGGGACAAAATCTGAATTCTTGGAGATTATTGGCATATAGAAGTAGATTATGGAGCACAACCAGACTGGTGGACTCATGGGCGATTGGTTGATGGGCTATGGTTACTGACCAACTGATTGGTGGTGCAGCTGCTGATTCATGCACTGAATTCTCCGTGTAGCTTTAATAACCGATGTGTACCAGGGGTTTGACCATTGATAATAGTCTGCAGGCTTCGGATTAGGAGGGACTCTGTTATTTGTAGGCACTGGTTGTCTTTCTGCTGCTGTAGTATTTTTGTACCTGTAACAAGCATTTCGCGGGTCAAGCCTGCGTTGTAGTGGTGCTTGGTGTGCATTGTGGGGCCTCCTGAGTTCAGATGTAGCGTAAACCGTCGGTATAATGTGGTGGTGTTCATGCCTATGTATGAAGATATCTGGAGCCTACAGTCTCCAGTTGAGCAGGTATATTCATACACGACATTGGTGCGTTTGAGGTCCTGTTTCACTGCATTCGGGTTGTTTTTGTATATAAGACTTTCAATAAAATCTTCCTTATATATATAGCTATATATTTTGATACGGCCTATTAGATGGCCACGAATATTCTTATACGGCCTGTTAGCGGCCGGCGTCTCAATAGAGGTCCCAAAAATCCAGACCACCTAACCGCCTGTTAGCTTCAAATGACGAAAAAATATTAAAAACACCGAAGAGTTTTGCTAATTTGGTCCCATTTTGAGTTTTGAAGGAAAATAAGTACGTTTGAAATGTCCAAAATTTTTTTGTGCTGCTACCATCCACCCCGACCATAAATCCGAGTAGCGACCAGCCCCTTTACAATGAGCTCTTACCCACCCAACCTTGTAGGTTACAAGGCCTTGGCTGGTTTGGCTAATGTGACATTAATAATGTCTTTGATTTTTCACATTTTGACACTTGATATTGGTAAAAGAACACATTTTTTAAAACTTTCTTCAAGAATAACGTTTTTGTGAGAAATGCTTAGTTTTTGAGATATTTCAGGTTGATCTGATTGTTTTCTATGGGAGAAAATGAACTGCATCGTTAGCTATGGGCTTGCTAGTAACCTCATAGGAACCAATCCTAAGGTTAGGTTTGTTTTACTTATATAGGGTCGCTGGTTATTTTCTCCCTAAGAAAAACAATAGGAAATGCAAAGTCAGTCATTTCAAAAACTAAACATTTCCAACAAAAACGTTGTTCCTGAAAAAAGTAATAAAATGTGTTTTTTTTTTACCTATATCTAGTGTTAAAATAAAAATCAAAATTCAAAGACGTTATTTAGCTAGCTATGTCATGAGTTGAATATTGTTGACTTCCTTTGGGTGTTTTATCTCCTTTGGGTGATGTGTAGGACTAGATAGCTAGCTATAATATTTGGTTATCTGTTGTCTAGCTACTGCATACCGTACAGTAGACACTATTTCCATGTTCTGGTTAACTTTTAGTCGTAAATAGTCCATCTATCGTAGGTAAATACCAGTGTGGTACCAATGTAAGGTGTGGTTTTATAAGTTGTAGGTATTTTAATTGTTCTTATGCCATGCCAGTAACTGGTTTTTTAGCTGTCAACAGTCTTGATAGCTAATTTTCGTGCATTTACTTTTGTCCGCACTTTGTTTTCTTAGCCTACTACTGACACTTCTGATGAGGCTTAGTTTCTCCTTTCTTGACTTTCTATTCCCATGCACGTTGATCCATTGTTGGAAGTTGGGAACGCCATTATTGCTACATGGTTTCCATGTTTCCATTAACATGCTATTGCTATGTCTTTTCCTCTCCTTCTCTAGGAACACACTTCTACTGTAGCGAATTAGGGAAGCTTGTACTATTGCTAATGTCAATAAACATCTATTCTCTGTTCTCTTGAATATCTAGGACAGCCATAGGACTGGTGTGCAAGGATGGTGTTGTTCTTGCCGTTGAGAAGATTGTTACTTCTAAGCTCTATGAACCTGGCACAAACAAGAGGCTCTTCACAGTTGACACTCATGTTGGCTTGGTAAGTAGTTTACTCAATTTTTGTTGAGCTGTTTGATCACAAATTGCCTAGATGCTGATGTATGATTCAGGTTCGCAGAGTTGAAATGGCTAGGTATATTTTGAAACCAGGAGATAGAGTTGGAAACTGGCAAGAACTAGGAGTTTGAGTTGGTGAAAATGGGCCTCCAACTTCTTGGACCCAAACTCTTTTTCTAAACAAAATAGGGAAATTACTCAATTGCCGAACTATTTCCGAACTAACAGTTATATTTGATAGGTGAAAATAATAATACCATCAAATAGATAATAACTATTTTTTCAGAGATAGAGTTGGTTCGGTAGTTGGGTAATTCCCCTATTTTGTTTACCAAAGAGGTGGGGTCCAAGGAGTTGGAGTTGGAAACTGGTAAAATCCAGAAGTCTGAGTTGGAGTAGCTACATCCATGCAAATTCAAACCATTGTGTGCTAATCTATTCGTATTGGGTGGCTGAGTGTCCTTGACTTATGTCTGTTCTGTTCCTGGAGCCCGCTGTAGAACAAATTCAGCATGATGTAAGACCTCCAATTAGTTGATGCTTGAGTCATTTTCCTTTACTAACTATGGAGCAAGGGTTGTAAAAATGAATATACCAAGTCTTACATCACGTGGAGCCAGTCAGTTTAATTTTTTTTTTCTTTTTTTTTACCTTAAAAAATGTTGGCTCCTACCTACTCTTTATCTTAATAAAATAAATTCATCTTTACTGGCTGTAACTCCTGTAACTCAGACCACATCCTCACCTGGGAAACCACCATGCACTTGTTTGTGCTGCAGGTATAGGCCCACTGGCCCCAGATGAGTAAGTGTAGTTGCAGTCGACCTCGGGTCACCAAGAACTAGGTATGGTGCCAATTTGACGGAAGGAACAAATGACCCGAGACCCCCCACCCTCCTCATCTCTGAGGGAGGCAGTTCCACCACGGCGCCGTTCATGCACACACAACTGCCGAGGCAGCACCCTAAGATCTGCAAAAAGCTCACTGCCTGGCTGGGCATCGAACGTGCGAGCGATACAAGGTGTTAAGAGCTGAGAATGGAAGCATGCTGCTACCGTGGCGTTCAGCCATACCTGGGAATTGGAGATGCACAACTGCGCCTTTTTCCTGTCAGTAGCGCACTGACCACTTAGAATCTGAGACCTACCGGCTGAAAATCCGAGAAAAAAGTCATTGATAATTTGAAACGAGACGTAGGTACTTCGCGCCCTAGTGGCGCACGAACATGTGTTAAACCGCAGGAATAGTTCGGCGCGATATAGACAATGTGTCCCTGATTCGCTAGTAAAATTTTGTACTACTGCTTCATTATGAGAAGCAGTGACCCCCTTGGCCATTAGCTAGGCATTTGGAACGTCTGTCTTTTGTGCCCACCTTGGTTTCTTCAGGTTTTGTACTCCTACTGATGTTCGTTTCTTTTATTTTCCCTAGTCTTTCCCGACTTTTTATATCCATGCATGTTGATCCTGTGTAGAAAGCCTTTGTGCATAGCCAGCATAGGTTCCACAATTCTTTTGATATAGGGCCTACTAGCTATATGTCCCTTCATTTTTCCTCTGGTNGTGCAAGGATGGCGTTGTTCTTGCCGTTGAGAAGATTGTTACTTCTAAGCTCTATGAACCTGGCACAAACAAGAGGCTCTTCACAGTTGACACTCATGTTGGCTTGGTAAGTAGTTTACTCAATTTTTGTTGAGCTGTATGATCACAAATTGCCTAGACGCTGATGTATGATTCAGGTTCGCAGAGTTGAAATGGCTATATTTTGAAACCAGGAGATAGAGTTGGAAACTGGCAAGAACTAGGAGATTGAGTTGGTGAAAAGGGGCCTCCAACTTCTTGGACATAAACTCTTTTTCTAAACAAAATAGGGAAATTACTCAATTGCCGAACTATTTCCGAGCTAACAGTTATATTTGATAAGTGAAAATAATAATACCATCAAATAGATAATAACCATTTGTTCAGAAATAGAGTTGGTTCGGTAGTTGGGTAATTCCCCTATTTTGTTTACCAAAGAGGTGGGGTCCAAGGAGTTGGAGTTGGAAACTGGTAAAATCCAGAAGTCTGAGCTGGAGTAGCTACATCCATGCAAATTCAAACCATTGTGTGCTAATCCTTTCGTGTTGGGTGGCTGAGTGTCCTAGAGTGTCCTTGACTTATGTCGGTTTCTGTTCCTGGAGCCCGCTGTGATATAGACAATGTGTCCCTGATTCGCTAGTAAAATTTTGTACTACTGCTAGGTACATTGTGAGAAGCAGTGACCCCCTTGGCCATTAGCTAGGCATTTGGAACGTCTGTCTTTTGTGCCCACCTTGGTTTCTTCCGGTTTTGTACTCCTACTGATGTTCGTTTCTTCTATTTTCCCTCTTCTTTCCCGACTTTTTATATCCATGCATGTTGATCCTGTGTAGAAAGCCTTTGTGCATAGCCAGCATAGGTTCCACAATTCTTTTGATATAGGGCCTACTAGCTATATGTCCCTTCATTTTTCCTCTGGTACTTTTGGTACTATTATGTGAAACCGTTGTATGTACAGTGGGCGTTGCGGATGATCATCAAGACAATCTGCGTTATAGCTACCATGCAACTAGTAGATGTCTGTCTGTGTTTCACCCTCTTTTAGTTTCATTAGTCACTACACATAGCGAATAATACTTAACCTCCATAGATGGAGATTTGTTCTAGCAGTAGTATTTAAAAAGATTTATTTCTTGCTTCGGTGCGGTAGTGAACCACAAATGAGTCCATGAAGCTGTGGGGTATGATGCCGTACCCACAAATCATCATACATCGAGAATATTGTATTGGAAGACCTCCTCCTCCTTTTCAGGTGTAATGTGCAAATAGATCATGAACGCAAAGCTAAAGTTGACTATTGAGTGATTAGGTATCTAATGTGCCTTTCAGGCCTGCGCCGGACTTCTTGCTGATGCCCGAGCCATCGTAGATGTTGCCAGAAATGAAGCTGCCAACTACAGAGCAGAGTACAGCGTTCCTATGCCAGTCAAGGTGAGACACCGTACCTGTAGCTGCCTATTGAACAAGTAACGTAGCTACATGCATAAGTGATTTTGATTACCTAGTCTCTATTTACATAACTCACTGGAAATTGTATATTATATGCTTTAGAGAACTTCATGGAGACCAGTGTGGGCCTGTTGCGTGATTCATGTAAAACGGGCCTGTTAGCTTTTATCTGGGGCATGAAACAATGCATGCGGGTTTCCTTGTAGGGGGTGCAGCCATGCGGACACTTTACTTTTAACTGTTAAACTGGCTGCTGTTGTGTCGCTTTTTACATTGAATAAATATTAAAACACTCATTGGATAGACCAACATTTGTCCATGTACTGAGTGCTTAACTGATACCGTATTTCATGTTGAAAAGCGGCTCGACAGCAACCCTTTAAAACTGAACGCAATTTTCTTGCAGCTCACCCCATTTTACTATAGGCAGTGGAAACAATTCCTTGTTGCCCTATTGTGACTCATAATTGATCAAAGATAAGGTTATCCAACCGCTCAACTTGAACATGTGTGACGTCACAGCCAATCCCGGAGGACCCCATCAGTGACCTTAGACTCAGGCTTTCGGACATCTTTCCTTCATCCCATTATGCTTCTTCCTCTTCCCTTCTTCTACTGACGATATTTCTTCCGTTCTTCTTTTTTTCTGTCTTGTGCACATGGGCCCCGATCCGGTGTTGAACAACCCTGTGCAATGGCTCCATTTTTCCCATGACTATTATGTGTACCTTATTCATCTTCTTTGGTCGCCGTTGTAAAGAGAACAGGAGGTTCTGACCTGGCCATATATATAATTACAAGTTTTGTTCCATCTCGTGCGTTAAACATCCACATGCATTCTTATCTAAACTAAACTTTTGCTGTTATGGTCTTCAGTACAATTCTCACGCTGCTGTATGCATACCAGCAAATGCCGAAGAATTCATTTTTGTTCTTGAAAATTTATGAATTTATGCCTGGAGCATACTTCACTACTGTAGCCTAATATTTGTAGCTACCTATGTAGATGTGTCTTTTACTTGTAGAAAGGGTCGATTTATGAAACCTGATGCATAAGCATGAAACGTCCTGCTGGTAGTGCAGAGTAAAATGCGTCTGGGTGTACTGTTTTTTTTTTTTTTTTTTAGTTTAGAGACCTGAATTCATCTAGAAAAATAGATGT
This sequence comes from Parhyale hawaiensis, assembly GCA_001587735.2. Lineage (NCBI taxonomy): Eukaryota > Metazoa > Arthropoda > Malacostraca > Amphipoda > Hyalidae > Parhyale > Parhyale hawaiensis. Next base: position 4,622,225 of record LQNS02278097.1, on the reverse strand, counting down.
ACCATACATTACAAAATACTACATTTGATTTGTACACGCATGTTTTTCAAGCTTAGCTTAGAAGACTGAATATGTATAAACAATGCTAGTAATTCTAACCTAACCGCGCAGCATCTGTCAGATCGAGTCAGCAACTACCTGCACGCCTACACGCTCTACTCGGCAGTCAGACCTTACGGCTGCTCGGTTATGCTCGCTTCCTACTTGGATGACAACCCTCAGCTTTTTGTGACTGATCCTGCCGGATTATGTTTCGTAAGTAAGCTACCGACCTTGTTGTCAAATTTAAAAAAAACTGATATTTGAACTGTTGCACTAACTGTAAATATGTTATGTACTGGAGTATATCAAAACTGGACCTTTTTTTCTATACCTACTAGTACCCAAAAGTCTCAATGGGTCAGTACTGCTGTAGTCGTTGCGCCAGAGTCTAAAAAACACTTTACGCCCAAGAGCTGTGTTTTTATATAGCTATTTGTTAGCTATTAAAGTGGGTAGCTAATAGATTTACAAAATTTGGTGTGTATTTTTAATGCCCGTCTTATTGTACAGAGATATCAGTAAACCAAAATTTGTAAGTTTTCAGAAAATCATGACCAAAAAAGCTTATTCTATACGATACCTAGCTAGGTATATTCTGAAGACTTGGCTTTTTGTGGCTTGTCTAAATTCGACCAGTGTAAAATATTAGCCTTGGTGGCTTTCAGTTTTGATTGCCTTATTGCACACTTGATGCACTAAAGCGGCGGCAGTTAGCGATGTTATGTTTGCTGTTTAGGCTGTCCAGTAAATTTACGGGCCTCCGTATACAGGGTTACTTTGGTGCTGCCATTGGTAAAGCAAAGCAGAACGCCAAGACAGAGATCGAGAAGCTGAAGTTGAAGGAACTCACCTGCCGGCAACTTGTGAAGGAGGCTGCAAAAATGTAAGCTTGTCTTTGTTACTCAAGTTAGGGTCTTGCAAATTTCTATATGCATATAGTTGTAGTTGTAAGTTACTGATTCTCTTGCCTGCTATCTATCTTGTTTTTTTATGTGAAGTCTATATAGGCCTGTTGCAGGTCCTAGTCTTATGTCCGGTGTTTTCACGTCACAGCGTTTGATTTTGTTTCTGTACCAGTGTGAATGACAGATGCTTTCTGAGTTGTTATTCACTCAGAATTTGAAGAGACGTTAGAGACATAGCAAGCAACATTTCGTAAGCCAATTCACATGATGGCAAACATTCAAGCAAATATTCTTGAGGACACACAGGGTTGTTTGCATGAACGAAACGCAGCATTCGATCGCTGTGATGTAAAAGTACAGAACAAAAGACTGGTATTATGCAGTGGGCTTTACCTATACCTATTGTGTCTCCTGCCTCGAGGTCTCGGGTTGCAAGGCTTATCCGTTTACCTTTATCATATGCTACTATCATATACCGTGGCGATTTGAATCATTCTTCTGCCGGACCTACTGGACGTTGGCGGATACCGTACTACTGTTGGCAGTAGGTATCCGTAATCCGCCTCTTATTAAAAATAGCCACAGCCTGTAGTGGTGGGCTCCACGCTGTTATGATTTAACGGCAGAATTTAGTTACTTCAGCGAAGCCTCGTTTGCATTGCTCTTCACCGTGGTTCCGCTTTAAAGAATATACCTTGTTCATATTTTGATATTGCACTCGATTTGCGTATGGTATGCTCCGAGCAAATGAAATTGGGCCGCGGTAAGTGAACTCCACTGGTTCTCGCGACTGGCGTCCTACCTAAAACAGAGACTGTGTAACCTTGTAGAGGTGTGGGTGCCGCTTCTGACCCAACACTATACTCAGCTTAAGCACCAGATAGGCTAGGCGTGACCCTTTCGAGAGTTGTGCATCAGAAGTACGTTCTTTTGTTCTGTTCTGCTTCTTTCACGGATCTCTTCTGGGTCGGGACGCGTAGAATCGGTGTGGGAACACCCTCTTGCATGGATACTCGTTTTTGTCGACATAGTATGTGCCCCCTTATTTTTCATTTTTTGGAACACTGGCGTGCTGCATGTGGGGAGACTTGAACTAAGACTATATTAATAGTGACATAAATGTAGGTCCAATTGTAGGGTGGAAGTGATAGTCAATATTCATTCTACCGCTACAAGACACTTCAGGAGTTTGTAATGCCAAGATATCGGCATGTGTTCAACCAACGACCCCCTTGCCGATGAGCAATGAATATCTCCCTTTTAATACTGACATGGGGACGGAGACCTAATGCCATCTACAAACTGTATTATAGTGTGTATATATATATGCATTATTATGTAGTGAGCTAATGCTTTATTATATACCATACAAATGTTACATTAATAAGGTCGACGTTTTGTTTCAATATACAACTTTGATGAACCATTAGTATTAATAACAGAAGTAACCAATGCTGACGGCCAGTGTGACAATTCCTCGTACTTACCCGGACCTGTCGATGCTAGAGTGCTCCACTAAGAATCGGTGTTAGTGATGCTGGGACTTGATAACAATGTCAAATTTGAGCTCAATATTTGTGTCGCCATGCTATGAACGCCAGTGTTCCAAAAAAAGGAAAATACTGTACGTGATAGCTTGGCCGGAGGTTGGATCAAGTAAAAGCAGTGCTTAAAATTCATTCGTCTATTCGTTCCTCTATGCTTTCCGATCTCTGTAAGAGATAGTGAATAATTAAGTATCATTGGCACATGAACAGTAGGAGGCTGTTTTAAGCGGCTACTGCTCAACGGTCATTGATGTGCTGTTTCACTTTAAATTTATTTTGCTCTTCGTAGCCTTGTTGATGGTTCAGATGCAATTGAAAAATTATACTAGGCTACTGTTGTGAAGTTTCTACTAGTTTAAAGTACATTACAGGGTGTCTACAACAGGGTTACGGAGTCGGAAGATCTGAGGAGGAGTCGGAAGATTTGAGGGGGACTCGGAGTCGGAATCTCACTTGCTCTAGGAGTCGGAGTTGGAGTTGAAGTCGGATTTTTTCACCCGATTCTGGCTCCAGAATGCCATTATAAAAGTTCCCTTTTTCTCAAATTAATTCAGAATTTTGAGTCATAGTTTAAAATAAAAATGGTAATTGTGGACATAGCTACTTTGTTTTTGTCTTAATCTAAGTGTTTGCCATTGATAATGGAGTACCTAGATTGTCTAATGCTGACTTATCCTAACTTCTTATATTTCATGAACAAACTGTATAATTCTAATCCCAAGTGGTGCAAGTCGTGATGGAATCCATTTGAGGTACAAATGTGGTAATTTTGAAACTTGAGCTGCTGTATTAATTAGATTCCATGGTTATTTTATGTTTGTATATTATATTAAAAACTATATTATGGCTTAGTGAGAGTGTTATTTTTTTATTCTATTATATGCTTAATTGTATTGTACATGCCACTAATATATCACATGGACCTAATTATTTTATAAATTAGCTAACTGAAAATTGGACACACAAGTATATCAAAATGCCTCCAGTATTCTAGAAAATAAAAATTCCACTTTTCCCATTGACCGTCAACAAGCAAATGTTCTATAGGTGGAACTTTCGATTTTATTTTTAGACTTTAGATCAAGGTTTCATTCTTATGGAGTTACGCTAAGTTAAATAGAGGTTATTTTTGGGAACTTGTAAAATTTTTAAAAACTTCTCAAGAACTATTATAGAATGCACCAGTGTTTAATTACTTGTCACATCTGAGAGCTTAATTTCTGCACCATGATGTGCAATAATCAGAACAAAATCTTCTCCAAACAAAAAATTAGACTTGTCAAAACAGATGGTTTCTACACTATAATTATTACTGAATTATAAATAATTAAATATATGAAAATTTAATATCCTAAATGGTGCTAATGATGCAAAAATATAATTGTAAATGAACAAAAATTACTATCTTTAGCTTAATGTGTATATATATATATATATTTTGTTGAAAAAATTTTTTTGGGCAAATTAGATAATGTTTACATTAGCCCAACTACGAGTTGGATCAAGGAGTCGAAGTCGGAATATCTTAAGGACTGGGAGTCGGAAATTCTGGACGGAATTGGAGTCGGAAATTCTGGAGGGCCTGGAGTCGGACCTTGAACCATCCGACTCCGCAACCCTGGTCTACCAGGTAGTAAAGCAGTAAAAAGTAGTTAAAGTAGTAGAATTTGAATGGTAGTAAAAAGTAGTAAAATTTGATGCGAGGTAGTAAAAAATCATTGTCAAATTCACATAGGGTATGGGAAATTTTATTGTGAAATAGGCCAGGGAATCTGAATAAAATTATGGGTGGTATACAAAATGTTCCTTGGCTGAGCTGTTTTTGCAGCACATGTTTATGCCAGAAAATGAAAAACTGGTGGTTAAAAAAGGTAGTAAAATTTAGATTAGATAGGCGGCAGTAGACGAGCCAAGAGGCCCATTCCCAAAGAGACACCGGGACTAACACCCCGGCCCTCTATGAGCTATTGCCATTATGTTAGTAGGATGTAGAGGACTTGGGAAACGAGAGGAGAAAAAACGGAAGACTAAAGAGAAAATAATAAAAGAGGGGGGAGAAGAATCTCCGCCAAAGAGACGGTCATGAATGCCCGCAAGCATGATCGATAGCCGCTGATATGCGGAGCTTAATTTTATAGATGGAGCAGAAGTGAGAAGAAGTCAGCTTAAAATGGCTTGGGAAGCTTTGCCCGTTAAGTGCTTGCGACTCGTGGAGGAGTTCTTAGCTGTGGAGGATATCTCTCCCAGTGTATGTCTAGACGATCTTTAAACAGTTGACCGACTTCGCACCAACAACGTCGGAATTTTGTCTATTCCAAATGCTGACTATGAAATAGGGAAAGAACTGCTGACCGATATTTCGCAAGCGATCATTAAGGTCTCTTTCAAAGAGTACCGTTAAAGGCACGTCGTTGAAGCCATTCAAGTACTGGAATGTTTCTATTAGTTGCCCCCCTGAGTCGTCTTTGCTCGAGAGAGATCAGACCCAGTTCTTTTAGGCGACGTTCATACGACTTGTTTCTCAGCTGGGGTATCAATTTCGTTGCTCTGTGCTGGAGGGTATTGAAAAGATAGTGAAATTTCATAATCCAATATTTGTAGACACCCTGCATTAGTAAAGTTATTAACTCATTTTCTCCAGCATATACCTGGTCCATGACGAGGTGAAGGACAAGCAGTTTGAGCTGGAGCTGTCGTGGGTGTGCGCGGAGACCAAGGGCTTGCACCAGCTTGTACCCAAACAGCTCAAAAAAGAAGCAGAAAAATACGCTAAGGCAGCTCTAGAAGAAGAATCGTCTGATGATGAGGAAGATATGTAACGTTTTAAACAACTATAATTATAATTTCCTAACTAATTCTCTTTTATTTGACTCAATTTCCTATGCATCAACTTAGTGGATGTGACTGCAGCGTTTTTGGTAGTTGAACGAAGTTACACTTTTTTGGTCCTTGTTTACTGAAGCCAGCTCGACTCCAGGTTTGTATTTTGTATCCCGATTCATGCTATTTCATTGAGTCGTAGTAGCTGCTCATCTGGGGTACTCGCTCGAAAAAATCCTAAATGTTGCCTTGGCTTCTTCAAAGTTTTCAGCTATAGGAATACTCTAGCCCTTCTGAAATTTTTGAGCAATGGCGTTCGACATCTGCATTTCGGAAGCTGCTGACAGCCGGAAAACTGTAATGACTGTAAGCTCTGTCATTAACGTATGTATACGCAGTTAAAATAAGCAATGAGACTGTTAATTGAAAGAACAACTTGAAAAGGCAGTTGTGTGAATCAGCTGTGATGAACGAAAAGTACGAGAAGAGGCTTTTGTAGGTCAGTGCCCGAGTAAGTAGGTAGGGTGGCTGTACTATGCAAGCAGTACGTATTCGAGCGATTTTTTTTTTGGGGGGAGGGGGGGGCTATTTCACGAATCACCCTTTACCAAGCGTTTACTGGTACGTACGAAATATTTTGTTATCTTTGGTGAAGGGACGTTTTGCTACTAGTGACAAGGATTGGATCTCTGGGATACAATTATTATAATAGTATTTAAGCTGTACTGCACCTTCTCGTGGTGGTATCGTTAGTATACCTACTTGACATCTTCTCGCTTCTTGTTACCTACTTCAGAGATATTTATTTTCTTTTTCCATCACAATCTGAAGTGTAGGTAGAACCAACGCAGTCAGCGCCCGGTCTTGCCGGACCGTGGTTTTCCTTTTATTTTGTGTTTCTGACTTACTGATAAAAGAGAGGTCGTCCGTCCGCGTGGAGAGGCGGACCCTTCGCGTTCCCCCCCTTTCTGCTTTCCTCTCTCTGGATGACGGACCGGACCTCTAATGGACTTGGACATGAACCACGATACCTCCGAGCCACCAGAACCGGCCCCGTCGCGGCAATCCGCCGCGAGTGTGGGTGTGGGTACTGCGCCGAGCTCCGACCACGGAAGAACTGAATATGAGATGCCGTACCAGGCCCCCGGGCGTACTGGCGGTAGACGCCGACGCTGGTCGCGGCGGCAAGAACGTAGGCGGTTTGGACAGGACCACGAGTCCAGTTTCCCATATGGGCAGGGACTGCAGAGAAACTTCAAACATTTTTATGATATCTCCACCAAGAAGGGAGACAACATGAATGGTATAGATATCCTAAGAGCTTACAGCGACCTGCAGCGGACGCTGGGAGGCAAGCCTGCCAAGGTTACGGAGACGAGGGCCGGCACACTCCTTGTCGAAGTGAAGAGCGATGGCGAGTGTGAGGACGCTAGGGAGATATGAGGTCTCCGCCGCCCCCAATGACCGCCTCAACCAAGTTAAAGGCACGATTTGGTTCCTAAATAAGCCAAAGTACACCGATGGGGATCTTCTCCTGGCCCTCTCAGACTCCGGAGTGAGGAGCGTTTATAGGATGAAGAGAAAGGAAAATGGTAGAGACATTGATACTCCCATTTATATCCTCACTTTTGACGCTCATACCCTCCCACCAGCAGTGGAAATTGACTGGGTGAAGTGTCCAGTGCGGCTCTATATTCCCCGCTGCTGCTTCAAGTGCCAACAATACGGACACGGAGGAAAAACGTGTCGTAAAACAACCCCAATATGCCAAAATTGTTCAGACAACAGCGACCATGTACCGCACGAACCAGGTGTGCCAACTGCAATAAATCAGACCCAGCAAACTCATCAACTTTCAGTGTTTACAAATATGAACAAGAGGTCCTGGCTATCAAGGCCAAGGAGCGCGTTAGCTATGGCGAGGCCAGGAGACTGGTGTAGAGCCGCCAGGCCCGACCAGCACGTCTTACGCCCGTACTTTATGTGACTAGCTAGAGTGCGAGCGGTGCCCCGGACCCACCGGTACGACGAAAACCGCAGGCCCGCACTTCGCTGGCTGGCGGGGCAACACAGACTGATCCACCAAACCTGGACGAATCTTGCGCTGCTGTTGCTACACGGGGGGCTGTTGGGGCCTGTGCTTCTGCTCCTGGGACTGAGGCTGTTCCTGGACCCGGAGGCGCGATAGCTACATCAGCGGCCCCTGCGCCTCGCCACTGTACTAGCTTTCATAAAACCAGATAAACATCCCACAGAACCAAGTAGCTACAGTCCTATTTCGTTGACCAGCTGCCCCGGAAAAATCTTGGAGAAAATCGTGAACACCCGTCTGGTGAAATATCTAGCAGCTAACAAGCTCCTCTGCAATGTGCAACACGGTTTTCGCCAGTCCCTTAGCACCACCGATGCCATCGTGTACATCATATAGAACAAGACACCTAAGGGACGCACTATCTGTGTCTTCTTTGATCTTAAAAAGGCGTACGATACAGCCTGGCGACACGGAATACTCTTACAACTACTTAGAATAGGCATAAGAGGTAACATGGCCTATTACTTGCAGCAATTCTTGAGCGTGCGACGTTTCAGGGTCAAAGTGGGAAAGGCCTTCTCCCCTGAGATGATGCAGGATGAGGGGGTTCCGCGGGGGAGCGTCATTAGCTATACCCTATTCCTACTAGCAATAAACGATATCATAGCAGACCTTGCCCAATACGTCTGGAAGTTCTACATCGACGACTGAAGTGAGCCGTTGGACGCTTTTGTAACTGGGCGACCGACAATGGATGGCTTCGCCGTTTCTGCTGCCAAGACCTCTGCCCTTCACATCAGGCGTGCCAGAGATGTAATGTCACCCGAACTTGAAATGTACGGACAACGGATAAACTATCACGAAGAGGTGAAATTCCTCGGAATGATAATAGATAGAAGACTATCCTGGAAACCCCACATCGAGATGCTTATAACACAGTGCATGCGTAGGCTCAACCTACTCAAGCACCTGCATCACGCACCCAGGGGGATGTAGCATGTGGCCGCAGTTCCTGTTGAGAAGGTTAGTTTTGTAAAGTTGGGTAGGTCCTCTATATTTCCCCTTCTGTTCCGCGAGGTGGGCCGCCGAATGGTGGTAAGCGACCCATCCCATGGGACTCCAATCTGCTCCCGTGTGGGGAGCCCCGGAAGGGACCTCCCGCACGAGTGTTCGCTTTCTTATGTCTTCTTCTCTTTTCGTTTTTCGTCTCTTTCACTGCACCGTATGACTGAGCGATTACGTTCGGCCGAGCAGTGTAGGGTTAGAAATGCTCGCGCCTTGTTTCTTGCCAGACATGGCGCACCTGGCCGAGATTGTACTAAAAGAGCTCATTTGAGCTCGACTCAACTTCTAAACTATATGATATAAAATTGGATCGCTGTTATATAGTCTTAGTTTCTGATACGGCGGGAAAACCCTCATTATAATAATAATACTCTAGCACCTGACGACACTGCCGTGGGGCGTCGACTGGCAAATCCTTCTATACCTCTATCAACCCTTGTAAGCTCGAGACTAGACTATGGCTGTGTCGTACATCGGTCCGCGAGGACTAAAGTCCTACAACGACTTGACGCTGTGCACAATGCAGCCCTAAGGCTATGCACCGGAGCCTTCCGAACATCACTCACCCATACCAAGTCTTCTCGTTGAGAGTGGCGAATCCTGCCTGCAGCAGCTCAGGGCGCAACTTACCTATCAGTACTTAGCCCGCTTAGAACAACACCCTCGATCCCCGGCCTGGGACAGTGTGTGCCGAGACTGGGCAGAGAGAGCAGACTTTCCGTACACCCTTCCCTCCTCCAGTGACTATGAAGCCCAAGCCCTCTCCTTCATAGCAAAAAAAGCCATACAAGGTGGCCCGGGTCCTGTTCAGAGACAAACCTACCTGGCGCATACCAGTTTCAACGTTTTGCCCCGACACGCATTATCCAAACGAAAGACTCCCATCCCCTCCTGCTAAAACCTCTCTTCACGGAGAACGTGGGAGACCAACATAGTGACTCTACCCATATCTCTACCAATGGCTCTAAAACGGGAGACAGAGCTGGAAGCGCAGCCACTACAACTGATGAAACTAGAGCATGCCGGCTATTACCGGAGACCTTAACTTTCACCGCCGATCTGTTCGTCGTGCGCGCAGCGTTGCTCGTCATTGGAGACAGTGATGAAAGGAATTTTACAATATTCTCAGACTCATTGAGTGTAGTACAAGCCATTCAAGCATGCGGCAGCATCCACCCAGTCATCTACCGAATACTAAACACGATACATTTACAAGAGGATGGAAGGTCAGTGTGTATTTGTTGGGTGCCTGGTCTGTTGACGTCGCGTGCAATGAGCTCGCCGAAGAGGAGTCGAGGTAGGTGGCCCTGTCGGATTTATCCGCGGCAAACCGTGCAGTCCCCTGCCTAGACTATTACC